>JANAVB010031018.1:1595516-1938016 GCA_029216955.1 Iris pallida | reverse complement strand
TAACTAGCTTTATATTATGTTTAAATTAAATTTTAGATTTAAATTTTTGGACATTTTAAATTAATAAAAAAATTAGATTCTTAATTGCAAAATAATGTTAATGTTAGCATAAAATTTAACTTGCGGAAGTTAAATTTTGACTAAGTTGAGTGATTAAAATATTAACAATTCATTATTATCCAATGACTTACATTTTCTTAAACTTATCAATCTCAAATAAACCAATATCTCTGTACCAACCAAATCTGGACCAAACCAATCAGAAAGAAAGAAAATTATTTGAAGTATTTAGGAAAACATAAAATCTTTTTTGTTTATGTTCTAAAACCTATTTAAACTTACTCTCCTATAGTTTGAGGTTGATTCAGATTATATTGAGTAATAGATAATTTTTAGGTAATAGATGAAATGAGTTAGATTAATAGATTAACTTAAATTTTAATTAGATTAAATTTAAAAATTAAATGATTGATTAAATTATAACACTAATTAAATTTTAAATAGCTAATTAAATGTTGGTTATGAGTTAGATAAAATTACTTCCTTAATTAAACTTAAAATTTTCTTTAACCTGCGTTAGCTTATGTTTAAATTAAATTAATTTTAGGTTAGAAATTTTAGAAATTTTAAATTAAATTTTAAAATTTAAGATTCTTAGAAATAATTTTTATGAGTTTATGATGCACTATCTTTCAAAAAAATAAATTAGCTTAACATATTCCTATCTTTAAGTTGCACACGCATTGCGTGTGCCATGACACTAGTATATATATAGTTTAATTGGCATGGAATAAAATATTGAACATTATATATATGGATAACTCAAAATTTTATATGAACATAAAGCAATGTTTTGGAAATGTAGGCGTAACTCAAAATTTATATTGATGATGTATGGAATAATTATCCTTAATATTTAACTTTAAACTTGATTATGATGTTCACTCTACTTACCCTGATGCATGTCTCATTTCCAATATGAAACACTATTAATGATCCTTTAAATTTGGAACTTCAAACTTATTGCGAGGGTAATAACTATTAATTGTTTTTTGCAAAGAAAAAAAAAAAAGAAAAAAAAAGATTTAATTATAACTTGATACTTTCAACTATTCCAGTTTTTTAACTTGATACTCTAAACTTCTTTTTTTGTAACAACTTGATACCCTGAATTTTTTTGGAACAAAAATACTACTAATGTAAAGTTAAAACTACACCCCTCCTCCCAACCCCTTCTCCCCCCTCTGGTCACCCGCCCGCCCCCTCCCAACCCCTCCCTCCATCCACCGCCCGTCCATTCCCCCACCCCCGTCCGCCCCCCCCCCCCCCCCCCCCCCCCTTACAGCCACCACGTGCGTCCGGAGAGGGAGGTTGCAGCCGGGGTGGGGGAGCGGGGACGGCGGCGGAAAAGCGGAGGGAGGTGGGGGGGTAGAGGGTGGCTGGAGGGGGGGGGGGGGGGGGTGGGGAGGGGTGTATCAAATTGAAAATATTAAATAGTTGATGGTATCAAATTGTCGAATATAAAAGTTTAGAGTATCAAATTGAAAAACAAAAATCTTTGAGGATATCAAATTGCAATTAAGTCAAAAAAATAAAAGAAAAACAACTGATTATAAGCACAATGCATTATGAGTAGCCAACATGGGGTGGTCAACAGTTGAGACTCGCGGAGCCCATTATGGGCATGGGAGGGCTGTAGCCCGGCCCAAAATTGGGAAACATTTTGTAAATATTTTTATGCATATATCAGCCTTCAACTCCAGAGCCCATATTAACTTCACAGTTCACTAATTCATCACAAGTCAAAAAACCCACCCACCCGCCCTAACAAAGAAAAGAGGAGCAGCATGAGCTAGCCAGCTGCATCCGTCCGCCCGTCCGATCTTCTCGCCCGCCGCAGTTTGAGGTAATTTCTTGAGATTTTCAGAAAGGATTTCTTTGTATGATTGTAATATTATATCATCTTTAGAAATGATTAATTTATACTTGGTATTTAGTAAAGAGAAAGGATTTGTTGCAAAATGGTTTTATATGTGGTCTTTAGAAATGATTTCTGTCATTGTGTGCAAGCCTAGGTTTTTCGATAGGGCTTCCACCATTCCAGACAACTAGACAAGGATTTGTCGGTTATATTTTAAGAAAAGATGCCTACGGTAGCCAGTAGGGGCCGATTCCAGACAAGGAATTTTAAATAGGGTTTGAGACAAGTTTTTCGAAAGGGGTTCCAGACAAGGATTTGTCAAAGTTGTGAAGAAATTCAAAAGAATAGGTTACGACTAAAGACTAACATTGAGAGCGTTCGTTGGCTTGCATTTCAAGCTTGTGCTTTTTGATGTAGAAGTAGTTGCCAACTTCCTCCATCAGCACGCGTTATGGAAAGGATTTGGAGAAGGTCCGAGGAGTTGTGGACAACTCTAACAGAATTCTCGAGGTATCTCTACTGTCTTTTGTCATAATATTCTTCTATTTCAGAATTGTAATATTTGCACAAAAATGTTTTTATATATTACTGAGTTAGTTGTCAGTCAAACCAACTATTTACAATAACAGCTATGGGCATGTGGATTTCACATGCAGGTTTAAATAAGTGAGATTTAAGCAAGCTCATGTATTCATTTATTCATTTGAGATATTGTGATTTGACAATACTCCACAAAATTATTTTTACCATACACCTAAAGTTCAGCCCCCCTCAACTTTAGAGGCTAGCTCCGCCCCTGGTTGAGAGTGTTGAGTGTTAGGTGAAGTTAATGAAAAAAAAACATTATGAATTTAAGTAAATAAAAGGAAATAGACTCCTCCAAAGTCCATATAAAAATTGTTTGTACACTCTTTTTTTTGATGGAGCAATCCAACAGCAGATTACATTGGAAATATGAAAACGGAGTAAACCTCGTTTGGTTTTCGGAAAAGAAAAGAAACTAATTGTTATTTTTCTGAAATATTATAATTTTTCTTAAAAATTTTCCGTAGTTGAAAAAACCAAAAAGAATTGAGGGGGAAAAAATCATTGGATAGAAAAGTGAATCCTTAGTGGGGGTGGAAAAACATTACCCCTTTTTTTTTCTTTCAAAATATTTTTCTTTTATGTTTATTTTCTTTACATCCAAAAAAAATAAAAAATAAATGCCGTAATTTCGTGAACCAAACATGGCATAAAAGTAACATTTACTTCGAAAGACAAGAAAACACGCACCCACGTCCCCTTTGACGTCATCTACAAGAAAAATAGGGTGGTGTCACTTGACGGCAGGTTGGCTGACAGACGGACAAGCTAGCAGCACCGTATGTACAAAGACTCCAAAATTGTTTGTAATCGTAGAATACGGCCCCACGGTGGCACTAATATGTTGATGTTTTAACACTACGAAGAATTTCAGATGCGTTTGGGAAATGAATCATTGGTTATTCCTTCATTTATTGATTTTTTTTTTTTCATCTAATTAGACGTACACACGTGACATGAGGGGGTACAGTCCCTGGTGCAGCTCCAGATGCTCAATTTGGATTGAAAACATAAAAAATGTCAGAGTTTAGATAAAAGTACGCTAATTGACATATATAGAATGGACTAGAAATGGACATTGTTAGCAATTCGGCAAATAAAAATAATTCGGATGACAAATACTAAGTATAAATCGACTCAGTACAAATAAATTATGTTCAAAATTTTGGTCAAATATTTAAAAAATGATAATATTGAGATTAGAAACTTCACATTCTTAACTTATGTTATCAATTTTCGTTAACTAAACAGGTTTTTACCACATTTTTTGTTACATTTTTCAATAATTTATACGGAACACGTTTAAGATTTCGCATGCTTGAAATTTACATACTAATTTAAATTATTTAGAAGTACGCAATTATTATATGTTTATGAAAGATACCAAAAAATTCGCTTATGATTGCTAAAAAGGGAAATGGATAACTATGTTCTATTTGTTGCTAGTATTGTTCACTTACTGGAAATGACCTATGTAATGCTTTCAAATGGACCACCACTTCCAACTACCAAGTTCGGAAAATGACACTTTGTTTTGTTTTTTGTTTTTTTGGCCCTACAAAAAGTTCAATGCTCAATAATTCAGTTAAAGGACTCACGCATCGAACACTGCTGAAGCTCTGTCATTAGCAAATTAAAAGAAATGCTTTCTAATTTTGTGTTATGGTGTGTGGGTCAATTGCTTGCAACCGGTTGGTGCCGATTGGAGGTTCAATGTACTTGTCACAATATTTATGTATGGAGAGGTGGAGCACTAGTTGAGTGCCAAAACAATTTTTTTATTCTTTTAGTTGTAGCTTGGTAAGTTGGTAACTAAAAAGAAGTTGGCTAATTTGTAACTAATATCCTAAATTATTTCCAATTTACAACTTATTTATCTTAAATTGTTTTAATAGTCAAGTTTAATATTTTAAATTTTTAAGTTTTTGCAAGTCAATATGCTATGTTAGGCTGGCATCTAACTTTTTTTCTTTTTCTTTTTTTTACTAGTAAAAGTTTAGTTTATTTCAAAAAAACTAAAGATCAGGGGGTACAAAAATACCAGCTTCTCTTTCAAGTAGCATCTGACTTAACACTTATATGCATGCCACATGACTATCATGAACATTTTTATCCTTCAATTGAAAAGAATATAATAATTTTATCCCGCTCTGTCGAATTTACAAAATAAAGAAATAAAAATACTTGATCATAATCTTAAATCCAAATTCAACATTAAATCGACCTAAATAAAGAAGAGATGCTCCAAAAGGTGTCATCCAAAAAAGGAGGATAAAGAAATAAAAATACTTAACCATAATCTTAAATCCAAATTCAACATTAAATCGACCGAAATAAAGAAGAGATGCTCCAAAAGTGTCATCCAAAAAATGAGGATTGTTTGGGAGATGAGTCAACGAGTATGTGAATCGTCACGAGGGATGATGAGAATTATTTAGGAGTTGGAAAAGAGGATGAGAGGTGTCAACAAGGTGCCGGTGGGAAGAGGTGGTCGGACATAGATCATCTAAAAAATGAGTGAAGGGACCTCCAAAAGGAGAGAGAAGAAAGTCGGTTGGTTTACTATTAGAATTTTATACATGAGAAATAATTCAAGAATTTAATGATAATTTTTCACCACTTTACCATTGTAGGGTGACAAGTTATAAAAATTTAAAAGTTCATGGTATTAAAATATCAATTTTAAAAATTTCGGATATTAACATGTCAATTTGATATTTTATGATATCAAGTTGCAAAAAATTAGTCAAAAAAAAAAAAAATTGTCTCAAATTTTGCAATGGGATTTGTAATTATTTTATTTTAAATTTTGTAGTACATCGACTCAAAATGACATGAGCCTAAAGTGTGAGGGTCCGTTTGGATAGCTTTTCTGAAATTTTGTTCTGAAAACGGTTTTTGGAGAATGATGTTATAAAATAGTTTTCTGGATATAAGTTTCTGAGTTTGCGTTTGGTTACTTTTATCTGAAAAAAATTTTTATAAAAAAATTGTTAAAATTTTGTTTGGTAAATTTTTTTCTAAAATTATTTTTTATGTTGTGTCCTTGCCACAGTTTGTGTCCACCCCCTCCCCTCCGTGTCCTGGCTTTGCCACGGCGAGGTCACCGACCACAGCGAGGACAGATCCGCCGTCGAGCTCGTCCCCCGTCGACTTCGTGAAGGCCGTCGACTCCGAGCTCGTCCCCGTCGATCTCGTCCCCGTCCAAGGAGAAGAAGAGAATGTCGGAGGGAGGAGGAGCAGACGCCACAACGGTGGCGACAGCCCTCACCACCACCGCCGTCGACTTCGAGCTCGTCCCCGACTTCGAGCTCGTCTCCAGCAGCCCTCACCACCACCGACGTCGACTTCGAGCTCGTCTCCAGCAGCCCTCACCACCACCGCCGTCGACTTCCAGCTCGTCTCCAGCAGCCCTCACCACCACCGCCGTCGACTTCGAGCTCGTCCCCGACTTCGAGCTCGTCTCCAGCAGCCCTCACCACCACCGCCGTCGACTTCGAGCTCGTCTCCAGCAGCCCTCACCACCACCGCCGTTGACTTCGAGCTCGTTGTCACGCCCAGTACCAAAATACGGAGGCGGACTAGGCCAGCTACTCCATATGAGGTACGTAACGTCATACGGCGATCGTGGCTGTCGAGAGACTAGGGGGTACATGCTACAATCAAGTCTCCTAAGGTCCCACAGAGTTCTATGTCTCAATCAATCAAATCACATCAGCAAATAGATGAACATTAAAGATAAAGCAGTAAGGCGTCCCCGACGCTTCATCAAAATGATCATGAGAGACTAGCTTCATAATTTAGCTATCTCGGAGAGTCAGGAGTACAAAATTATACACAGCTGCAGTCTGTTTAATTACAATTATGTACTGACACAAAACATCAAGTAATCCGGCTAACAGGTGCCGGTGGCTAAACGCCGCAAAAGTATAAGCAGGAGTGGTGGAGAAGAAACCCACTCGAGTTCCCGAACTGCCATGCTCCTAGTATGCACCATGGATGTCAGGGAGGAAGATCGTGTCCACAGGCTCTGCTACGGGATCTGGCCAAACAAAACCAGCGGGGTCAGCCCCGAATAGCAAGTACCGTCAAAGGGGCACAAGAGTTAAGATTAAAAACCCAGTTAAATAGAATGATTGATGATAGTAATACTTATGCTACCATTATAGGGTAACGCCACATCCTCGAACCCATATGGCACCCTTACAACCAAACAAGGACAAAAGGTGCCGCATGGAGTCGGGACGTGTCGTACTCTATAACATTCACAAAAGTTAAAAGGTATAAACAATAAAATCTCCTGATCGTGACTTCGGTCGATAGCCTATCGCAGCACAATAACCAACCCAACAATCAAACAAGAACATGGGTTGGATCATGTACCGTGATAGACCATGTTCCTTAGTCATTCACAGAAGTAGCACTCCACAATCAGAATAAGTCTTCCGTTCATAACTTCGGTCCACAGCCTGTCGTAGTACGATAACCAACCCAACAATCAAACAAGAACATGGGTTGGATCACGTACCATGACAGTCCGCTTCCCTCAGTTATTCACGGAAGGTAGTAGGATACAAGCAAGTCGTTTTCACGGCCAATCAAGTCTACGAGTTTCTAGTGGGACGAGGTTATCCTCGCATCATGTTATGTAGAAATCCTCAGATCGTATCTTTCCAGCAAGGCTAGCCAACCCAGGGGTTCGCGTAGACAGGTATGATTGAGCACAGGTCCCTCGTAAGGCCACCTTGCTAAAACATATAATATGTAGCAGGAATTAATCGGATACAGTCATCTACTCGTTGCAGATGACACAGTATCCGTGGAGACCAGCCGGCGCGTCAAGACTGTATCTCAAGGCGGCTGGTGTAACACGATCTCGGGATTTTGCCCTCCCCATGCATCTAGTATATTTAGTTGCCTAATTTAACCCTAGGTGAAATCTTGGACTCTCATGCTGTGGCCTGCATGATTGTCCTCCTAAAGTCGTACTTTAGTACGAGTACCCCAAAGAGGATCCATGTCAATCAGTATGTCAACATGTTCTACCCTCCTTAGTGTAATGCATCATTGCAATTACGCCACGTGGAGTTACGAGTCATTTGTCGAGCATGAACAAGAACTGGGACATTCAGGTACATGTATCAGGTAGGAACACTTTGTTCTCCGGGGTCACATTAGTGCTCATATCATGCTCGGGACAAAAGGCGTAAGGATATAAAATGGGCATATAATATATATAATAATAATAATAAGGTAACAAGATAGGGCACAAAAGTCCATGCGGCTCAAGGGGAGTGAGTCCATGCGGCTAGGTCAATACAGGTTCATGCGGCTGGGACTGCACGTTCATGCGGCTAAGGGAGCCCAAGGCGCATGCGGTTAGAAAGGCAGGTTCATACGGACGAAGGGGTGTCAGCGTATGCGGCTGCGAAGGGAGCAATCGCCAGGCGGCTGGGGTTCAACAGCATATGCGGCTACGATCAGACGAAGTCCTATGCGGCTGAGCATGGGCGATACATATGCGGCTGGATGATGGACGGGCCTTATGCGGCTCAAAACCAGTAGCGCATATGCGGCTGAGTGCAAAAGAACTCATGCGGCTGAAAGCTAGCCGCATGAAGTCCATGCGACTCAAGATAACAGGGGCTCATGCGGCTGAGTCTGAACAAGGCTATGCGGCTCAATTACTTTCCGCATGAAGATTCATGCGGTCAAGTACTCAAGCAAGTCTTATGCGGCTAGGAAGGACTTTCCATGCGGCTGAGCTCGAACGAGTCTCATGCGGCTGGAAAGGCCATGCGGCCAGAGACTTGCCGCATGAGGATTCATGCGGTCAAGTACTGCTCTTCTTCTCCACTTGTCCGAGAAGAGGAGCCAAGCAACTATGGCTTCCAAACTACACAAAACCTTCATCCGGAGCCCAAATCGGAACTTCCTTAGGTCAAAATGGGGTAGAACGAGATCCTCTACAACATGGAACCATCAAAACTTGAAAATAATAAAGTTTGCTAGATCAAAACCAAGAAGATCCGAAAATGGTTAAAACCTAGATCTACAAAAATTAAAGCTTCAAAATGGAAAACTTCAAGTTCTAAACTAGTATAGAATAAGGAGAAGAACATATTTAGACAAATAATTTTGTAAGAAAACATCAACAACATTTATGGATCCATCTCTTGAGCAAGTTGGTACTTGCCTTGGTTGGTGGAGGAAAGTAAATGAGAGGAAAATAAATGAGAGGAGAGAGAATGAGTTGAGTTATTATATAGAATCTTGAACCCATGGGTTCATGATGAACCAAGGTGAACCAAGAATAGGTTACCCAAATGAGCCAAAACTGCAGGCCCAAATGCAGAAAATAAATTACGAAATAATATTTTGTCGAATTTTTTTGGGAAATACATGAAAAAAATACAGCATATAAATATCGTATAAATACAAAGTAAATACAATTTATCGGTTTACGTATTAAAATACGTATTCCAGGATCGGGGAGTGACATCTCTACCCTTCTTAGAAAAATTCTGTCCTCGGAATTCCAGCTAAGACAGGATAGTGAAATCAGGGCAAGCAAGGCTCAATCATATATAAGTTAACTATCATAGCAGTTATTATCATACATCACAAAGTACAAAACAAGCATGTGCAGATAAACATGGAATCGTGTCAATAAGGTGCAAAAATATACCTTATTAGTCAAACAAATGCGGATACCGAGATCTGATCTCGTCCTCGCGCTCCCAGGTGGACTCTCCCGGAGAGTGATGGTTCCAAGAAACACGGACAAGGCTTATCGTCCGATTCTTGAGTACCTTCTCTCGCCGGTCTAAAATAGATACGGGTTGTTCCTCGTAAGTTAGGTCGGTACCAACGACTAACTCAGAATGATCGAGGACATGACTCAGATCCGGGACATACCCACGTAATTGGGACACATGGAACACATTATGTATGCCAGTTAACGAAGGTGGAAGGACAAGTCGATAAGCCACATCGCCTACCCGAGCGAGAATCTTAAAAGGACCAACGTATCTTGGACTAAGCTTTCCTCGGGTTCCAAATCTGATGATACCCCGAGTAGACGAAATCCGCAGAAACACTTGGTCGCCAACTCTGAACTCTAGGGGCCTACGATGCTGATCTGCCCAATGACGATGTCGGTCCTGTGCAACTCGAAGGCGCTCTCTGACCAACTTAACTATCTCCACAGTCTGCGTGATCATCTCTGGCTCCAACAACTTCCGTTCTCCGACGTCGTCCCATGCCAAAGGGGACCTGTACTTCCTTCCGTACAATGCTTCGAACGGGGCCATCTGAATGCTAGCCTGGTAGCTGTTGTTATAGGAGAACTCTACTAGATGAAGGTGATCCTCCCAAGATCCGCCAAAGTCTAAGGTACACGCCCGTAGCATATCTTCTAACGTCTGAATGGTTCTTTCTGATTGCCCGTCAGTTTGTGGATGATAAGCAGTACTGAATCTTAACTTGGTTCCCAAACGTTGGTGTAAGCTCCGCCAAAAATGGGAAGTAAACCGCGTATCCCAATCTGATACTATACTAACTGGAACACCGTGCTGCCTTACTATCTGCTTCATGTATATTTCTGCTAACTGTTCAGTAGTCTGCCCAACTCGGAAGGGAAAGAAATGAGCGACCTTCGTGAGTCGATCTACTATTACCCAGACTGCATTCTTACCAGTCGGAGACCTAGGTAAACCGGTCACAAAGTCCATCGTGATGTGCTTCCATTTCCATTCTGGGATAGGAAGCGGCTGTAGCAATCCTGCTGGTCTCTGCTGCTCGGCTTTCACCTGCTGACATACCAGACACTTGGATACAAATTTCGCTATCTCTCTTTTCATGCCATTCCACCAAAAGTACTGCCTGATATCTCGATACATCTTCGTTCCTCCTGGATGAATGGAGTAAATAGAACTATGAGCTTCGGACATAACTTCTTGCCGAAGGTCTCCACTCGGTACACAGAGTCTGTTTCCAAACCTGAGCGTACCATCTTCATGAATCACTAACTCCTTCCTACGGCCTGATTCACACTCCGACCGCAACTTCCGAATCTGTGGATCTCCTGCTTGTGCTGCCCTTATCCTCTCTACTAAGGTTGACTGAATCTGCATACTGGTCATTCTTCCTATATCCCTTGGCAAAACTACTTCGATTCCCATACTCTGAAGGTCTTCTAAAATATGCTTCTGCGAGGTCAGGATAAAGGCACTGTCTCTCCTACTCAGTGCATCTGCAACTATATTCGCCTTGCCTGGATGATACTGAAGATCCAAGTCAAAATCCTTCAGTAGTTCTAACCATTTTCTTTGTCTCATGTTCAAATCTCGCTGCGTGAACACGTATTTCAAACTCTTATGATCAGTATAGATCTCTACCCGATCTCCGTATAAATAATGTCTCCACAACTTGAGTGAAAACACCACAGCTGCTAACTCCAAATCGTGAGTCAGGTAATTCTTCTCATGGTCTCGAAACTGCCGAGACGCATATGCTATCACCTTTCCGTGCTGCATCAATACACATCCAAGACCCTTCCCAGATGCGTCACAATATACTGTAAAGCCTCCCGCTCCTACTGGAAGCGTCAAGATCGGGGCTGAGATCAATCTCTTCTTCAATTCTTCAAATGATGCCTGACAGCTAACTGACCAAACAAACTCTACATCCTTGTGCGTCAAACGCGTTAAGGGCGCAGAGATCTTGGCAAAGTCCGCCACGAACCTTCTGTAGTAACCAGCTAATCCCAAGAAACTTCGCACTTCTGCAATCGTTCTCGGGACTGGCCAATGCTCTACGGCCTCAATCTTCTTCGGATCCACTGACACTCCTGCCCCAGAAATTACATGCCCCAGGAACGAAATATGATCTAACCAGAATTCACACTTGTCGAGCTTCATATAAAGTTGATGCTCCCTCAATGTCTGCAAGACGGTCCTAAGATGTTTCTCATGCTCCTCTTCACTGCTGGAGTAGACAAGAATGTCATCTAGGAACACCACCATAAATTTATCCAAATACGGCAGAAAGATGTGGTTCATTAAATCCATGAATACTGCGGGGGCGTTGGTTAGTCCAAAGGACATTACTAAAAACTCATAATGCCCATATCTAGATCTGAATGCTGTCTTCGGTATATCTTGCTCCCGGACTCTTACTTGATAGTATCCTGACCGAAGATCGATCTTGGAAAAGACGCTGGCCTTGCTTAACTGGTCAAACAGGTCATCAATCCTTGGTAGCGGGTACTTATTCTTCACTGTTACTGCATTCAGCTTGCGGTAGTCGATACACATCCTCGTCGATCCATCCTTCTTGGAAACTAGAATCACTGGCGCGGCCCAGGGCGATTTACTGTCTCGGATGAATCCCTTAGACTTCAACTCTTCCTTATGTTGATACAACTTATCCTGTTCTGACGGCGACATTCTGTAAACTCTGTCTGCAATAGGCCTCGTTCCAGGGTTCAACTCAATGCTAAATTCTACATCTCTGACTGGGGGTATCCCTGGGAGCTCATCAGGGAAGACGTCGAGAAAATCTTCGACCACTCTCGAAATCTGTCCTGGCTCTGACACTGCGGCTGAGATGACGCCTCCGTCCTGATTCTTCAAGGTTCGAGTAAAGATGAACTGCTCCATCCCAGGAACGCTGAATATGACCCTTCCTCCTCTATAATCAATTATCGCATGACTGTCTCTCAACCAGTCCATGCCAAGAACGACATCAAAATTCCCCATAGGGAATTCAATCAATGATGCGGGCAGTAAATACCCACACACCTCCACCGGACATGAAAAGCGCACTCTGCTAACTTCTACGAGTCCATTGCCGGTGAGTATATCCATCCTCTCCGACAATGCCTCAAACTCTAATCCAATCCGTGTAGCATATTGTGCAGAGATAAATGAATGAGTAGCGCCTGAATCAAATACTGCTACAGCGGGAAATGAGGTGACGAGAATTTTACCTGCCACCACGTCACTAGACGCTAGAGCCTCTCCCAAGGTCAATGTGAGAGCCTGGCCCCGCGGAGCCCCTTGTTGCGGCCTTCCTCGACCATGCTGTTGCTGCCTCTGAGGGCCTTCGGCTTCCTGTGCCTGGCGGAACATCTGAGCCTGCGTTGGTAGACGCTGGGCTAGGGGCCTTACTGCTAATATTGGCCCTCCACTCGGGGTTGCCACCGGAGCTGGCAATGCTGGAAACTGCTGAGCTGGCCCTCCTGGCCTCTGCATCATAGGACAAGTGGAAATACGGTGGTCTGAACTACCACACCTCAAGCATAAGCCATTCGCTGACCGGCACACCTCCCTCGTGTGCCCTGCCTTCCCACAGAATGTACAGCCCTGGGGTGCTCCTTGACGCTGTTGCTGGTTTCTCGGCTGCTGATGCCGAACTGGCGCTGTATTAGTTGACACGGCCGTCCTCCGCGGCGCTCCTGTATCATGAATACGTACACCGGGTGCTGGTGCCGATGTTCGCTGTATTGCTCCTCCTCCAACCTGGGAATGAGATCTCTTCTGACCTCCTGCCCTCGATGCCAACCTCTGCTGGATAAGCTCGTGCCTCCGGGCTGTCGTCAAGACAGCGTCAAACGTCTGGTAGTCGTGTCCTTCCACAAGCTGCAATAATTCCAAATGAAGTCCCTGCTGGAACCTCATAGCTTTCTCTGGCTCCGTTGCCACCATTGCTGGTGCGAAACGGCACAATCTGCAGAACTCTGCTGCATACCCATCTACGATCTTGCCTGCTTGCTTGAGACTGATGAACTTCTGCTGGAGCTCATATCGAGCTACTACGCTAAAATACTTGGCCTTGAATCTGTCACTGAAGGTGGTCCAACGAACAGGGCATCTTGTACCAACTTTTTCTGATGCCCACCAGTCGCGGGCAAGATTTCTGAAGTACCAGTTTGACCTGATCAACCTTCTCATCGTCTGGAACCTTGGCTGCCACAAGAATGGCTTCGATGTCTTGAATCCATGCATCCGCAGTGATGGCATCCTCCGTGCCATCAAAATACCTCGGGTTCAAGTGACGGAACCTTCCTGATGCTCCCGAGTCAACCCCGGCACTCCTCTCAAGAGCTAACTGAATCCCTTGGTTCAGCAACACGTTCTGCTCCTGCTGCCGAGTCTGTTGCTGTTGGTTAGTGACAAAAAACCCCCGGATGATCTCCAGGAGTGCTACGGTGTCTGGTACTGCCGTCGCTGCTGGTGCTGCAGGAGTTTCAATAACCTGCGGCTGTACTGCCTCTGGTTCCATTTCTGCTCGTGCCTGCACTGGAGAAGGTTCTCTCCCCTGTTGCTGCCCAGTCGAGCCATGCTCTTGCTGCTCTTCCTCATGGGTCTCATCCGCTACTGAGAATGAAGCACCCCTATAGAGAAGAATATAAGATTATCAAGTCCGGACGAGGAAGATTTCGAGGATGCAAGTCAGGTTAGAGATCAAGGCAAGGACAGAGAATTTCGAAACAGAATTTCAAGGGAAACAAGTTTTGATTGAGACTCCTAATAATTCGCAATACCCCACAAGTCTGAAAATCAGACCTGCATGGGTCACCACTAAAACCTTGTCACGCCCCAGTACCAAAATACGGAGGCGGACTAGGCCAGCTACTCCATATGAGGTACGTAACGTCATACGGCGATCGTGGCTGTCGAGAGACTAGGGGGTACATGCTACAATCAAGTCTCCTAAGGTCCCACAGAGTTCTATGTCTCAATCAATCAAATCACATCAGCAAATAGATGAACATTAAAGAGTTCTATGTCTCAATCAATCAAATCACATCAGCAAATAGATGAACATTAAAGATAAAAGCAGTAAGGCGTCCCCGACGCTTCATCAAAATGATCATGAGAGACTAGCTTCATAATTTAGCTGTCTCGGAGAGTCAGGAGTACAAAATTATACACAGCTGCAGTCTGTTTAATTATAATTATGTACTGACACAAAACATCAAGTAATCCGGCTAACAGGTGCCGGTGGCTAAACGTCGCAAAAGTATAAGCAGGAGTGGTGGAGAAGAAACCCACTCGAGTCCCCGAACTGCCATGCTCCTAGTATGCACCATGGATGTCAGGGAGGAAGATCGTGTCCACAGGCTCTGCTACGGGATCTGGCCAAACAAAACCAGCGGGGTCAGCCCCGAATAGCAAGTACCGCCAAAGGGGCACAAGAGTTAAGATTAAAAGCCCAGTTAAATAGAATGATTGATGATAGTAATACTTATGCTACCATTATAGGGTAATGCCACATCCTCAAACCCATATGGCACCCTTATAACCAAACAAGGACAAAAGGTGCCGCATGGAGTCGGGACGTGTCGTACTCTATAACATTCACATAAGTTAAAAGGTATAAACAATAAAATTTCCTGATCGTGACTTCGGTCGATAGCCTATCGCAGCACAATAACCAACCCAACAATCAAATAAGAACATGGGTTGGATCATGTACCGTGATAGACCATGTTCCTTAGTCATTCACAGAAGTAGCACTCCACAATCAGAATAAGTCTTCCGTTCATAACTTCGGTCCACAGCCTGTCGTAGTACGATAACCAACCCAACAATCAAACAAGAACATGGGTTGGATCACGTACCATGACAGTCCGCTTCCCTCAGTTATTCACGAAAGGTAGTAGGATACAAGCAAGTCGTTTTTACGGCCAATCAAGTCTACGAGTTTCTAGTGGGACGAGGTTATTCTCGCATCATGTTATGTAGAAATCCTCAGATCGTATCTTTCCAGCAAGGCTAGCCAACCCAGGGGTTCGCGTAGACAGGTATGATTGAGCACAGGTCCCTCGTAAGGCCACCTTGCTAAAACATATAATATGTAGCAGGAATTAATCGGATACAGTCATCTACTCGTTGCAGATGACACAGTATCCGTGGAGACCAGCCGGCGCGTCAAGACTGTATCTCAAGGCGGCTGGTGTAACACGATCTCGGGATTTTGCCCTCCACATGCATCTAGTATATTTAGTTACCTAATTTAACCCTAGGTGAAATCTTGGACTCTCATGCTGTGGCCTACATGATTGTCCTCCTAAAGTCGTACTTTAGTACGAGTACCCCAAAGAGGATCCATGTCAATCAGTATGTCAATATGTTCTACCCTCCTTAGTGTAATGCATCATTGCAATTACGCCACGTGGAGTTACGAGTCATTTGTCGAGCATGAACAAGAACTGGGACATTCAGGTACATGTATCAGGTAAGAACACTTTGTTCTCCGGGGTCACATTAGTGCTCATATCATGCTCGGGACAAAAGGCGTAAGGATATAAAATGGGCATATAATATATATAATAATAATAATAAGGTAACAAGATAGGACACAAAAGTCCATGCGGCTCAAGGGGAGTGAGTCCATGCGGCTAGGTCAATACATGTTCATGCGGCTGGGACTGCACGCTCATGCGGCTAAGGGAGCCCAAGGCGCATGCGGTTGGAAAGGCGGGTTCATGCGGACGAAGGGGTGTCAGCGTATACGGCTGCGAAGGGAGCAATCGCCAGGCGGCTGGGGTTCAACAGCATATGCGGCTACGATCAGAAGAAGTCCTATGCGGCTAAGCATGGGCGATACATATGCGGCTGGATGATGGATGGGCCTTATGCGGCTCAAAACCAGTAGCGCATATGCGACTGAGTGCAAAAGAACTCATACGGCTGAAAGCTAGCCGCATGAAGTCCATGCGACTCAAGATAACAGGGGCTCATGCGGCTGAGTCTGAACAAGGCTATGCGGCTCAATTACTTGCCGCATGAAGATTCATGCGGTCAAGTACTCAAGCAAGTCTTATGCGGCTAGGAAGGACTTTCCATGCGGCTGGAAAGGCCATGCGGCCAGAGACTTGCCGCATGAGGATTCATGCGGTCAAGTACTGCTCTTCTTCTCCACTTGTCCGAGAAGAGGAGCCAAGCAACCATGGCTTCCAAACTACACAAAACCTTCATCCGGAGCCCAAATCGGAACTTCCTTAGGTCAAAATGGGGTAGAACGAGATCCTCTACAACATGGAACCATCAAAACTTGAAAATAATAAAGTTTGCTAGATCAAAACCAAGAAGATCCGAAAATGGTTAAAACCTAGATCTACAAAAATTAAAGCTTCAAAATGAAAAACTTCAAGTTCTAAACTAGTATAGAATAAGGAGAAGAACATATTTAGACAAATAATTTTGTAAGAAAACATCAACAACGTTTATGGATCCATCTCTTGAGCAAGTTGGTACTTGCCTTGGTTGGTGGAGGAAAGTAAATGAGAGAAAAATAAATGAGAGGAGAGAGAATGAGTTGAGTTATTATATAGAATCTTGAACCCATGGGTTCATGATGAACCAAGGTGAACCAAGAATAGGTTACCCAAATGAGCCAAAACTGCAGGCCCAAATGCAGAAAATAAATTACGAAATAATATTTTGTCGAATTTTTTTGGGAAATACATAAAAAAATACAGCATATAAATATCGTATAAATACAAAGTAAATACAATTTATCGGTTTACGTATTAAAATACGTATTCCAGGATCGGGGAGTGACACTCGTCCCCGACTTCGAGCTCGTCTCCAGCAGCCCTCACCACCACCGACGTCGACTTCGAGCTCGTCTCCAGCAGCCCTCACCACCACCGCCGTCGACTTCGAGCTCGTCTCCAGTGGAAGGTGTAGAGAGTGAGAGAGAAAGATGCTGAGAGAAGTGTGAGAGAGAGAGAGAGACAAGGAAGGGGGTGAGGAGAGGGGCCCACGGTTTGGGTAACGTATGTTTGGAAAAGAGGTTTTTTTTGTTTTGTGAAAACTGTGTTTAAACACTCATCTCCCAGATTTTTTTTTGAAAGCAGCTTTTGGGAATTGGGCTGCCAAACACTGTTTTGCCACATTTTTGAGTTTAAAACTCAAAAGAAGGAGAAAAACGTGTAACCAAACATAGCCTGATTCTTTCCAAGACTTAAAAATTGATCACTTATTTGGGTTTCTTTGTCTGGGTGAATCTCGAAATTTACCAGAAGTTCTCTCTCAATGCTACTATACATGTAACATTTATCCTAATACAAACTTTATATATATTTTTTCTTCTTTTTTTCTTCTTTTTATATATATGCAGAAAAGTGGCCCAAAGTAAACGTTGCAGTTTGCTACAGTTCATGTCGACTGGTGCGGTAGGTCATTTTGGCCTGTTTCGCTAATATGGACTGAAACTTTTTTTTTAATCCAACTGACATTATTTAACATACATAAATAATCTTTTGACCACTTTTGGACTGTTAGTTAATTAATTTTTTTTTTATATATTTTTTTTTGTTTTACCCACTTTCATAGTCATTCAAATACTACAGTATCATTTGACCACTTTAAAGTTACAAAATATTACTTATCCAAATATTGAAAGTCACTTTCACCATAGTAGAACTAATATCAAAATCAAAAGTATACGGATTTCACTTTCATCAGACAAAAGTTAATTTCATACTTTCTTCCACTTTCAACCAACCAAATGGAAATAGACCCCTTAACCCACTTATCTCTACTATTATAAGGGGACTTCAAAACTGTTCAAGATTGAACCATCTAAGCCATGTGGTATATCATCAACTATTTAATCTAAAAAGTATGTAAAAATATTGTTGAAAAAGTTTAAATTTGATATATATGTTCAACATGGAAAATCAAATTCAACAAAACAACAAAAAGAACTCAACATTAATCACATGAATTATAAAATATATTTGACTATAATTGAATAATATTTTTATTATACGTGCAAACACGTGCATTTACTAGTTGAGTAAAGAATGTGCATAACATAACCGTCTAGTGTATACGAAGCATTATGGTGGTGTACATGGAGCGCGGGCCTCAGTAGTCCTTCACCTATCGACTGGAAAGTGCATCACTCTCCGGATGCATTTCTCTAAAATCCAATATCCAAAGAATTGTAGAAAGTTGGCCTGACTTAAAATTTTGACAACCTATTCTTCTTTAGCAATATTCGTTGGGCTTGGGCTTGGGCTTGGGCTTGGATTTGGGTTTGGGTTTGGGCTTAGGCTTGGTCTTGGGCTGAAACCTTCAAATAATTTGTATATATGAATACTATCAATTAGTTTTAGAGAAATTTTGAGTCGCACCCCACTTAATTTACCAAAATTCAAGGTGCACCTTACTGCTTTACCATAATGCAAGGCACCCCCCACTTTTGACGGTTTTCGTCACTAACTGACGGTCAAAGGATTTGACTATTTTTTTTGGACCAAAATACCCCCGTCTTCCTAAGCCCTCCTCCTTCCCAAGCCGACCCCCTACCCTCCGCCACCACCGGTCCCTCCCCGACCGCCGCCCCCTCCCCCGACCGCTGCAACCCCCCTCTCCGCTCCCCCTCCTCTCCCCTCCCCATCACCACCACCACCATCACCAACACTGTCATACTATTATTATTATTATTATTATTATTATTATTATTATTGTTTTTGTTTTTAAAAAAAAAGGAAAAAGGGGGAGCAGCCATCTGTCCCTTAGAAGAATGGAGAAAGGGATAGGTGTCCCTTGTATTTATGAGGGGGGGGGACACCTCATCCACTCCTCCCCCCATTAATAATCCCCCACTAACACACACACACAAGCAAAAGAAAGAAAAAAAACAAACAAACAAACACACACAAACCACCCCCCACCCCGCCGGCCTACTGCCGCCCGCCGCCACCTGCCGCTGCCGCCCGCCGCTACCTGCCGCCACCGCCTACTGCCGCCAGCCGCCCCACTCCGGCCACCCCCACCCTTCATCTTCATCTTCTTCCTCCTTCACTCCCATTTCCAAGAACCCTAGGTAAATTTATTCATTTTCTTCCCCAATCTCTTTTCCTTCTCACTTTAACCTAGGATTAGAGTTGCTAACAAGTTTTCTTTTATTGTGGTTGGGTTTAAAAATTAGGAATTTGTGGAGAAAGCTAGGTCAATTTCCAACCCAAGGCAAGTCCTCACCCATTTTCCTCTCAACTTCGAATTCCATTCTACAAATGTTTCCTTTATGTCCAATTTGACAATTGCATTCTGATTTTTGGAATTTACATGGAACCTAGGACATATGAGTATGGAATTGGTGTTTTGGAATAATTATAGGAACATAAGGTGTATGTTAAATTGCTTAAATCGAATATTTAGAGATTTTGAGGAATGGTTTCGACTACTAGCATGATTGGTTCAGGTGTAATCCTCATCTTATTAATGAAAGTGCTACTTTAAATATGAAATCTTTTCTTAAATACATATATGTGAGTGTATGTATATGTATGTATACGTGTACATAGTCATCGAATTAATTCTATGTTGGCGTACGTGTATAATTCGTATAAAATATTCTTCATTATGAAGAGAAAAGTTTTGGTAAGATTGGCAACATAGTATGGTATATGAGTATATAATTAATAATTGCAATTAATTGCTTTGAGTTAAAACGTGTAAAGTATTAAGAAATAATTCTTGCGTATCTCAAAAGTATTTTTTTGACTTGAACCAATAAATCTTATATCTTAATATTGTTTGCATCGCCTATGGATACATCTTAAGAATAATAGTCTAGTTTATATAGTTTTTCTTTTATGAATTATTAAATCCTTTAATATTCTGGTAAGCAAAGAACATCACTCCAAATAAATTAAATAAATATATAAATTATTTAAGTTAATTCCTTGCTTGTGGTTAATTTGAGTAATTATGGATACATGGATACTAGTACCAAATTCCAAAGCTTAGCTATAGACTATATATTCCTAAGGATGGACTGTGATATCTTCAATCTTGAATTTGTGTACATTCTTAGTGGATCCTTTTGAATCTAATTCTTGGAATTATCACAAAGTTACATATATATCCTATTTCTTTAGCAAATGAGATTGTACTTGGCAATATCAATTTGATTAGCGGATAAGTATTGTTGAGTAAGCATCCCATATTGGGAATCAAAGCATTAGTTATCCTTAATAACCAATACCTTGAGTAAAATTGCTAATTTGGTAATTGTGTAGATTTTTATAACCTTGGGTATGATTATTGTTATTTTACTAACAAATTTTGATTCTTAGACTTGAATAGCATTTATAGAGTGCACTTGCAAATTGTGATTCTTGGATTCGAATAGTATAAAAAAAAGAGGCAATGGCACAAATATATAAATAAATTGCTTGCCAAGGTAAGAAACTTCAAACTACACTATATATAATGTTTTATGGATTTTCGGTGCTGAGAGTTGCTCCACCGAAGGGGTCGGCGAACCCGATATATACTTGCGTGGTTCCGGTGTTGAGAGTTGCTCCACCGAAGGGGTCGGCGAACCCAGAATTTATTTTATCATATATTGTCTCTTGTAAAATTTTCGGAGTCTCTAAAAACAAAGGAGACTCTGCCGAAATTTTTGAAACTTTCAAGAGATAGTCAATTTTCGACTTTCTGAAAAATCGGGATATTCCCTAAGATCTAAAGTCATTTAGGAAATTTTTTTAGAAAACAACTAGGAAGCATTGGGCGGGGGAGAACAACCTGGATATTCCTAAATAGTCCCATAGCATAATAAAATTAAAAAGCTGATCAGTAAATTTTTACTCATTCGTAAGGCCATGCAAATAGAATTTGTGAGGCTTAGCTCACGTATTTTCGTTTGCTCAAGGGAGGCAAACTAAGCCCAAGGGAGGCTCTTGTTTTCGTTTGCTCAAGGGAGGCAAACTAAGCCCAAGGGAGGCTCCAGATTATTACATCTATTACGACAGTAATATCAAATAGATGATTGTTAAGCCCAAGGGAGGCTCCAGGACGGATACTAAGCACCGTGCCGCCGAATTCACAGCCTGATCCCAGGTTAACGGGATTGTTGATGGAAAATCATTTAGAACAATATTCAGGGGTTGTTCTTCAATACTGTATTGCATGTTAGGTTCATTTCTTTTTTAATATCATTACATGCCATCATGCCTATCTGGATAAGAGGAACATGACACTCACACGTTAATAAAATGCTTCATTAAATATGGCTACTTGACAAGAACTATTTGTCTCATTTTATTTCATATTTCTTTTGTTTTTCACCATTCTTGGTCGAGGGCTTGCTTGTCGTTTCTAAACGACCTAGTATTTGTTCACTAGGAGAAGAAGAAGACAATCCTGCCGAGGCGTTGCCACTGTACGTCGAGAAATAGTGACCTGAAGACTTTCAGTTTATGACTAGTGCTGTCGTAGTTACTTTTGTAAATTACTTTTGTAATAAACCTGTAAGACAATGTACTATTAGATAAGTTTCCTGTATTAGAATTACCATGTATAATGTAATGTAAATTTCCTTGTACTTTCCATTCTGCTGATTTACGGGCGATAATCGCGATTTTGGCGCGTAGCCTGGGGATGTGTTTTGACGTCACCGTTCAAATCTGGGAAGCGGGACGTGACACGTCTTTAAGTGGTGGCCCATGCAGGTCCGCGAGAATGGGAAATCTAGGATAAAACATAGGTTCAGATAGGACGTAGGTTCTAGAACTATAAGGAGCACCTCGAGTCCAAATCACACCCTAGGAATCCTTGAGAAGGAAGTGTCAATAGTTAGTAGCATTGTGTAATGATTACCTCTCTCTTATCTAACCAATTATTTTAATCTTAGTAAAGGGATACTGACCCAAGGAATTCTTGGTGTAAATCATGCCCCGATTCGCACCTTTTGCAAGACTAGGTAATGACAGCCACAGCCTGGACGAATATTATGCGTTTGTAAAGAAGATGTGGCGAGTGGCACCAAAAGGGATGATAGAGGCCTACGGGGTACATTACGAGCTGAAATATCCGGTGGTAACAGATATAGTGGATGAAAGAAGAGTATATTATAATACGGTGCATTACTATGTCCTGATCAAGGCAGAACCCTCTGAAGGTCCAGAAATCAATCGCAACGGTACTCTAGAAGAATGGAAGCAGACGTACCCAGAGGCAAAAATCCTTAACATAAGGCGAATGTGGATTTAGATTCCCCGAATGTGGATGATGTGTAAATGAAGAAGTGTAAATAAGTATTAGATCCCTAGTTATGTAAAGGAATGTAATGTATGAATGTATGTAGTAGGAATGTAATGTATGAATGTGTGTAGTAGGAATGTAATGTATGAATGTATGTAGTAGGAGCATATTGTGCTGCCAATAAATAAAATATGCTTTTCCTATATTCTTATATTCCTTGTAAGTACTTCTTACTTAAGGATATTATGAATGTAGTTATGGACCTGTTTATGCCGAGTTTGGAATGGTATGGGAGCGACTACACTCTGTACTTATACCAACGCTATGCAAGAATAATGTGGAACGCACCCGATTGGTACGACGTTCATGTCTACCAAGTGTTTTATGGAATCATACGTCCCATTATCAGGGATATCGAGGATGGAGCTGAAGTATATTTTAAAAATATAACCTACTGTTTGTATGTCCGAGATCCAAACCGCATCTACATCGGACTACATGGCTATGAGGGCACACTAGACGACTTTGAAAGACTCCACCCAGAGGTCGAGATCCTCACTGAGGAAAGGATCCTCATCGAGGCTATAGCATAAGAAAAACTAACCATGTATATATGGTGAAGAAGGAGTCCTTCTCTTTTGTCTGCTGTATGGTATTTTGGAAATCAGCAGAATGTACATATGTATATGAGTAGGGATAGGTAGGGATAGAATAGATTACCATGTCACATTTTGGGAAAGTTGAGTGACATGAGTAGACTAAGTGAGAAGAATGTAAACAGATGTAAAGTTGGGAGTAGAAACAACATTTTGTATTACTCTCATTATACTGAAATATATATGGTTCTTGCTATACAACTTGTTATAAATAAATATTGTGAGATTAAATAATCCTTGAGGATTGTGTCTTTTAATTTCAGGATATGGACAACCATGATCAGCCAAACAATCCACCACCTCAAGCATCAACGACACCAACCGTGGCTGATATGTTCCGTTTGTTCCAGCAACTACTGGAAACCAGTAGTCAGCAGGCCAATACTGCCCATGCAACCAACACTTCAATATTGGAACAGATATAGAATTCTAACAATACCAAGGATGGGGCTCTAAAGGAATTCAGGGATCTTAGGCCACCAAAGTTTAAGGGAACAGAAAACGCAATAGAAGCGGGTCAATGGCTAAAAACTATTGAAGGTTTGATGAAGGCTACGAAAGTTTGACCCGAGGATATGGTACCAGCAATCCGCATCCAGCTGGAAGACATTGCTGGACACTGGTGGAGTGCCGAGTATCCAGAAGATTCTGACAAGGACATATCATGGGCTGAATTTAAGAAGAAATTTGAAGAAAGATTCTATCCTAAATCAGCACGGATAGAATTAGAACGACAATTCAACTATCTAAAACAAGGGAGACGCACAGTTGATGAGTACACTGCAGAATTTTCTAGGCTTAGTCGATTTGCCCCTAACATGATAGCGGATGAAGAAACGAAAATATCCAGGTTCGTAGAAGGGCTTGGGACCCAACTGAAAAGTAGGGTCGCATCTTATCGGTGCCAAACCTTTTCTGAGGCAACAGAAGCTGCTCGAGACCAAGAGAGGATACTAAAGGAGGAACAACCTTTTCGGTCATCGCAACCTAAGAGAACCTTTGAAGAAGGAGCACCCTGCAACAAGAATCACTGGCAGGGACCGTCTAAGCGTCCTCAGAATGGCAACCCAGACAGATTCATTGTCTGCAACTACTGCTAGAAACCAGGACACAAGAAAGATGTATGTAGAAAATTGTTGGGACTCTGCTTGAGATGTGGAGCAGGAAATTATCCAATTAGTCAGTGCCCTCAACTGCCTATAATTGGAGCGACGGCACGAGGATTCAATCAAGGGTATCGACCCCCGATTCAGGAGAATAAACCTCAGCCAAGAATTCAGGCACCAACCTCACAGGCG
This sequence comes from Iris pallida, assembly GCA_029216955.1. Lineage (NCBI taxonomy): Eukaryota > Viridiplantae > Streptophyta > Magnoliopsida > Asparagales > Iridaceae > Iris > Iris pallida. The sequence continues at coordinate 1,913,538 of JANAVB010031018.1, read as the reverse complement.
GTCATGACTTATAGGAATCAGCAAAGGCCACCATATGCCCCTCAGGCATATCAGTTCCAACAAGCACAAAGGACGGGTCAAGCCCAAAATCACAATAAGAAGAGAAAGGGACAAGGGCAAGCATTTATGATGGGAGCTGAAGATGCAAATATCCCGGGAGAAGTAGTCTCAGGTACGATCCTAGTTTCTGCATATCCAGCATCCGTATTGTTTGATTCCGGGGCTACCCATTCATTTATAGCATCTTCTTTTATATCGCAACGTGAAATAGAATCCCAACCTTTGCCTAAATCACTAAAGGTTCTCACCGGTAACGGAGTGGTAGAAGTCAATCGCGTATGTAGTAAATGTCCCATAAAGTTGGGTGGAGGAGCTTTTCGAACTCGGTTACTTGTTTTCCCGACAAGCAACTACGATGTGATACTAGGCATGGATTGGCTAACCGCAACATTAGCCAATATAGATTGCAGTCAAGGAAAAGTTACATTTCAACTTCCTGACGGAGAGTCTTATGAATTTGTGTGAGACCAAAATGAATTCAATATGGAAGAACTAGAGAAGTTTGAATTACCAGTTCAAGCAATGTTGCAAGAATCGGTAGAGCAATCATTTCCAAGGATAGTGGAGGAATTTAAAGACGTATTCCCAGAAGAATTGCCAGGGTACCCCCAGATAGAGCTGTAGAATTCTCTATAGATCTAATCCCAGGAGCAGCTCCCATAGCCAAGAAAATATACCCAATGAACAAAGAGGAATTAGCTGAGTTGAATAAACAAATAAAGGAATTGTTAGCAAAAGAATTTATTCAACCCAGCTCTTCGCCATGGGGTGCACCAATATTGTTTGTGAAAAAGAAGGATGGTACCCTACGACTAGTAATTGATTATAGAGCTTTGAACGAGGTCACCATCAAGAATAAGTATCCTCTACCTAGAATTGATCAACTATTCGACCAGTTAGGAGAGGCAAGAGTATTCTCAAAAAATGATCTAAGGTCCGGATACCATTAAGTGAAGGTAAAGAAGGAAGACGTCCCTAAGACTGCATTTAGAACTCGATATAGGTATTACGAATTTTTAGTTATGCCATTCGGGTTAACGAATGCACCCGCCATATTTATGGACCCGATGAATCGAATATTCTATCAATATCTGGATAAATTCGTAATTGTATTTGTTTTCCATAAATAAATTCACTTTATTTATTTTGTATCTGAGAAAATTACAACTGTAGGAATCTAATCTAGAAGACGATTACTTTATCCCTTGGACGATGCGATGAAGAAGACTCGAACTTTGAAGAACTTGGACAGCAAGTGGACAATCTCTCTGTTCTCTCTGAAATTGACTGTAGTGTCTGATGAAGATGAAGAAACTCTCTTTTATAGAGTTCAGGATAACTGTCCTTAAGCATACGCTCAGGTAGTTACTTGACGTGTGCATAACTGCAGGGACGCGTGGCAAATTCTGATGGAGACACATTAGCGTGCGGTTGAAAGTAGTGGAGCATATTCAGGAGAGATTGATGGCATGAATGCCACGTTGCATAACTTCTGAAGAAGTGGATAACTGAGTACAGGACACATGAGAACGTGTGTTAACTGCTCGTTGAAAATTATTCTGGACATAACTGCTGTGATACGCTGCCTTAGAAGAAGAGTCATACGCTAGCTTTGAAGGCACATGTCTTGCATACGCTTACTTGGACAGCGTAGAACCATATAAAGCTGATACGCTCACATTATTGACAGGGAGTCGTATGGAAACTATACGCTCACTTGTCAAGGAGTCGTATGGAATCCATACGCTCACTTGGTTGAGAAGGAGTCGTATGAGATCCATACGCTCACTTAGTTGGAAGAAGTCGTATGAGATCCATACGCTCACTTAGTTGAAAGAAGTCGTATGAGATCCATACGCTCACTTAGTTGGAAGGAGTCGTATAAGAAATAAGTAGACACGTGGCATGTTTGAATAAGTAGACACGTGGCCATCATCAATCTTCTTTGATACGCCATATCTTCCAATAACTGACAAAATCTTCTCGAGCGTCGTGACTGCGGATATGATGGCTGACAGACTGTCAAAACAGACAGTAATGATGGCTTTTACATTTATGAGAAATGCTAAGCTGTCCTCGTAAAAGACAAAACCGACTCTTCGAAAACATATACGACGGCTAGTCTCCATTGGACAGCTGTCTTTGCACGAAAGACGAAGTGTCAGATTCATCCTTTATTAAATATATGTTGTGCTATCATCTCATAAAATAATAAAATATTTACTGAGCGTACGGCCTTTGGATGAGCGTATGGCCTTGACTGAGCGTATGGCCTTGAGCGTATGACTTGGACTGAGCGTATGGCTTTGAGCGTATGACTTGGACTGAGTCTTATGTCAGCGTGTCATAATTTTCACACCCTACAAGACCCCCTTCAAAGTTTTCGAACTTTATGAATTTCAAAAGTTCGAAATTACTTTGAACTTTAAAGTGAGAATAAGTCCTGACACGCTGGCATGAGTTTGTTATCTTCCTCAATATCAGTGCAAATCTTTAGGGATTTTGTTTAAAGAATATCCGTCGTTTGAACTACTTTCTTTCTTCTATAAATAGGTCTTCCAAACCTATTTTATTTCTTTACCAGAGCTTTTGCCTTCGAGAGAGAAAAGAGCTTTCGGAAACTCAAGATCTTTCTTCTTCTTCTTCGTCTTCAACTCCATCTCCATTAATGGCACCCAAGATTGATGCTGCTACGAAAGAAAAGGGGAAAGCCCCTGAAGAGTCATCTCATCCTGCCGTCGATACTGCCACTACCAAGAAGACGGTCAGTCAGCGTGTTTTACGCAGTGAACGGCCATTGAAACCTCTTTATGGTGAGGACGAAGATGATGAACAAATAACTATTCCCTTTTTAGGGCTCTGGTTAGAACAAAACTCAGAAAACGTATCCCTCTTTAGGGTCAATACGTCAGCAAATACGCTTCCCTCTTTAGGGTTTAGCCGTATTCCATGTTTTTCGTTTTTACGAAAAATATGTTTGGAGCGTATATCTGTAAGATACGCGTATTTTTTATAGAGATATCAAAATACACTATCTTTTAAAAGAATATGCTATGGCAATTTGTCTCATTGAGATACGCTAACTCCTGTGTTAGCGTAAACTTTTGATGATCATCTTGTCAACCATACGCTAATATGCTCAAACTGATCATAAACTGAACTTTAAAAACCATTCACTTAAGATAAAATCTGTTATACGCTTAAAGAAAACTAAGCGTATACTGAACCTTGAGTCAACCATACGCTTAAGGAAAACTGAGCGTATGCTGAACCTTGAATCTGCCATACGCTTAAAGAAAATTGAGCGTATGCTGAGCCTTGAGTCTGCCATACGCTTAAAGAAAATTGAGCGTATGCTGAGCCTTGAGTCTGCCATACGCTTAGTAAAAACTGAGCGTAAGTTGAGCTATACGCTTAGTAAAACTGAGCGTATGTTGAGCTGTACGCTTTAGTAAAAACTGAGCGTATGTTGAGCTGTACGCTTAGTAAAAACTGAGCGTATGTTTAAACTTTATCATCTCTTGACATTGAAGATTTCTAATACTTTATTCTTTATTTGCAGTAGATATTCTGGCTCAGAAAGCATAATTTGAAGGAAGTATGGGAAATAATTATAGAAGTGATTTATCACATGTTCGTTTTCTCTAATTCGACGGACCTTCCACAAGAATAGCTCTGTTGACCAATCAGGAAGATGATACTTTGCTGAACCTGATGAGTGGACTGCCGTTACAGAGTGTAGATGGTGTTGCCCATTTGAAGCCATCATTCCTTTTTGGAGATGCTATTGATATGAACTCCCAACCTGCTCTGGACAAAGTATCATACAGTTACTATAGGGATGGTGATGTAAATCAGCCTATGTATTTGACTGGTTTGAAAAAGAGTATCAACATAGCCCGTTTATTCCATTCGGGCCAGCAAAGACAGATGAAGTGGGATATTACTCCATCCCGACAAGCTAAGGCTGGGTGGATTGGATATCGTCAAGGAAGGTTCCGCAGTGGTACTGAACCACATGTCACATCTCTGCGAGGACTGTTACCTGCCACCATCCCTCCTGAGGACTCGGCACTGCTGAAGCCAGTCAGAGTCCCAATTTTTGCCAACGAATTTGCACAATTAAAGAATGCCATCTACCCAAAACAGTCAATGAGGCTGACTGGTCTAGTAAATCCAGAGAATACTAGATGGACTGCTCTAGTGAGATGGATTTTGCAGAACTTCGGTGCACAGTTGAAGGCGATAGGTTTATATGATGCCATTAAGTGTACTGCTTATGGTTTCAAACCGAACCCGGATCTATTTTTGGCATTAGCGGAGAGATATAACTATCGGACCGGCACCTTCATGACCCCAAAGGGCGAGATGGGATTCGCCCTTCATGAAATGGCATATATATCTCAGCTACCAACGGCAGATTTGCCATATGAAGAATATATCCATTTTGTTGACGAAATGAATAAGATTTCTGCAGCCAACCCACTAATTCTTTATGTATTTGAAGAATTAATGTGTCATTACAGCATCTGTAAAGCTTTTTATAAGGGACAAGGTGGAGAGGGGGACTCCAATTGTTATTCTTCGAAGTGGATGGCTTATTTGTTTCAAGGCCGCACTGACGAAGTCCAAAAGAAGAAAAAACCGAGCAGTATGTCGGTAAATTCAAGCCCTTGAGTCAAGCCGAGATTAACAGATTAATCCGGGAGACTAATCATGATGACATTGTCGTCGAAGAAGACATCGACAGCTACAAGGCCGGTGATAGGTTAGAAACCTATATTAAACAGGGTGGCCGAGAATTGTCCGTTGAAGGTCATCTGGCCGGTTTCATATCTCTTTGGCTGAGGAAATTCGTAGTTCCTGGCACCTGTTCGGCAGACAGGATGCACAGAGGAGTCGTCTTCGCAGCAGTCCGGCTGGTTTTTGGGTATAAGATGGATCTATTAACGGCAATGACCTGCCGTCTGAATGCCGGATTAAGGGCATACACAGATAGGATGTTCGAATTGGCACGGAAGAGCCTGACGTCCTTTCCTCGGGTAGAAATGTCTTTTACATACTTGTTTGGATGGCTGCTTCTTCATTTTGAATCTCTGATGAGTGCTGGGATGGCTAGGCCAGATGACACTTTCCTTGAAAGGTACAAGCACATACCGAAATGGAGATATGATACTTTAACCGATTGCAGAACCATCTTGAACAGGGGAGAACTATGGAGCTTCACCTGTGTTCCTCCCCCTATTGGTTATGAGACCATGCCCGGGAGATTGATTGACGGCGTTGGTGCTAATGAGTTGGATGATGTCCAACATGAATGGCTAAAGAGAATCAGGCCATCTCATTTAATTTGCCGCCGTGACAACATCATATATCTAGAGCCACATCTTCCGAGCAGATTTGCTCGTCAATTTGGTTACGATCAGTTGCATGTGGGCAATGCAACGACGTGTTTTGCTCATCAAGGCGGGTTGGTTGATGGTGCCAGAGCTTGGCTATATTACATTGCCAAAGGTACAGGGGCTACCTTTTCTATGCCAGATCCGGTCAACTATCGAAGAGGAGCTAAGATATTGGCGTCCTATGCCAGATTTTATGTATCAGCTAATACCTTTGATGAAAAATTTAGCATCTTAGGTAAAAGCTTTATTCATGTTGAAAAAAAATCAACCAAATCCGCCTTGCCTAGGGATTGTCACGACAAAGAAGATCCTCTGGCCACCGATGAAGTTGATGATGATGTTTTGGAAACTTTCTTCTCTGATGACCTTCATCAACCATTGCATGTGCCTATCGGGAGTGCTGAAGAAAGTATATCTATTGACAATACCCCGAAGAGGAAGAGGAGTAAAGGTGCTGTGGGTCCTGCCGCAAAAAGAGCTACTCGAGCAGAGACTCGAAGTCGCGGAGGAATTACTATTCCCGGGAATTCTCCTGTTTCTGAACGAGCCAGAGATGTTGATGAAGCAGGTAGTGATCCAATAGACAATTATCCTACTGTTCCTTTAACCAGAAGAATAGGAAGGAAAGTAATAGTTTCAAAAACTAAATCCGTAATTTGTCTGGATGCAGAGAGTCCCACCGATCGTGCTATGCGATTGGCTGCAGAAAAGCAAGCTGCTTTTGATTTCTCTGTAAAGACAGAAGAAGAAGAGATTCCTGAAACTGCTGGGTCTTCTAGGCCTTCTGATATAGGCTCAGTTCCACCAATGGCCGATGATGCGCAGGAAATTAGTCAACCTGCGGTAGAGGCCGAGCATCGGACTGAAATGGCTAATGACTTACTGATTTCGGGAGAATCAGTGAAGGAAGCCACTCCTCTCAATCCAATTGTTGAAGCTTCAGAGAGCGAACAAGTTGACTATGATCCGTCGTCGCATTCGTCTGGAGAAGAAGACATGGAGATAGACGATGAATCACCGTCTAAAATACCAATCGATGCACTGAAGACCATTGGTCAACACTCAGGGTTGACACCAGAGCCTGAGAGGCATCTGAAAATTGAAGTTCAAATTTCGAGTACTTCGGGAGCGGGAAGCAGTGAAATAAATCCCGTGTCAGAAAGTACCCTGAACAGACTAAGAGCCGGATTGAATGATCCGAAGGAGACTGAATATGAACCAACTCCAGGTAATATTTTATTCATCAAAGTTTTGTCTTGTCTCTGCTTTACTTATCTTTTGGTTTTGATCATGCTTCTTTTATTTCAACAGCTGTAGGAACTGCACCGGCTATGAGTTCTACTCAAGCCCCACTTGTTCAAACTGAAGTGGGTGAGGGGAGTTCCCATCTGCCGAGTTCTCCAAAGGCACTAACTTCAGCTCCAAGAATATAAGCTCCTCCTGCTCCTTCCCCTATTATTGCAGCGACTCCCAGTTTTGACACAGGGATAGCAAAAGTCATGGGGATGTATTCAGATATTATTTATACATATCTGAATACATATTCAAGGCGACTCATGAAAGATGAGACTATGCCCTTTTCGAGTCTTCGAGAAGCGACTAGTTTCTCACGTTCAGCCTTGAGACAATCTGGTTATGAGGCTCAATGTGTCTTCTTTGAACATCTCCTAAATGATTTAGAAGCCAACATCCAAAAATACTGGGAGACTAAAAAGGAGGATATTGAATCTCTGACTGCAGCTGAAATTTCTCAATTGGAGAATGAAGCTCAAGCTCAGCATATTGCTCTGACAGAATTCCTCGCTCAATCTTCTAAAGAGTTAATGGCAAAAGACGAAGAAATAATAAGTACTCGTCAGAATATGGAGCGCTTAGAGAAGGATGAAGCGTCAAGAGCTGAGGAGCTTAGAAAATTGAGGGAAGAGCTAGCTCGTATTCAGGAGCAAATTGCCTCTGTGGAGAAAGAACAATCAAAGATTGCTGCTGATCGTCAATCTGAAGCTGAACGCTGTCAAATTTTACAGCAAGAGCGAGAATTAATGCAAATCAATCAGATTGAAGAAACCAATCGCCGTAGTTCTATTATTGTGGAATATGACCAACGGAGGATTGGAATTGAAACATCAGAGCGAATCAAGAAAGCTCATGATGAGAAGATGAATAATGTAATCATTCGTATTCAGGAGATCATTACACCTCCTAAATAGTTCTTTTACATTTTTTATGTACTAAAATTTTTTTGAAATCCAATTGTAAGCAATGTTTTGATTCTGATTAAAGAAATGAACATCTTGGCTTGATTTCAATCTTGTGGATGACACTTTTGTAGAAAACATGTTCAGAGGTAAATAATACATGACATATTTCAATAGAATAGAATATACAAATAAACTTTGCAACTCTATCATGATATTAAACCAAAGATTTTTTTTAGTTTAATACTGATTAGAGAAAACATAATTCAGATATAAAGATATCTTTGAATTATATTTTCCATGATCTTTGGACTCGGAAATCAAAAGACGAGATATCATTTTCCTAAAATAGAAAATATGATACATACTGAGATAGAAAATTCAGAGGTAATATGGACATGATTTTCCATACAAGATCTTTATTAAAACCACTGGGGATCTAATAAAACAAAATATCAAATTCTCTGGGAAGATGATACATGGTGGAATATCAGTTTCCTCTGGGGATAACGATATCGAAATAACTTTTGTAGAGAAGAATTTTATATTTGCTGGGGAATGATGAAAATATTATACATAATATTTCTTTAAGAATTTGCCATTGATAGGCATCATCATGACTCTCCCATCCATAGAGGCAAGCTGGTATGCTCCGTTAGAGAAGACTTTATTTACTACGAATGGGCCTTCCCATTTCGCATCAAATTTGCCTTTGCTCATATGTGTCATGGTCATAGGACGTCTGACAGTAAGGACCAGTTCTCCCTTCTGATATGCTCTGACTTTGACTTTCCGGTTAAAAGCTTTTGAGATTCGGGCCTGATACAGCTCGATATTTTGTTGAGCATACAATCATTTTTCATCTAGAGCTTCCAACTCTTGAAGTCGAAGACGATCATTGTTTTCTGTTGTCAGTTCATTGGAGATTACAATTCTCAGAGAAGGAATCTGGATCTCAAGGGGAAGAACAGCTTCACACCCATATACTAAAGAGAAAGGTGTACATCCGGTCGCATTGCGAACTGTGGTACGGTAGGCCCATAAACATTCACCAAGCTTCTCGCTCCAGTTGCGTTTGTTGGAAGAAACGAACTTTTTCAAGAGTTTGATGATTGTTTTATTGAAAGCTTCTGCCAATCCATTAGCTGCTGGATTATATGCTGTAGAAGCTAAATTATTAATCCGATGATCGTCGCAGAATCGAGTAAATTTCTGACTGACGAACTGCGGTCCGTTATCATGGATAATACGCCGAGGAACACCAAATCGATAGATAACATGATGTTTGACGAAGTTGATAACACTAAAAGTTTTAACTTCAGATAACGGGATTGCTTCAGCCCATTTGGAAAAGTAATCGGTTATTGCTAAAATAAACCGATGTCCTCTTGATGATGGTGGGTTGATGGGACCAATGACGTCCATGCCCCAAGCTTCAAAGGGCCATGATGCCGCTGTTGGGTGTAAGAACTCTGACGGTTGATGGATAAAGTCTGCATGAATTTGACAGGCTTTACATTTCCGAGCATATTGAATAGCGTCAGCCACCATCGTGGGCCAATAATAACCCATACGTCGGATACGCTCTTGAAGTTTAGGACCTGGTTGATGAGCTCCGCAAACACAATCATGTGCTTCACGGATTATCTGTTGTGTTTCTTCACCAGCAATGCATCGGAGGAGAAGACCGTCGTAAGACCGACGATATAATGTTTTCATCGTATGATTATAATAGAATCTGAGAGATCGACGTCGAATAGACGCTGCTTTACTCGAATTATCAGGAAGTATATCATACAAAACAAAATCTAGAAACGGGCGTCTCCAGTCTTCAATTATGGCTTCTGTTTCATTAGAAAAGACATATTCCATAGTAGAATCGGAAGAAGACGAGGATATTTTGTCAACTTTAATCCAGCATCAAGGTTGAAAGAATCTTCATCTGGTTTATAGGAAAAAGCCAAAGCCAAATTATTCTCAACACAGAATAGTTCTCGGTTATTGTCACGACCCGCACCCGTTTTTTTTTAAACGGATACAAGACGTGTCCAAGCCAGCCTACGCCGCAGTGTCGGCGGTAGAACGCTGTCACGGCCATGAAGATCAAATCACAAATAATACTCATTCACATAATTAATTTAATTTATAATGATCACAAGTTTTACATTTGCCGAAAAATATAAACTTGTACAGATAAATGAATGACTACAACTCAACTATCTAGCTAGTCTCTAGGCTTTTGTCTGCAAGTATTCCCGTCACTTCCCAAGCTAAGTAAATCCACGGCTAACCTGAAAATGTTGGTTTCCAGTCAGGAATGGAACGAGCACAATTCACTGAATGCAATTTCAAATAAAGAAAATGACTATAAAACAAGGGTTAGACATCAATCATGAGTTTTGAAAATAAACAGTAAAGCCGTAAGAATAGACAGAAAATCAATAGTAAATAAACAGACACATACACTTTCCCCATTGTCAGAAGTACCTTTGATATGTGATCGGTCTCGGGACAATTATGCGACACGGTCTACACGGTCTAAAGTTACACGGTCTACAGTTACACGGTCTACAATTACACGGTCTACAGTTACACGGTCTACAGAAAATATTGCAATAAAGAAACACTGTCTACAGAATAACAATCACGAACTACACAGTTTAAATGCAATAAATAAATTATTGTCTACACGGTCTACTTTGCAATAAATAAATCACTGTCTACACTGTCTACAAGAAATAAATGCAACACGGTCTACACGGTCTAAGGTCAGATCACACATCCTTGGTACTTCTCATTCCCGACTCAACAATTTATAATAGAAAATAATCACATAACTAATGACTAATCAATGAAATATAGTAAAGATCAATATCGAAATGCAGACAATAAACTGTACTCGCCTGTGGTCCTCTGCTGGTGAAACCGACAATCTGAACTACTCAATGTGCCACAATAGTCAAAACCCGTAAAACAGTCCCCGGATGCTGAAATAGACAATACCAATGATCTCAGAATAGTCAAATTAGCTAGGATCGCCTGTCCTTAAGTCTAATTCTGGACACGGGAGCAAAACGGTAATTTTGGGTCAAAACGATGTCCGCCGTTGGACCCGCTTTGCACCGAAAAACGTGCCAGAGTCAACGGTCTCTAAAGTCGTCAAACTACATGTCTACGGATCCAGTTTTTTGATACGAACCCAACCGTATGTCCAAAGTTGGATTCCGGCGGGCCGTGCACAAAATCGCCCGTTGAGTGGAACCGTGGGGCCCGCAAAACGGTGATTTTATCAACGGTCTCAGAATCGGACCAAACTTGGCATACAGGACCAGAAAAATGATACGGTTCTGCTGGCACAAGTTCCGTCTCGATCTGACGAGCGTGCAGAAAGTAATTGAGAAATTTACAAAGTGCACGATACGGTGAATTTCGACGGATACGCATCAAATTCGTCGCGCACACGCGACCAATTTGAATTCCGCCAAAGCCCACACGACCATGAAACCGTTACGCAGCTTTTGATGCCTTCGGTTCGCGACCACGTCGCCCGGTTTGGTGGGACGCACGTCGTGTGGATCAATTTTCTAGTTTTTGAAACAGGTTCTTCATGATTTTGGAAATCTGATTTCCCGACGCACGGTCGACGAAATCCAAATCTACGAAAAGGGTTACGAAGTCCTATAGGTTGTCTAAGAACTTGTTCAATTAGAATTTCTATTATGGCCTTAGATCGATCGGAATCGATCGGCAATCATGGGTATTCCGACTGTTATACGCCCTGTTTCCAAATAGGTTTTTCGGCAATTTCAACTCGAATTATCTCGAGTTTCGGTCCACTAGAATTTAAACCAATTAAAAGGAATTAGAGACGGTTATACCAAGATTATACCAGTTTGAACGGCTCGCTAAACGATCCACTGGAGGCGACAAATTGTTACTCCGAAGTAGGCTTAAAACCCTGCGCCTGCTGCTGTGCTCCGCGCTTGTGCGCGCGAGCGAGCGGCCCTGGTCGCCGGCCGACGGCCGAGGAGAGGTGGCGCGCGTCGGGAGGGGTCGCACCCAGGCGTGGGGGTGGCGGACTGTGGAGTTAGGGTTTGGTGTTGAACCCTCCCTCGATCTCGCTCTCTCTATATACTGCGCGGCTTGGGTTCAAGGAGGTCGGCCTGCTTGTTAGCTCGGGTGGGGCTCTCGGTTTTGCTGGGGAGGCTTGAGGCTCGGGCCTGGCCTTTGGGAGCTGCTCGTTCGAGCCCCAGTGCTGGACTGGGTTCGGTTTATGGGTGAGTTTTTCCTCTCTTTTTTTTTCTTTTTTTTTCTTCCCGGCGCGAACCAAAGGGGGCCTTGGTCTACTTACGCAAGGACTTTTGCGCATACGATTTACTAACAGACTTTAATATTGATAGGTAAACGTCCAACTCAGTCTTAATGAGAGTTCCATAACTAGCATCATTAATTCTATATAGTGAGGTTAATAGTACTTAACCACATGCGTTTTGGTGTTGTATCACATTCATTGGTTGATGTGCTGTAGGCAGCAGACCATGCCAATGAGTCTCTGAGACTCTGAGGAGAAGGTCCAGTAAGGAATGATGAGATGAGAGGGAGAGAGAGAGAGAAGCACACCTTTCCAAAAATACAACACAAGGAAGTTGACTATATATGCACTGTCACATATCTTGCTCTATATAAACCCCACCATTAGCTAAAATTTCCAAATAAGTCCAACTAATGTAAAGTGCAATAGCACATAGGCATGATTACACATAAGCCCTCCATCTTTCTATAAATACAAACAAATCCAATAGAATCCACTCTCAGGTTCTTGCTATGCTTGGTATATATATATATTACTCATAAGTTGGAATGAGTACTTTTCATAAAATACCAAAAGCAATTGCTTAATTAATTAATTAACTAAATATTAGGTAATAAGAAAAACTATATATAGTACCTATGTATTATACTTATTGAACTTATATTTAAAACTATTTATAAGCTATGTGGATTGAATCAAGGGTGGGACCGAACTCCATACACAACATACGAACTTGGACGGAAGATAAGTATACCTTGCCTACAATACATTATTTTTATGCCATGTGTTAACACTTCCATATTCTATATTAAAAGTACAACACTTGAGAAACTAGGGCAAATCAAAGTACTGGTTGATCCAACACACACAAGTATTGGAAGGACTAAATTAGCATGCTTTACTCACAAAACCAAGGATGTGGAAATTAGAGAATGGGTAACTAGGAACCACAACACTGCAAATATTGGAAGTAATCATGTTCCTACATGTTGGACTCTTATTCCTGACCATGGCTAAAATCATTCACCAAAATAATTAATTAATAATTATCTATAACATCTAAAAATCACTATCCGATAAAATAAATAAATAAAATATTATCAAAATTCTGGGAAGAGGGGCTACAGTTATAAACCACTATCACTTGTTGACGTCTGATTGGTATAGCTAATACAGCAGCAAGATTAGCTAAAGCATCAGCTTCTGCATTATAGGCTCGTCGAACATGTTCAATAAAGAAACCTTCAAAAGATGAGGCTATAGAGAGTGCTGCTCGATGATAAGGTATCAAATCCTGATGACGAACTTCATACGTTCCTCTGATCTGATTGACAATAAGCTTGGAGTCTCCAAAAACTTCCAAATATTGAATATCTAGATGTTTAGCAAGTTGAAGACCAATGAGTAATACATTGTATTCGGCTACATTGTTTGAACATGATTGATCTAGAGAATAAGCCCTCTGAATAGTTAGTCCTTCTGGGGATACAAGAACAATCCCAACTCCAGCGACAATATCGCCGTTAGGACCTATTCTAGATGCTCCATCAAAGAATAGACGCCAGGTAGGAACTTCTTCAGAAATCAGATTTGAATCCAAGACTTCATCAGGAATCTCATTATATAATTTAGAATCTTCTGGAATTGCATGAGCAGCCAGAAAATCAGCAAGAGCCTGTCCTTTAACTGACTTCTGAGGAATATAATGCATATCGTATTGAGCTAACAAGATTCCCCAATTAGCTAGTCTGGAGTTGAGAATACCAGGTTTCTTCATCATAATCCTGATGGGATTCACTCTGGAAATGACGTGAATCGTTTGACCGATAATATAATGTCGCATTTTCTGAACAGCAAATATTAATGCTAAGCATTCTTTCTCGATTGGAGTAACGCGGTTCAGCACCCGTCATTGTGCGACTGAGATAATAAATAGCCTGTTCATGGCCATCTTTATTTTTCTGGGCAAGTAATGCACCAAAAGAATGATCCATGGCTCGAACATATAGAAGGAATGGTATCCCCGAGACGGGAGGTACCAAAACTGGAGGGTTCATGAGATACTGTTTAATATCGTCAAATGCTTTTTGACATTCTTCGTTCCAGACGAAAGATACACCTTTCTTCAGAAGTTTGTTGAATGGTCTGCAGCGTCCTGATAAGTTAGAAATGAATCTCCTGATATAAGCAATTCTTCCTTGAAATCCTCGTAGCTCTTTAAGGTGCGTGGAGGACGCATCTCTTGAATGGCTTTGATCTTCTCGGGATCCACGTGTATACCTTTAGCGGTAATGACGAAGCCGAGAAATTTACCACTAGAGACGCCCAGGAAGGATTTAGTAGGGTTCATTTTAAGTTGATGCTGACGTATTAAATCAAAGATAGTCTTCAAATCTTGGATATGATCCTCCTTTCGTCGACTTTTGACCGCAATATCATCAACATAGCATTCGACTATTTTCCGGAGATGTTCGCGGAATATAGTGCTCATTGCTCGCTGATATGTTGCTCCTGCATTCTTGAGACCAAACGGCATCACTGTATAACAGTATGTACCGATCGGCGTTCTGAAGGAAGTGTGTTTTTCATCATCTGGAAACATTTTGATCTGATTGTATCCCGAATACCCATCCATAAATGACATTCGTTCGAAACCACATGTATTATCGATCATGACATCAGTAATTGGAAGAGGAAACTCGTCTTTAGGACAAGCCGCATTGAGATCACGAAAGTCTATACAGACCCGGATTTTGCCAGTTTTTTTAAGGACATGAACGATGTTAGCCACCCATTCAGGATGTTGTTCCTCTCGAATAAATCCAGAAGCCATAAGCTTGTTGACTTCAGCTTCAATTGCATCCATGATGTCTGGACGAAATCGTCGCTGTTGTTGTTTGACCGGTTTAGCATTTGGCATGATATTGAGTTTGTGCATTGCAATCTTCGGATCTAGTCCCGGCATATCTTCGTAACTCCAGGCAAAGACATCGATATAATCACGAATAAGTTTAATCATTTCTTGTATATCCGTTTCTGAAAGACTTTCACTGATGAATATTGGTTTAGGAGAACCTTCTTCACCAACATCAATTTGGATCAGTTTATCTTCGGTAGGAGGTTCCCTCTGCTTGAACCTGAATTCCCATTGATTATCTAATCTTTGAGCCCATTGTTCCGATTCGGGTGATATTTCAAAATCATCCTCATCTTCATCATTTTCCTGCGGGCCATCAACGGAGACCATATTGATGGATAGAATAGAGCGATGGAGATCGCCAATACTCGTGTCAGAATCCCAAGAAAGGGAATCAGAAGACTCAGATCGTTCGTCTTCATCGGATTGTGAATCTTCATGGACGATGTTGATAAAGAAGGTAGGAGCAATGTAACCTAAACCACATTTTGTCCTTCCGTATTTTAATAGAGGAATTCGAACAGGCATTCTTCTTCCTTTTCCATTATTGAGACTGGTTCTAAAGTCATAACCCATATTCTTGATGATATTTTTAGATTGCTGACTGTAGCGACGCAGTTGTAACCTTCCAGTATCGTCGTCTATGTCATCTTCTTCCAAGTTAGGAGGATTCTGGGGTCCTTTATAAAAGAAGATTGGATTTTCTCCCTTCTTTTTAGCAGGGACCACGAAGTATAATTTTTGTATGGATTCCAATGATACGTCTGTATGAAGAGTTTGAACAACCCCTATAGTTAGTGACTCTAAGCTATCTAGCAATTGTAAATAACTTTGTACATGATTACAGACATCAATATACTGCAAAGGAGATGCTTCATTAATATTAAATACTGTATTTACAATAGAAGGCTGAGCCTATCAGACTTAGTCAAATTAATGACAAAAGGGGGAGAGGAAGAGCGATCAGAAGTTTTGTTTCGATTAAGATCGATAACAAAAGGCTCAGAAGAGGTGAGCTCCCTTGAAGAAGATCGTGGATAAGTAGTACGTCCACTGACTGGAATGACTAGAGTATCTGGTCTAGCCTGAGAAGATGGAGGGGGAGTGGTACGTCCACTGACAGGAATTATCAGTGAGCCTTGTGGAGCTTGGGAAGACGGTACAGTAGTACGTCCACTGACAGGAATTATCAGTGAGCCTTCTTCAGATGATTTAACAGACTGCGGAGGAGTGATACGCCCTTTTACAGAAATAACAAAAGTGCCAACTTTTGCTATCTCATCATCATTATCCATAGCTTGCAAGACTTTTGAGTATTCATCTTTGTACATGCGAGCGTCATTGAAGTAAGCTTCAACTCCCTTGAATGGATAGAGATCTGCAACCTCCTTTTGAACTTCTCCATTATCATCAACATATTTGAAACATTGATGAAGAGTCGAAGGAACGACATTATGTTCATGCAAGAATGGTCTCCCCAACAGAGCATTGTATGAGCAACCATGATTGTCGATGATGTAAAAAGTAACTTTAGTGCGAAGATCGCCTATTTGAAATTTGAGGCGAATCTTGCCCAAAGGCTCACTTTTTCCTTGATTAAATCCCAAGATGGTAGTGATAGTGCTGGAAAGGCTATGTACAGGTATCTTCAGTACGTCTAGCATAGCTTTTGGCATAATACTGAGAGCAGATCCTGGATCAATCAGGAGACGATCAACCTTCATAGAATCAATATATCCTGTATGATATAAAGGACGGTCGTGTCGATTATCCTCTAGCAGCATATCGTCCTGCGTAAAGGTAATGTTTGGAATAAATTCCAATACATTATGGCAATGAGAAACAGATTCTGTTTCCAACTTCTTGAGAAGAGTTAGGCAGGTTTCTGCTTGCAGTAGTGCTTCACTTAGAGTTTCTCGAGTCTCTTTAGAGAGGCGTAAGAGCTCGAAGATTGATAATTTAGCTGGGGTATTGGCTAGTTTATAAGGCTTTTCAAGTCCTGTAGGAGATGACTTCTTCAATGGTTTGTCGAAGCGGACTTGTTGTTTGCCTTTGTCAGCTGTTGTTGGTTTAGAAGGAACTGTCTCAACAGGAACATTCAAAGGCTCTTCAGTAGAGACTGGTGTTGAAGCTGTAACTGGAGGGACGTCAGAAATTTCTTCAGGAATTTCAGTATAATCTTTCAGATATATTTTTCCTGACCGAGTTCCAGCATGAACTTCAACTTCAGATTCTGGTTCACGGTCTATGGAAACCATGTTGCAATTCTTTATCTTGCTCTTGGTTCTTTTATGTTTGATGAGAGCTTCATTCCAGAAACCAAGGCCAACACGAGATTGATTATGTCTCATAGTAATGGCCAAAGGTGCTCGGAGTCCCTTGCCTGAGTTCAAACCAGGAGCAGTGGCTAGATCATAACCCATCTTCGCCATCAATTCACGAGATTGTGAACTGTATAGATAAAAAGCAGGCTTGTACCTATCTTCAAATTGAGGTACAGATTTTATCTCCGTAGGGAGTGAATTTTCTGCTGAGATGAAAGTAGAGGTTAGATAAAAATCGGGTGTGAAACTAGAAGTCACATTGCATGACTTAGTCTTTCCGAGCTTCTTTTTAGATGATAGAGTCTTCCGAGGAGAAGAGGAAGACGTTTCAAACTCCGTCATTAAATCCGGGTGAATCCACATGATCTCTCCCTTCTTAGTTGTGACAGGAACAAGTCCGTCATTCTGTGCTGGTGGAATGTTTACAACTTCGAGAGTTGCTTTGGGGATAGGAACAATCCCACTTTCCACCATTAAGGGAGGGCAGTCACCGAACTGCATTGAAATTACATTTGCTGTGACTGTCTTGTCTTTGGGTGTCAGTGTCACAGCTCCTGATTTAATCATCTCTTGAATCTTCCCTTTTAATACATAGCAAGACCGGATTGTATGACCCAGCATTCTATGGTATGGACAGTATTTTGGATGATCTGTCTTATTGGCTTCATCAGGCTTTTTAATTTCTAGCAATTGAATCTTATTACCTTTGAGCAAGCATTCAAAGATACCCTGAACATCATCATCGTCGAAAGAATATTCTTCCTTCGGCCGAGGAGGTTTCTGTTGTTGATTTGTTGGAGCTGGAGTAGCTTGGATAGTTTTTACCTCTTGACTACTGCTTTGGAGATTGACTTCAAGAGCTTCTTTCCCTTTGCGATTATTGGGTCGAGTACTATTGCTAGCACTCTGATTTGATTCCTTGGGAGCCATTTGTACCCCCAGACCCTTGAAGGTCTCAGCACTGACCTCGGCAGCCTTGGCACTGACAATGAAAGAAGGCCAATCTTGGAACTGAGTGGACCCTGTCCACATGCTGATAATTGGTAAGAGATTCGACTTGCAAGTGTCGATGGTAACAGCATCGGGAGTTCCGAGAGGCATTTTGAGGGCTTCTCTTCTGAATCTTTCAATGAAGTTCTCGGTGGTTTCGTTATTTTTCTGTTTAATTCTTATGAGGGCTGACATGGTCATGTCGTTAAGCCCTTCATAGAATCGTTCAAGAAACATTTGCTTGAAACCGGCAAGTGAGGTAATGCACCCATAAGGGAGACTTCTATACCATTCATAAGCCGTTCCTTTGAGACATCCAACGAACACCCGAGTAAGGAGGGCGTCACTTGGTTGCAGTTGATCAGTCATTACTTCAAAATGATTAATGAACTGACTTGGGGAGGTTGTCCCATCAAAGAAAGAGATGGTCGGAGGTTTGTATTTTGGTGGATACGATACCTGCTTCCATTCTATCGGGTAAGGTTGCTTGATACCTAACCTTTGTAAACCATCATTCTGTTTGAATATCTCGAATTGAGTTCGGAGATTCCTTAACTCTTCAGAAACAATTCCAGAAGATTGGAGAGTTGTAACTTGTTGAGTGTAATTGGGAGGAGGGACTGCAGCATATGTACCACCCCCATCTCCAGACTGACTTGGAGTGGGTTGTACAGGAACATTAAATTGTACCCCCGGAATAGTAAAGGGTTCCGGGTTTGGAACAACAGGAGTATTTAATATAACTGGAGGAGCTGTCTGTTGGACTTGCTGAGTTTGATGCTGAGCTTGCATAAGAGTGTGCATAGCATTCAATGTATCTGTCATAGCTCGCAACTGATGTTTTAAGGAAGAAATCCTTTGTTCATGAGCTTCGGTGCTAGCCGAAGGTTCATGATTGCCCTCTGCCATGTAAGTGGTAATTATTCGAGGAATAGATGATGAAACAGTCTGTTCTGAATCATCACTGTGTGAATCAGTATCTTTCCCGGGGCTATTTACGAAAGTCAATACTGGAAAGTTAGATTCTCCAAGGAAGTCTTCTGTGATCTCCGGATTACCACTTGGATGAGAAGAAGAAGAGGCTCTGGCCAAGGCTCCGGTCCTGGATCGGGTGCCGAGATAAACACCATCTTCAGAGTCTGATATAGCATCAGATCGTATGCTACCCCCAATATTTCTGGAGGTCATGTTGACATAAGCATAAAAAGGTTCATCTTCATCCAACATTGGTTCATATTGAATCCGTTCAAAAACAGATTGTCTTTTTGGTGAACAACAACATTGAATTACAACTCGAGGTTGAAAGTTGCAACCATGCTTTTCATGACAAATATGAGCAATATCATAGCCTGACGGAGTGTCAATTCTCTGTTTATTTTGCAAATACTCCTGGAGATCTGTAGGAACAGATTGGGAAGTACTTGAAGATAGTTTCTGTGTAGAAACTTGTCTTTTGTTCTTCTGTCTTCTTGGTTCCTGAGTGTATAAAGACTGATTAATTTGAGCTACATAGTTCTTGGCATATTCTGCATCAGGGTCTAATATACTTGTCTCAGTGGAACCAAGACGATTCTGATTAAGCTTGTTACGAAGATCCGTAGGAGATCTGACTTTGATATCAGTCTTGGATACTTGTAATTTGCCTTTCTCAGACCGAAAAATTTTGAGAGAAGGAAGATGAGTATTATTCTGACTAGGAGTCGGTAATAATCCATCTTTGGAGGAATTAGCCAAAAGGCGTTTTCCATTGTTTGATCTAGTAAGAGTACTAGTCAAATTAACTCCAGAGGTAAAGACCTTAGGAGTAGAGGAGTTGACTAAAGAGTCTTTCTCCTTGGTTGGCACAAGATGTGCAAGTTGAGGGGGAATCATTTGTATGTTCTGTAGAAGAGAACCCCCAGCTTGATTTTGAGAAACAGTCAAAGGACTGTATCTGTTAGCATACGCTGACTTCAGTTTGGACTTCTGGTCATACGCTGCCTTTTTATTAGCATACGCTGGCTTTGGCTTAGCGTACGCTGCCTGATGTTGGCTTTTGTACGTTGCCTTTGCCGTACGCTGCCCTTTGAATGCCATACGCTCAGAGTCATCAATGGCTAAAGAGCCGACTGCTGTCGTAAGAGTAGAGGGAGAAGGGACTTTGACATGTCCAGAAATGGTTTTCCTTGTACACGCTGACTTGGTTAAAGAACCAACTTTGTCAGCGTGACTAGGAGAAGCCACTGTTGCCGTGTTCAGAGAAGCCGAAGTGTGCTTCATGGAAGTTGAAGACGTGTTCTTGTCAGCATGAGAAGTGACAGAAGCGTCTCGGACTGCTGCAGAAGACTTAGGGACATAGACGGAGCGTCCCTTCTTCTTGGCAGCAGGAAGAGCGGAGGAAGCAGTGTGGCCCTCCTTCGCCTTGAGCATTTCTTCATAAGCCGATTGGTCGAATTGTACAACCATCGTCTTCTTCGTCAAGCCGATCGACGAAGTATCGCATTGAGTTGTTGCTATCTCGTTGGAGGAGACAGCTTTCCCCAGCAGAGTCGCCAATTTGTTTTCCATAAATAAATTCACTTTATTTATTTTGTATCTGAAAAAATTACAACTGTAGGAATCTAATCTAGAAGACGATTACTTTATCCCTTGGACGATGCGATGAAGAAGACTCGAACTTTGAAGAACTTGGACAGCAACTGGGCAATCTCTCTGTTCTCTCTGAAATTGACTGTAGTGTCTGATGAAGATGAAGAAACTCTCTTTTATAGAGTTCAGGATAACTGTCCTTAAGCATACGCTCAGGTAGTTACTTGACGTGTGCATAACTGCAGGGACGCGTGGCAAATTCTGATGGAGACACATTAGCGTGCGGTTGAAAGTAGTGGAGCATATTCAGGAGAGATTGATGGCAGGAATGCCACGTTGCATAACTTCTGAAGAAGTGGATAACTGAGTACAGGACACGTGAGAACGTGTGTTAACTGCTCGTTGAAAATCATTCTGGACATAACTGCTGTGATACGCTGCCTTAGAAGAAGAGTCATACGCTAGCTTTGAAGGCACATGTCTTGCATACGCTTACTTGGACAGCGTAGAACCATATAAAGCTGATACGCTCACATTATTGACAGGGAGTCGTATGGAAACTATACGCTCACTTGTCAAGGAGTCGTATGGAATCCATACGCTCACTTGGTTGAGAAGGAGTCGTATGAGATCCATACGCTCACTTAGTTGGAAGAAGTCGTATGAGATCCATACGCTCACTTAGTTGGAAGAAGTCGTATGAGATCCATACGCTCACTTAGTTGGAAGGAGTCGTATAAGAAATAAGTAGACACGTGGCATGTTTGAATAAGTAGACACGTGGCCATCATCAATCTTCTTTGATACGCCATATCTTCCAATAACTGACAAAATCTTCTCGAGCGTCGTGACTGCGGATATGATGGCTGACAGACTGTCAAAACTGACAGTAATGATGGCTTTTACATTTATGAGAAATGCTGAGCTGTCCTCGTAAAAGACAAAACCGACTCTTCGAAAACATATACGACGGCTAGTCTCCATTGGACAGCTGTCTTTGCACGAAAGACGAAGTGTCAGATTCATCCTTTATTTAATATATGCTGTGCTGTCATCTCAGAAAATAATAAAATATTCACTGAGCGTACGGCCTTTGGATGAGCGTATGGCCTTGACTGAGCGTATGGCCTTGAGCGTATGACTTGGACTGAGCGTATGGCTTTGAGCGTATGACTTGGACTGAGTCTTATGTCAGCGTGTCATAATTTTCACACCCTACAGTATTTATTGACGACATTCTTATATACTCCAAAAGTGAAGAGGAACATGAAAAACACTTGAGGATTGTATTACAAACGTTGCGGGAAGAACAATTATATGCCAAGCTTAGTAAATGTGAATTTTGGCTGGACCAAATATCCTTTCTAGGGCATATTATCAGCGGAGAAGGCATCTCGGTAGACCCGAGGAAGGTGGAAGCAGTTAAGTCTTGGCCAACACCTAAGTTCGTAGCAGAAATCAGAAGTTTCTTAGGACTAGCTGGTTACTACCGAAGATTTGTAGAAATTTTTTCAAGAATTGCAGAACCTTTAACCCGTCTTACCCAAAAAGAAGAAAAGTTTAATTGGACAGAGAAATGTCAAAGGGCATTTGACGAATTGAAGGAAAGATTAATTTCGGCCCCAGTACTGGCATTGCCATCTGGTTCGGGTGGATATGAGATATATAGTGATGCATCAGGTAAGGGTCAGGGATGTGTACTGATGCAACACGGGAAAGTCATAGCCTATACATCCCGACAATTAAAGATACATGAAAGGAATTATCCAACTTACGATCTCGAACTTGCAGCGGTGGTATTCGCACTCAAGTTATGGAGGCATTATTTATATGGAGAGAGAATCAAAATATACACAGACCACAAAAGTTTAAAATATGTCTTCACACAAAATGAGATCAATATGAGACAAAGAAGATGGTTGGAGTTACTGAAGGACTTCGATATGGAGCTGGAATATCACCCAGGCAAGGCTAATAAGGTGGTTGATGCTCTAACCAGAAGACCCGAAGCCTTCTTTATGAATACACCCAAGGAGATCCTTGAGGATTTAAGAAAAATAGAAATTGAAGTGATATGCTCGGTAACGGAAGAAATGTGGCAAAACTTACAAGTGCAATCCTCCTTAATAGATAGAATTAAAGAGGCTCAACAAAATGACTCAAAACTTCAGAATATTTGGAAACAAACAGAAGCAAGGGCTCCAGACCGGGATAAGAAAGCATCTGGACGGATCATTAAGATTCGGAGATCGATTATGTGTGCCCAGTGGAGATTTAAGAACAGAGGTTATGTCAGAGGCTCATAACTCACAATATTCCATTCATCCGGGCAGCACTAAAATGTATAAAGATTTGAGACAAACATTTTGGTGGCACGGAATGAAAAAAGAAGTCGCCAGATTTGTATCCAGATGTCTCGTCTGTCAACAAGTGAAAGCAGAACATCAAAGGACAGCAGGACTTCTTCAGCCTTTGCCCATACCCGAATGGAAGTGGGAGCATCTCACAATAGATTTTGTGACAAGACTGCCTAGGACCCAAAGGGGGTAATAATGCTATTTGGGTCATTGTAGATAGACTTACGAAGTCAGCTCGTTTTCTTCTCTTTCGAGTTGGACAGTCGACAGAGGCACTGGCAGAAATGTACATGAAACAGATTGTCAGTCAACATGGAGTGCCAGTGAGTATAGTATCGGATAGAGATACCAGATTCACTTCTCATTTCTGGAGAAGTCTACAAGAAAATCTTGGCACTCAACTGAAATATAGCTCCGCCTACCACCCCCAAACAGACGGCCAGTCGGAAAGAACCATTCAGACCCTAGAAGACATGCTGAGAGCGTGTACCTTAGATTTTGGAGGATCTTGGGATGATCATCTACATTTAGTAGAATTTTCATATAACAACAGTTACCATGATAGTATTAAAATGGCTCCTTTTGAAGCACTATATGGTAGAAAGTGCAGATCGTCGGTATGTTGGACCGACGTAGGAGAGAGACAATTGCTAGGGCCAGAAATAGTAACACAAACTGTGGATATAGTCAAAGCAATAAGAAGTCACCTGCAAGCAGCCCAGGATAGACAGAAAATGTGGGCTGATAAGCATCGAAGAATATTAGAGTTCCAACCTGGAGATCACGTGTTTCTGAAGATTTTACCAACTAAGAGAACCATCAGATTCGGGACCAGAGGAAAACTGAGTCCGAGATACATTGGACCCTTCGACATATTGGAAAAAATAGGAAATGTGTCATATCGGCTTGCCTTGCCACCAACTCTAGAAGGAGTTCACAATGTATTCCATATTTCCCAGCTACGAAGATACGTGTCGAATCCGAGCCATATACTCGACCATTTAGAAATCACCGTCGGACCAACACTACGGATAGAACAGAAACCCGTTGGGATCTTGGATCGAAGGAAGAAGGTACTCCACAATCGAATCATTCCATTAGTACGAGTCGCGTGGAGCAAGGATTCGCCTGGAGATTCAACTTGGGAGAAAGAAGAAGATATGCGGAGGCAATATTCGTATCTAATCCCTAAGCCAGATTAGTAATCGATTGTTGTACCAGTTATTTCAAATTCCGAGGACGAAATTTTTCTAAGGGGAGTAGACTTGTCATACTCTTATTATTATTATTATTATTATTATTATTATTATTATTATTATTATTATTCTTTTTGTTTTTAAAAAATAAGGAAAAAAGGGGGAGCAGCCATCTGTCCCTTAGAAGAATGGAGAAAGGGATAGGTGTTTCTTGTATTTATGAGGGGGGACACCTCATCCACTCCTCCCCCCATTAATAATCCCCCACTAACACACACACACAAGCAAAAGAAGAAAAAAAACACACACACACAAACCACCCCACCACCCCGCCGGCCTACTGTCGTCTGCCGCCACCTGCTGCTGCCGCCCGCCGCCACCTGCCGCCGCCGCCTACTGCCGTCGGCCGCCCCACTCCGGCCACCCCCACCCTTCATCTTCATCTTCTTCCTCCTTCACTCCCATTTCCAAGAACCCTAGGTAAATTTATTCATTTTCTTCCCCAATCTCTTTTCCTTCTCACTTTAACCTAGGATTATAGTTGCTAACAAGTTTTCTTTTATTGTGGTTGGGTTTAAAAATTAGGAATTTGTGGAAAAAGCTAGGTCAATTCCCAACCCAAGGCAAGTCCTCACCCATTTTCCTCTCAACTTCGAATTCCATTCTACAAATGTTTGCTTTATGTCCAATTTGACAATTACATTCTGATTTTTGGAATTTACATGGAACCTAGGACATATGAGTATGGAATTGGTATTTTGGAATAATTATAGGAACATAAGGTGTATGTTAAATTGCTTAAATCGAATATTTAGAGATTTTGAGGAATGGTTTTGACTACTAGCATGATTGGTTCAGGTGTAATCCTCATCTTATTAATGAAAGTGCTACTTTAAATATGAAATCTTTTCTTAAATACATATATGTGAGTGTATATATATGTATGTATACGTATACATAGTCATCGAATTAATTCTATGTTGACGTACGTGTATAATTCGTATAAAATATTCTTCATTATGAAGAGGAAAGTTTTGGTAAGATTGGCAACATAGTATGGTATATGAGTATATAATTAATAATTGCAATTAATTGCTTTGAGTTAAAACGTGTAAAGTATTAAGAAATAATTCTTGCGTATCTCAAAAGTATTTTTTTGACTTGAACCTATAAATCTTATATCTTAATATTGTTTGCATCGCCTATGGAGACATCTTAAGAATAATAGTCTAGTTTATATAGTTTTTCTTTTATGAATTATTAAATCTTTTAATATTCTGGTAAGCAAAGAACATCACTCCAAATAAATTAAATAAATATATAAATTATTTAAGTTAATTTCTTGCTTGTGGTTAATTTGAGTAATTATGGATACATGGATACTAGTACCAAATTCCAAAGCTTAGCTATAGGCTATATATTCCTAAGGATGGACTGTGATATCTTCAATCTTGAATTTGTGTACATTCTTAGTGGACCCTTTTGAATCTAATTCTTGGAATTATCACAAAGTTACATATATATCCTATTTCTTTAGCAAATGAATGTCACGACCCGGTCCCAAATTCTTGGGTCGAATCGGATCATGCCCAGCCTGCACCGTTGTTGAGACGGCGGCAGTAAGCTGTATCACTCATGCAGGTAATAAACAACACAATCCAATTGCCACAACTTTAATATTTCGAATAGTTTAAAACTTTTTACAACAAAATGAAAGATACATCTGAAATACACTGTTTTTCACAAACATCATGAATCATAAGAAGAAAATCTAGGCAACCAGCTCATCAGTCTCGAAATCATCGTCCTCTAGTTGGGACCTCGGGGAATATCGCAGAACAAAGCCTCATCAGTGTTACCTAAAAATGTTGGGTCTCCAGTCAGGAGTGAGCAAAGTACAATTCATGCTAATTTGACAATTAAAATAATAATAGAATCATGCACTTTTAAACAATTTAGAAATGAACAGTTTTCTAACAGTAAAATATTGTGATTTGAATAGGCAATAAATATGACCGGCTTGGGTTTGTTACAGTTCAGATACGGCTTATTCCCGTGTGTATGAGGGATAAGCTAATACAGTTACAGTAGTTACAGTAGTTACAGTAGTTTGGATGTGGTCATACTCATTACACTACTCCCCCAGTCCCCAAACAGTTACAGTAGTTACAGTAGTTACAGTCAGTGCTCTCAGAGAGAGTTCCGTGTTGCATCGTGGTTTAAACTTGCATTAAAACGATTACTAAATAATTGTAAACTAACACAAAATGTACTTGCCTCAATATGGACTGGACTGGAAAGATTGAAGACTTCGAGATGGAATTTAGGATCGTCCTCGAATTCCTACATTTCGAGAAGTTGATTCAGAACCCAGGATTACCAAGCTAACTATACTAGTAAAATCTCTAATTGTGTTCTAATCAATTTTAATCTTTATTTATTAACCACGAACAAAAATATGATTATCGGTGCGTTGTAATTAATAACGAGGGAAAGATCATTTAAACTTTGTATTTTGGAAAAACTCGTAGTTTCCAATTTAATTGATTAAAACTTTATATTTTCGTATTTATACATATAAAACTAAATTTCTTATTTTAATGAGAAATACATGATCGTTGTTTTAATATTAAAACTTGTAATTTTAATGTGAGAAAACTTTATTAATTTTATATGAAAATAATTATTATTAAATTTACGCGTATGCTACAAGAACTCGCAAAACCAGAAAACAGCAGAAAATCCTACGCTACCAAAATACAAGTCACAGAACCAACAACCAGCTGGGCTTATGCCCATTACAATTTATTTACATAAATTGAAATAAGACGAAATGGTCGTTAGTTCTAAACCTTCCTATAATTTAATTATGAGTAAATTAAATAATAATAAAATAAATTAAATATTTAATGAGTCTCAGATATGGTCCAATCGTCATATAGGCTAATGCCTTAATGTCCGGGCGAAGCCGGCTTCGTTTGCACTTAGCCAGGGCCCATTGACCAATACGGTCGTCGCCCAAAATCCAAA
Organism: Iris pallida; assembly: GCA_029216955.1. Lineage (NCBI taxonomy): Eukaryota > Viridiplantae > Streptophyta > Magnoliopsida > Asparagales > Iridaceae > Iris > Iris pallida. The sequence goes on along the minus strand of JANAVB010031018.1, from coordinate 1,886,187 downwards.
ATATTAATACTTTTCAGAAATCCATTTAAAAATCATTTTTAAAATATAATTAAATTTTACGAAAAATCCGGCAGCATTTCCTCTATTTTTAGTCAACCCAAAAACTGGAAAAGTGTGCCAATATTTTCCTGCAAAATCCCAAACCAGGGAATCCCAATAATATATATAAAAATAACCACAATCATTCTCAAACTTAATTCGGAACGACCCGAAACGAATTCGCGAATCCGAAACGAATTCGGGAATCCGAAACCAAACCAAAACCATCACAGCACAAAATCGGAGAGATCCGAAAACCAAAATATCTAGAAAACCATTACCGAAAAGTTTCGGAAATAATTAAAACCAACTAACAGAAGCTTTCCGAAGGTTCTCGGAAAATCTCGGAAACGACGTTAACCCAAAAATCGAATTTCCCAAAGGGAATTCGTGGACCAATTCATCATTGACACGGGGAGGGACGAACTACTGTGATTAACCAGGGATTACCCAAAATGACGGAATCCGAAGGGTTGCCTCGGACTCGGGACGCGCAAATCCACGGATCGGACTCGAAATCCAGCGAAGAGTGCTGGACAGGAGCTGTCCAGAACAGCGGACACGTCTCGGGGTGCACCGGAGTGCTGGCCGGGCACGGGAACCGCGAGGATCGCGCTGGATCGGGGTCCGGGGCGTGGCGAGGCGCTGGGTCAGCGCTGGGGTCGCGGGCAGACGGGAGCTCGGGGGTCGGGCCGGGAAGGTCGCCGGGGCGCTGAGGGTCGGGACGCCGGTGTTGGGCGCGGGTGGCGCCGCTGGACGGCTCCGGACGGGCGGCCGGCGATTGGAAGGGGCGCCGGGGAGCCGGGGCTCGGCGCCGGAGGTGCGCGCGGTCGAGCGGGGTTGGGGCGTGCTCGGGTGGCGGAGGCCGAGTGTGGAGTCGGGAGAGGGGGTGAAGATGGAGATGGGTTTGTGATGGTGGGATTTGGTGAGAATTTTGTTCTCGGAGAGAGATGGGTTTGTGGTGGTGAACGTGTGTGAGTTATAAGGAAGGGGTCGGAGTTGAGGAGTTGCGCTGGAGTGTTTGTAGGAGAGAATAGAGTGGGAAAAGGAGTACGTGGAGAGAGGAGTATGCTGATCCAATATGGACCAGTTCAAAAGTAATGAATATTTATTTTTTATTTTTTTAAAAAGATAGAAGTCAGAATTCAAAAAGAGAGGATTGGGTCAGGACTGGGTCTGGGTTTCGGGAGCTAGTCCGGACTCGGGTCTGGTCAACAACCAAAAATCCACTTTTATATTTTTTCAAAATTTTATTTTAAACCCACAAATAATACTAATAATAATAGCAATAATATTATAATATTAATATTAATTTACTTTACAAAAATTGGGTTTCACAATCATCCCTCCTTAGAAAATTTTGTCCTCGAAATTAGAGGCAGGGTAGGAGAATCAAACAGGTACGGGTACTACGCCCGTAACTCAGGTCCAACAATAAGAATTTCCAAGGCAGTCGTGGATGAGACGGTTTAGGGACAAGTTTCATTTATGATATCATCCATGCAGAAAAAGAATACAAAGGCGAACCAAAGTACACGAGGTTGATCAGACCATCATGTACCGGTCCCGATTAGACAATATATTAGTGGGTGCACCCAATAAAATACTGTCATGATCAAGCTTGATAAAATAGCTTGCAAAACTAGGCTAACTTAGCAGCGTCAGTCAAGTTTAGAACGAAAAGATAAGAAATAGGAGTTATGTGATGGCTCAAATTCTGATCTTCTTCTCACCTCTGACTACGCTTGCAACTGGTTTCTCTGGCACTGAAAGGTTGAGTCCAATCTTCAGCTCTGAATTATCCAAAATGTGACTCGGATCCGGAATGTAGCGTCTGAGCTGTGATACGTAGAAGACGTTGCACCCTCTCAAGATTAGCTGGTAGAGCTAACCGGTACGCTACTTCCAATTCGTCTTAAAACTTCAAATTGTCTGATGTACCTGGCCTCAATTTTTCCCAACTCCGTCAAAACTGATTATTCCTCTGGTAGGAGAAAACTTCACAGAAATACTATCTCCTTCTTCTAACTCCACTGGTCGATGACTACTATCAACCCAATGCTTCTGTCTGTCCTGGGCAATCCTGAGCTTGTCTCTGATCATTCTCACCTTCTCTGCTGCATCGGTCACCATCTCAGGTCCAAGCAATACTCGTTCTCCGACATCGTCCCAAGCAAGTGGAGTGCGGCAACGACGTCCATAGAGTGCCTCGAACGGTGTCATACCGATACTAGCTTGGTAACTGTTATTGTAGAAGAATTCTACCAAGAGCAAATGGTCTTCCCAAGACACTCCAAATTCTAAGACGCAGGATTTCCGCATGTCTTCTAGCGTCTATATTGTTCTCTCTGATTGCCCGTCAGTCTGGGGTGGTAGGTGGCGCTGAACTTCAGTTGTGTTCCCAAACTGTCATACAAACTCTTCCAAAAGTGAGAGGTAAATCTAGTATCTCTGTCAGATACGATACTTACCGGAACTCCATGAATCCGGTAGATGTGCCGCATGTACAGTGCTGCCAACTTCTCGGTGGATAAACCAACCTTGAAGGGAATAAAGTGAGCCGACTTAGTCAGTCGGTCCACAATAACCCAAATGGCATCCTTCCCCCCTTGGGATCGAGGCAGTCCCGACACGAAATCTATTGTTATGTGCTCCCATTTCCACTCCGGAATGTCAAGCGGCTGTAATAGTCCTGCTGGTATCTGTCTGCTAGCCTTCACTGGTTGACAAATTAAATATCTAGCAACATACCTGGCCACGTCTTTCTTTATTCCAAACCACCAAGCAATGGTACGCATATCCCGATACATTTTGTTGGCTCCAGGATGCATGGAATACTGCGACTGGTGCGTTTCTTGTATCAGCTCGTTCCTCAGTTCGCCAGTTGGTACACAAAGCCTCGTGCCATTCTTCAGCGCTCCGTCACTGGCGATTGAGAATCCTTCAAGTATTTCTGCCGGCACTTGCTCTCTAAGTTTGTAAAGTGTCTCGTCTTGAAACCGCGTCTCCTTGATTTTGTCCATCAGGCTCGAGCTCACTTGCAAATGGATCAGCGTCCAGCTCCTTCTTTGCCTCATTTTCAGCTCCTTCTAAGTGAAATCATACTTGTGGTCTGTAAATATTTCTACTCTCTCTCCATAAAGGTAATGCTTCCATAACTTCAATGCAAATATCACCGCTGCAAGCTCCCAATCATGTGTGGGATAGTTCTTCTCATGAGTCCGTAATTGTCTAGATGCATAAGCAATCACTTTTCCATGTTGTTGAAGAACGCAACCCAGTCCTTTACCTGAGGCATCACTGTAGATTGAGAAACCACCAGTTCCTGCGGGTAGCGCTAGGATTGGTGCAGTGGTAAGTCTCTTCTTCAGCTCCTCGAATGATGCCTGGCAATCTTCCGTCCAGATGAACTCTTCATTCTTCCGAGTGAGCTTCGTCATCGGCTGAGCAATTCTGGCAAAATCCTTTACGAACTTCCGGTAGTAGCCAGCCAAGCCCAAAAACTCCTGATTTCAGCAACTGAGCTTGGGGTAGACCACTTCTCAACAGCGGCTATCCTCTTCGGATCCACCAAAATTTCTTCTCCTGTGACAACATGGCCAAGAAAATCTACCTTGTCTGGAAAGAAATCACACTTGGAAAGCTTACCATACAGCTTCTCCTTCCTCAAAGTTTCCAGAACTTTCCTGAGGTGCTCTTCGTGCTCCTCTTCCGTCTTTGAATAGATCAGAATGTCATCGATGAAGACAACGACAATTGATCTAGGTATTCATGGAAAACCCTGTTCATAAGGTTCATGAACACCGCAGGAGCATTCGTCAGTCCAAACGGCATGACCAAGAATTCAAACTGCCCATACTTGGTGTTGAATGCCGTCTTGGAAATATCTTCCTTCCTGACCCTGATCTGGTGGTAGCCTGATCTGAGATCTATCTTCGAAAATACCTTGGCTCCACTCAGTTGATCAAACAGGTCGTCGATCCGGGACAGAGGGTACTTGTTCTTGATGGTGATGTTGTTCAGCACCCGGTAATCAATGCACATCCGTACTGTTCTGTCCTTCTTGGGCACAAACAAGACAGGTGCTTCCCAGGGTGAAGCTCCGTCTCGAATGAATCCCAGAGCCTTCAGTTCATTGATCTGGTCCTTCATCTCCTTGGCCTCCTTCGGGTTGACTCTATAGTGTCCCTTTGAAATAGGAGAGAGCCGGGGACTAGGTCAATAGTGAACTCTATGTCTAGATCTGGGGTAATCCGGGAAGACTATCAGGGAAGACATCTACCATAAAGGTATAACTAAGAATTTTATTCATGTGGAGAATTACAGAAAAACTCTCATGATTGATCTAAGGACATCCTGTTACAACTTCTTATAAAAATGCTATTCAGCAGTCCTAGGTACTATTCTTCATGGTTCTGGTTCTTGCATGAGCAGTCTCCAACTGCTTCATCTTCTATGAACCTCGAGTCTGCATCATGTCTTACTGTAGGAGACAAGGTCTGCTGGATAGGAAGAGAGTCCCTAGGTTGTGGCCTAACAGGTGTTGCTTGGATATGTGCTCTGGTTTGATGGAAAGATAAGGGGCAGTCCTTTACCCGATGTTCAGCAGATCCATATGCCAAATATTTCTCCAATCTCTTGCGACAATTATTGGCTTGGTGACCAAGCCTTTTACAGTAGTCACAAACCAATAGCTTCTTACGACAAGACTGCCGGAAAGGGCTCAAATTTCTCCTAGATTCAGGGGTATCCCTCCTAGGACGAGGTTCTGCTCCAACTTGGTTTAAGATAACTAAGGCTACATCATTGACGTTCTTCATGTCTTCTCTCGTGATATTCATCTGTTCCTGCTGGGCTTCAACTTGAGCTTTCTGGAACTCCAGGATTTCTTGAAATAGGGCAACCATTTGGGAGGTATTTGCTGGTACTGGTGGAGCATCAGGAATGGGTACTTCCTCAAGGAAATGCAGCTCAGTTTGAGAAGAGGTAGGATCCGCCGGTGTAGTAGAAACTTCACTGGATACATTATGGGGACGGTCAATCAGCTGCGAGGGAATAAACCCTGGACTTGGTTGAGGAGATGGGGTATGATCCGGAGATGATACCTCATCGCCAGCAGGTTTGGTCTTGTCAATGGCCATTCTCTGGAAGGTTTAGGTTACACACATAAGCAAAGTAGCCTACCAGTCTATAATCAAACAAAAATATTTATTTATATATAATTCGGACCTATGTTATGACAAATCAATGTTCTAGTGTTCTAGTTGTTTCTAGGTATGTTTTCCTAAGTTGTTGTTTGACCTGCATGGGTCACCACTAAAAATATGTCACGACCCGGTCCCAAATTCTTGGATCGAATCGGATCATGCCCAGCCTGCAACGTTGTTGAGACGGCGGCAGTAAGCTATATCACTCATGCAGGTAATAAACAACACAATCCAATTGCCACAACTTTAATATTTCGAATAGTTTAAAACTTTTTACAACAAAATGAAAGATACATCTGAAATACACTGTTTTCCACAAACATCATGAATCATAAGAAGAAAATCTAGGCAACCAGCTCATCAGTCTCGAAATCATCGTCCTCTAGTTGGGACCTCGGGGAATATCGCAGAACAAAGCCTCATCAGTGTTACCTAAAAATGTTGGGTCTCCAGTCAGGAGTGAGCAAAGTACAATTCATGCTAATTTGACAATTGAAATAATAATAGAATCATGCACTTTTAAACAATTTATAAATGAACAGTTTTCTAACATTAAAACAGTGTGATTTGAATAGGCAATGAATATGACCGGCTTGAGTTTGTTACAGTTCAGATATGGCTTATTCCCGTGTGTATGAGGGGTAAGCTAATACAGTTACAGTAGTTACAGTAGTTTGGATGTGGTCATACTCATTACACTACTCCCCCAGTCCCAAAACAGTTACAGTAGTTACAGTCAGTGCTCTCAGAGAGAGTTCCGTGTTGCATCATGGTTTAAATTTGCATTAAAACGATTACTAAATAATTGTAAACTAACACAAAATGTACTTGCCTCAATATGGACTGGACTGGAAAGATTGAAGACTTCGAGATGGGATTTAGGATCGTCCTCGAATTCCTACATTTTGAGAAGTTGATTCAGAACCCAGGGTTACCAAGCTAACTATACTAGTGAAATCTCTAATTGTGTTCTAATCAATTTTAATCTTTATTTATTAACCACGAACAAAAACACGATTATCGGTGCGTTGTAATTAATAACGAGGGAAAGATCATTTAAACTTTGTATTTTAGAAAAACTCGTAGTTTCCAATTTAATCGATTAAAACTTTGTATTTTCGTATTTATACATATAAAACTAAATTTCTTATTTTAATGAGAAATACATGATCGTTGTTTTAATATTAAAACTTGTAATTTTAATGTGAGTAAACTTTATTAATTTTATATGAAAATAATTATTATTAGATTTACGCGTATGCTACAAGAACTCGCAAAACCAGAAAACAGCAGAAAATCCTACGCTACCAAAATATAAGTCACAGAACCAACAACCAGCTGGGCTTATGCCCATTACAATTTATTTACATAAATTGAAATAAGACGAAATGGTTTTTAGTTCTAAAACTTCCTATAATTTAATTATGAGTAAATTAAATAATAATAAAATAAATTAAATATTTAATGAGTCTCATATATGGTCCAATCGTCATATAGGCTAATGCCTCAACGTCCGGGCGAAGCCGGCTTCGTTTGCACTTAGCCAGGGCCCATTGACCAATACGGTCATCGCCCAAAATCCAAAATATTAATACTTTTCAGAAATCTATTTAAAAATTATTTTTAAAATATAATTAAATTTTACGGAAAATCCGGCAGCATTTCCTCTATTTTTAGTCAACCCAAAAACTGGGAAAGTGTGCCAATATTTTCTTGCAAAATCCCAAACCAGGGAATCCCAATAATATATATAAAAATAACCACAATCATTCTCAAACTTAATTCGGAACGACCCGAAACGAATTCGGGAATCCGAAACCAAACCAAAACCATCACAGCACAAAATCGGATAGATCCGAAAACCAAAATATCTAGAAAACCATTTCCGAAAAGTTTTGAAAATAATTAAAACCAACTAACAGAAGCTTTCCGAAGGTTCTCGGAAAATCCCGAAAACGACATTAACCCAAAAATCGAATTTCCCAAAGGGAATTCGTGGACCAATTCATCATTGACACGGGGAGGGACGAACTACTGTGATTAACCAGGGATTACCCAAAATGACGGAATCTGAAGGGTTGCCTCGGACTAGGGACGCACAAATCCACGGATCAGACTCGAAATCCAGCGAAGAGTGCTGGACAGGAGCTGTCCAGAACAGCGGACACGTCTCGGGGTGCGCCGGAGTGTTGGCCGGGCACGGGAACCGCGGGGATCGCGCTGGATCGGGGTCCGGGACGCGGCGAGGCGCTGGGTCAGCGCTGGGGTCACGGGCGGACGGGAGCTCGGGGGTCGGGCCGGGAAGGTCGCCGGGGCGCTGGGGGTCGGGGCGCCGGCGTCGGGCGCGGGTGGCGCCGCTGGACAGCTCGGGACGGGCGGCCGGTGATTGGAAGGGGCGTCGGGGAGCCGGGGGTCGGCGCCAGAGGTGCGCGCGGCCGAGCGGGGTTGGGGCGTTCTCGGGTGGCGGAGGCCGAGTGTGGAGTCGGAAGAGGGGGTGAAGATGGAGATGGGTTTGTGATGGTGGGATTTGGTGAGAATTTTGTTCTCTGGAGAGAGATGGGTTTGTGGTGGTGAACGTGTGTGAGTTATAAGGAAGGAGTGGGAGTTGAGGAGTTGTACTGGAGTGTTTATAGGGGAGAATAGAGTGGGGAAAGGAGTACGTGGGGAGAGGAGTATGCTGGTCCAATATGGACCAGTTCAAAAGTAATGAATATTTATTTTTATTTTTTTTTAAAAAAGATAGAAGTCAGAATTCAAAAAGAGAGGATTGGGTCAGGACTGGGTCTGGGTTTCGGGAACTAGTCCGGACTCGGGTCTGGTCAACAACCAAAAATCCACTTTTATATTTTTTCAAAAATTTATTTTAAACCCACAAATAATACTAATAATAATAGCAATAATATTATAATATTAATATCAATTTACTTTACAAAAATTGGGTTTCACAAGATTGTACTTGGCAATATCAATTTGATTAGCGGATAAGTATTGTTGAGTAAGCATCCCATATTGGGAATCAAAGCATTAGTTATCCTTAATAACCAATACCTTGAGTAAAATTGCTAATTTGGTAATTGTGTAGATTTTTATAACCTTTTGTATGATTATTGTTATTTTACTAACAAATTTTGATTCTTAGACTTGAATAGCATTTATAGAGTGCACTTACAAATTGTGATTCTCGGATTCGAATAGTAAAAAAAAAAAAGAGGCAATGGCACAAATATATAAATAAATTGCTTGCCAAGGTAAGAAACTTCAAACTACACTATATATAATGTTTTGTGGATTTCCGGTGTTGAGAGTTGCTCCACAGAAGGGATCGGCGAACCCGATATATACTTGCGTGGTTCCGGTGTTGAGAGTTGCTCCACCGAAGGGGTCGGCGAACCCGGAATTTATTTTATCATATATTGTCTCTAGCAAAATTTCCGGAGTCTCTAAAAACAAAGGAGACTCTGCCGAAATTTTTGGAAATTTCAAGAGATTGTCAATTTCCGACTTTCTGAAAAATCGGAATATTCCCTAAGATCTAAAGTCATTTAGGAAAATTTCTTAGAAAACAACTAGGAAGCATTGGGCGGGGGAGAACAACCTGAATATTCCTAAATAGTCCCATAGCATAATAAAATTAAAAAGCTGATCAGTAAATTTCTACTCATTCGTAAGGCCATGCGAATGGAGTTTGTGAGGCTTAGCTCACGTATTTTCGTTTGCTCAAGGGAGGCAAACTAAGCCCAAAGGAGGCTCCAGATTATTACATCTATTACGACAGTAACATCGAATAGATGATTGTTAAGCCCAAGGGAGGCTCCAGGCCGGATACTAAGCACCGTGCCGCCGAATTCACAGCCTGATCCCAGGTTAACGGGATTGTTGATGGAAAATCATTTAGAAGAATATTCAGGGGTTGTTCTCCAATACTGCATTGCATGTTAGGTTCATTTCTTTTTTAATATCATTACCTGCCATCACGCCTATCTGGATAAGAGGAACAGGACACTCACACGTTAATAAAATGCTTCATTAAATATGGCTACTTGACAAGAACTATTTGTCTCATTTTATTTCATATTTCTTTTGTTTTTCACCATTCTTGGCCGAGGGCTTGCTTGTCGTTTCTAAACGACCTAGTATTTGTTCACTAGGAGAAGAAGAAGACAATCCTGCCGAGGCGTTGCCACTGTATGTCGAGGAATAGTGACCTGAAGACTTTCAGTTTATGACTAGTGCTGTCGTAGTTACTTTTGTAAATTATTTTTGTAATAAACCTGTAAGACAATGTACTGTTAGATAAGTTTCCTGTATTAGAATTACCATGTATAATGCAATGTAAATTTCCTTGTACTTTCCATTCTGCTGATTTACGGGCGACAATCGCGATTTTGGCGCGTAGCCTGGGGATGTGTTTTGACGTCACCGTTCAAATCTGGGAAGCGGGACGTGACAAACACCACCACCACCATCACCAACACCCCCCCTACCCGACCTCGCCCCCCCCCCCCCCCCCCCGACCGTCGTCCTCCCACGCACAGCAGCAACAACAACAACAGCAACAGTCGGGGAGGGGGGAAGGGGGCGGCGGCGACGGTGGTGGGGGGGGTAGGGGGGTCGGCGAGGTCGGTAGGGGGGTGTTGGTGATGGTGGTGGTGGTGTTGGTGATGGTGGTGGTGGTGATGGGGAGGGGAGAGGAGGGGGAGCGGAGAGGGGGGTTGCGGCGGTCGGGGGAGGGGGCGGCGAGGTCGAGGAGAGGGGGGTGGCAGCGGCGAGGTCAGACACGGGGAAGAAGACAACACGGGGGTATTTTTGTCAAAAAAATTAAGTCAACCCAGTTGACCGTCCAATATTGATAGAATCCGTCAAAATTGGGGGGTATTATTTATTTGTGTAAAGTGGTGGGGTGCACCTTAAATAAGGATAAATCAAGTGGGGTGCCACTCAAAATTTTTCTTAATTTTAAGGTATTCTCCAATAGTTACTCCTATTTTTTGGTTTCTATCACATGTGTGATAAGTCTTTTTAAGAATACTTATTTCATATGCCAGACAGATATAGAAAAACTCTATCAAGAACTTACGTGTAGAGACTCATAAATTTTTAAAATATTTTTATTTAAGAGAGAGACTTAGATAGAAATCCCATTTAAAAATATTTTTCCTATAAAGAGAGCCTATAATAAGAAGAAAAAAATAAATAAAAGATATATCCCTTGTTTAAAAAGGCCCAACCTATTATTGACGATAAAGTTCTAATAAATGCTGAAGAAATTAATGTGTGTATGGATTTCTCCATGTTTAATCCTGCCACTGAAGAACATAAATTATAAGAGCCTATGATAAGCCTATCATCTGTCCAAAGTTGCATATGGGCTGACTACCAACGGTATGTAAATAAACACTTTTTTTTTTTTGCAATGTAAATAAAAACAAATTTTGGAGCGTCGATACTTGGGAGTAGTTTGATTGTCCTATGAAAAAACACTTGGTAACCCCCTTCGCATAAAATGACAAAGACTGGAGACCAAAAATAATATCCGGTTACAATTATTTCAAAATGCAGATCAAAAGGACAAATCCTTCAGCCTACACGAACCAAACTATCGAAGCATAATGCAATGTTTTCGAAAAAAGCATTTCTTAGGCACCAAATTAATGAGTATTTTGCATTATTGTCTGATATCATATATAATATTATATAATAGTATAAAATAATGGTTTAATTTTAAATTGTTATCCTCAATAATTCTAATTTTTTAATTTGATACCCCAAACTTTAATATCCATCAACTTGATACTTAAAAAAATTAAGACAAAATTATTCACCGGGGAGGGGATTGAGTGAGGAAGTGGGGTAATTTTGTTATTTTTTTTAGTTTTGAATATCAAGTTAAAAATATTCTAAAGTTGATAGTATTAAGTTGATATATATAAAAGCTTAGGACATCAAGATGAAAAACTGGAATAGTTGAGGGTATCAAGTTGCAATTCAGTCTAAAATAATAGAAAAGTTGTGTTCGTTTTCATGAGTTAACTTCCATGGTTATGACATCCATAGACGGAACTTCCCATATTACCCCTACAAACATGCCACATTTTTATGATATGGTAACTCACATTCATGGTTGAGTCAGATTCGGAACTTATTTGCGATCATTTCAAATACAGGTTTGAACCCTTCCTGTTGGATATAGTTCAAATTTATGTCGAATTTGTGTCAGATCTAGATGGATTCCGTCGGATTAGGTTCAAGTCATGGGCAAGTTGTGTTCAACATTGTGGCGAGTTTGTTAGATGCACGGGTAGAGCACTCGTTGCATTTAGATTCAATTTGGACATGATTTTGGATAGGGGTATTAATGAGTCCACCAAGCAACCCTTATTTCCTAGAAAAAAAAAAATAATATATATAATTTTTTTTGGAAAACAACTAGGAAACTTCCATTTTTTTACCGAACCCTAATGTTCGCCTATACTCCAAACCCTAGGTTTTTGCCGACTGCAAAACCCTAGGGCTTTGCGTTCCCCATTACTGCCCCCACCTGCATCTTCCTCCGCCCATCCATCTCCTTCCCTCCGCCCACGTTTCTCATCCTAACCCCCCCCCCCCCCCCCCCCTCAACTGCAATCGTTCTGTCCGCCGTCTTCGTCTACACTCGTTATATTCCATGGCTTCCTATCGAGAAGTAGTGGAAAAGATGTGTGAGACTCGTCTCACAGTATCGGTATTTATATACGGATACGTATTTTGCAGCGTATTTCGTATTTTCTTGGTTTCCGGAATACTTTAAATTTTCTCAAAACTATAGGTTTTCTTCTTGATCGGCATACCATCGGTATACCGGAGTATACCGACGGCATACCGTCCGGACATGTTTTCTACACTTTAGATATTTTCGATTTCTGATATTTTCATGAATAGTATTTCAGATATTTTCATGAATAGTGTTTCAGATATTTTCGTGAATAGTATTTAGATATTTTCGTGAATAGTGTAGATGCACTCTATTATCCAATGGACAATTGGTTTTGTTTGAATGGCCATGATTGACTTAGATTTTCACACGGATCATGATCCAACGGCTAAGATTAATTCTCCCTTTATATATAAACCACTTCACTTTCTCTCTCCTCTCTCTTTTCATTCTCTTCACACTCTCTTCATTTCTTCTTCCTTTCTCTTCCCTTGGAGCTTGCCAAGAGCTTGACCTCGAGGTCTAGAGTGTGGTTCCGTGCCCCTCTTGGTGGTGGAGTAGAAGATTAGGCTTAGAGCTTAACCTAGGCAAGTACATCTTGCCAAATTCTTGAACAATAGTAATCTATTGTCATTTTTGTTTTCCTTGGTATTAAATGCTTAGAATTTTCCTAAACTCATTTTGTTAAATGTGTTTTCCTGATGATTCTCGTATATGTGCATGTTTCCAAAAATTCATTTAAACAAGATTTGATTTTCTGTTAAAACCCAATAGTGACTTAGTAGAAAAAAAACTTGGTATCAAGAGTGATACTAGTGTTACCATCATGGATCTTGGTCACATATACATGTATGAGGTCCTTACCTAGCTAGTATACATGGATTTTGAGTTTGGTGGCAATCGGAACTCGTTTCGGTGTTCCGAGAACCCCTATTTTGAAGTATTTTGAGATATTGATCTATCAAATCTTTGAATTTTTGAAATCTAATAGTTCCATGTTGTAGAAAATTCAATTCTATGCAATTTTGACTTTTGAAAGTCCGAATTTCGATTTAAAATAAAGATTTTATGGCCGAAACAAGTTTTGGCAAATTTTTGAATTTTGTTGCTGTTTGAAAAACCGGTATACCGTCGGTATACCGCAGTATACCGCCGGTATGCCGTTTTTGGCACCAGAAACTTACTGTCTTTAGTCCGGTATACCGCCGGTATGCCGCAGTATACCGTCGGTATGCCGTTTTATGCTGTTTTTGTCTGTTTTTGCCCGTTTTGGCCCGTTTTTGTCCGTTTTTGATATTTTCTTCGACTGTAATGATTTCCTAACATGATAACATGATCTTGCTCAGTTAGATAATGATTGTACACCCTATATAGACTTGATACTAGCACATGTTCAACCATTTTATGAAATGTACTTAGCCTTGATTATTCTTCTCCACATACCATGATATGTCCTTGGATAGATTCTTTCTTATGAGCCATGATAATTGTTGCCATGCCTTATTGCTTACATGATAGTGGCCTGTCATGGCGTACTCTTGATTCTAGTACATGTCTAGCTCCTTGATAGTGGCTCGTAGTAGCGCACTCTTGTCTTGATATTGTCATGTCTTGTTGTGGCTTGTTGTAGTACACAATCTTGCTTGTCTTGTCCAGTCTTGCATGTCTCATGTCTAGGATGGATTATGCGGATTGCCACACCTAGAATCCAACAAGAAAATGTTAAGGACTAAACTACTAGCTTGATTACCAAGATCATTGGAGACTTTCCCGGTTACCTGTTGCCCTTTGATCTTGGCCATATATATATATACTTGGGATTTGGAGCTATCTGTCATGATGAGCACTCTTCCAGCACACCGTCGAGTGGGGCACCTCTTTAGGACACATGTATCTTACTGCAGTGTGTCTGCTATACTTCTTTTCTTTTTGCTCGGATCATTCAGGTAGTAGCAGGCGGATAACTGGACTTGGATTTCTCAAACTTGCATGTGTTAGTAATTAGGAATGTGACCACCCTAGTTAGCTAAAGTATCAAGCCGTACTCATTGCTTGGCCGTGATTGATGGATGGAGTCCATTCTTGTCTAGTCTAGTCTTGCTCCAGTTTATCTTATTGTAGTACTTAGCTTCCTGTCTTTCCTTACATGCTATTCTGCCTACTACATGCTCGGCTTTACCATATACTCACATGTCCAGTTTATTTACTTGCTATCCTACTTGCATGTTCCAGTTTTCTTTCGTAAACACTGTGGTACCAATTTACTATTCTAGTCTCGTTTACTGCTTTATCTTAGAAATATTATGAATTGCATGCTGGTTTTAGTTCATAAGTTTGGCTTCCTTTGTGGTACTTGCTATTGGGGTTCTGACCCCACTGGTTTTGCATTGACCAGATCTAGTTGAGGAGCCCGAGGATCTTCCGGACCTTCCTCTCGATGGTGACCACTCGGAGCACCAGGGGACTTGAGTGGGTGTTCTTTCTCTTACCCACTCTTTTCTGTACATATTCTTTTGAGGCGTTTAGCCACCGAGCACGTGTTTAGCTCGTGTTTTGGACTTGACATTTGGCCTACGGGCTTAGACATGATGTTATATTTCTAGACTGCAGCTAGAGCTGATCATGTATTACTTAGTCTTGCTAGTTCTTTATTTTGTATTACTAGCTTCATGATCATCTATATATTATAGTTTGGGACGCTTTACTGTCTTATATGCTTGATGATCATATTCTTGTACTTTACTTCTTGTCTGAGACTGAGATATCTAGGATTATGTGACTTAGGATTGACTGTTGGTTTGTAGCAGTGACCCCCATCTATACAGCTTATACGTTGTTTCGGAGTACTGGAGTACTTTGGTATACGTAGCTGGCCTGGTCCGTCCCTACTTGCCAGTATTCTGGTTCTGGGGCGTGACATAGGTTTTAGTGGTGGCCCATGCAGGTCTGATTTATCAGATATGTGGGGGTTGCTGGTAGTTATCTCAGTCATAAATTCTTCTCTATTGATATCCTCAATATTACTCTTTACCTCTGATCTTTGACCTGATATCTGCTTTGATCGTTGATCTTTCCTGTTCCCTCGACCTAATCCTTGTGTCCTTAAACATTAAGGGGCACCATTCCTGGTCCTTCTGATCGGCCTGTGCGAGCTTTGCCGATGGCAGATCAGCGTCCCTTAGTTTCTCCAGTTCAGGAGGAGTATCCTCAGCATTCGGGAGCAGAGTCTAGAGTGGACCGAAGGGCAGAGTTGCCAGTTCCTCCTGTTCAGCCAGCAGTACCAGTTCAGCCAGAGCAGCCAGAGGGTGTTGTTCGTGCACTGGTGGATGTTCTGAGAGATCTCATGGCGTCGCAGCAGCGTCAGAGTGATGTTCTTACCCATTCTGTCCAGACGGCTTTGGACAGAGGTGGTGCTCAGGTCTACAATTCTGCGAGCAGCTTCAGGCGTCTTAATCCCCCGTACTTCTATGGTACAGAGGATGCTATTGCGTCTGATGCGTGGCTTCAGGATACTGAGGCCATTCTGGAGGCGGCAGGGATTCCGGCTAGGGAGCGTGTAGCAGTTGTCAGGTTGCAGCTCTTGGATTTGGCCCGCGACTGGTGGGCAGCTCAGGAGGTGTCTCTTAGGGCACCAGTAGCCTGGGCCAATTTTAGCGAGAGGTTTCAGACTCGCTATTTTGATGCGGTGTCGCGTTATGATCTGCAGCAGAGGTTCATTGGCTTGCGGCAGATGAGCAGGACCGTCGACGGCTATGCGACAGAGTTTAGTCGGCTCAGTCGGTTTGCCCCTTCCTTAGTGGCGACCGAGTTGGACCGGGCGAGGAGGTTCCAACAGGGGCTTCATCTGGAGATCATACTGGCAGTTGAGCAGCATGAGTTCCGGACTTTTGATGCAGTGATGAGGGCGGCGAGGAGGCATGAGTACACCTCGTAGAGGATCGTTGATAGAGTCGGAGGTCAGAAGAGGCCTCACATTCAGAGGGGATCTTCTTCCCAGTCGTCAGCACCAGCTCCAGCAGTCCGAGCTTTGACGATTGGATCTCCGAGGGGACCGATTCCGGCGGCTTCCTTTCAGCAGTCGTCTCAGCCGCGTCCTCAGCAGCAGAGGCAGTCTTCTTCAGTTGCTTGTTTCTATTGCGGGAAGGGAGGACATGTCTTATCAGAGTGCCGTAGGGCACAGGGCTTGTGTCTAGCCGGTGGAGCATCGAACCACAGGATAGGGGCTTGTCCCAGGAGGAGTTCGGCTGGATCAGCATCCTTTCAGTCAGCAGTTCAGCAGTTTAGAGCACCAGCGCCGGTTCAGCAGCAACAGGCCCAGAGGCCATTACCGACGCAGTCTCAGCAGTTCCAGCAGAGGCCTCAGCAGTGTGCTCAGGCTCAGGCTCAGAGGCAGAGGGGTCCAGCGACCAGAGTTCAGGGTCAGGCTTTCACGCTTTCTATGGAGGAGGCGCTAGCAGCAGGGGAGGTGGTCGCAGGTACCATTCTTGTTCACTCTCATTCAGCTTCAGCTTTATTTGATTCTGGTGCTTCACATTCGTTTATATCTGCACGATTTGCGACACATATTGGTGAATAGCCAGAATCTTTACCTGTAAGGATGAATATACTTACTAGTAATGGTCTAGTAGGAGTAGACCGAGTCTATGCCTCGTGTAGAGTCATAGTATGTGGGAGAGAGTTTCCCGCTAGGCTGATAGAGTTTCCTATGGGCGATTATGATGTCGTCCTAGGTATGGATTGGTTGAGTGCTCGACACGCTTCGATAGATTGCCATACTGGCAACGTTATCTTTCGTGTTCTGAATGAGGAGGAGTTCTCATTCTCTAGAGGCGAGGTGGAGTCTTCACCAGCGGTCATGTGGATGGCAGTAGCCGAGAAGGTTCAGTTGCCCAGAGTAGTTTGCGAGTTTTCCGATATGTTTCCCGAGGAGCTTCCGGGTATGCCTCCAGTTCGGGAGATTGAGTATTATATTGATTTGGTTCCGGGAGCAGAGCCAGTGTCAGCGAGAGTCTACAGGATGTCTCCTTCAGAGTTGTTGGTGTTGTATCAGTCTATTGAGGAGCTTAGGACCAAGGGATTCATTCGTCCTAGTGGATCGCCTTGGGGAGCTCCAGCCCTTCTTGTGAAGAAGAAGGATGGTTCATCGCGTATGGTCATTGACTATCGTCAGCTTAACACGGTGACCGTGAAGAACAAGTATCCCTTGCCCAGGATAGATGACTTGTTCGACCAGCTTAGTGGAGCGGCTGTGTTTTTGAAGATCGATTTGCGGTCTGGGTACCATCAGATCAGAGTCAGAGAGCAGGATATACCCAAGACGGCGTTTAGATCTCGATATGGCCATTGGAAGTTCCTTGTTACGCCTTTTGGAGCGACCAATGCGCCAGCGATCTTCATGGATCTCATGAATCGCATCTTCATGCCCTACTTAGACCAGTTTGTGATAGTATTTATTGATGATATCTTGGTCTATAGTCGGACTGAGGCAGAGCACGAGCAGCATCTTCGCGTGGTTCTTCAGATTCTTTGGGACCATCAGCTTTACGCGAAGTTCAGCAAGTGTGATTTCTGGCTCGATCGAGTCTCTTTATTGGGTCACATTATTGCCGGAGGTGGTGTTGAGGTAGACCCCAAGAAGGTTGAGGCTATCGAGAGTTGGCCAGTACCTCGTACAGCTTCAGATGTACGCAGCTTTCTGGGATTAGCAGGCTACTACAGACGGTTTATGGCAGACTTTGCTAGGATCTCCGCACCCTTGACACGGCTGACGTGTAAGGATGTGTGCTTTGAGTGGTCAGATGCTTGTCAGGTTTCTTTTGAGAAACTCAAGCAGAGTTTGATTTCAGCTCCTATTCTGACATTACCCGTCGGACCAGGTGGGTTCACTGTGTATTGTGATGCGTCAGGCTGGGGACTTGGTTGTGTTCTTATACAGCACGGTCGAGTGATAGCTTATGCGTCTCGACAGCTTCGGGACCATGAGAAGATCTATCCGACGCACGATCTTGAGTTGGCCGCAGTTGTGTTTGCCCTCAAGCTCTGGAGGCATTATCTGTATGGTGATCGAGTGGAGATTTTCACTGACCATAAGAGCTTGAGGTATGTGTTCACCCAGAGGGATCTGAACATGCGGCAGAAGCGGTGGCTTGAGTTACTGAAGGATTATGATGTTGATCTTCAGTATCATCCCGGGAAGGCAAACGTCGTTGCAGACGCTTTGAGCAGGAGACCCAGGGTCTATTTCTTGACAGAGCAGCGTCACCTTCTAGAGGATCTTCAGGAGATGGGCATTGAGGTAGTGCTACCTGGTGAGACAGCTATGATGGCAGGCTTGCAGGTTCAGTCTACCATTGTGGATAGGATCAGAGCAGCTCAGTCAGGGGATGCCAGGCTTCAGCAGCTCAGAACAGAGTGTGTGGCAGGGCGCAGAGCAGAGTTGTGCATCCATGAGGATGGGACACTCCGATTTGGGAGTCGTCTTTGTGTGTCGAGTGGAGATATTCGACAGGAGATTATATCGGAGGCCCACAGTTCTCAGTACTCTGTTCATCCTGGAGGGACGAAGATGTACCGAGATATTCGTCAGCATTTCTGGTGGAATGGTATGAAGAGGGAGATAGCTCGGTTTGTCTCTCGATGTTTAGTTTGCCAGCAGGTCAAGGCTGAGCACCAGAGACCGACCGGACTTCTTCAGTCTTTACCGATTCCGGAGTGGAAGTGGGATCATATTACCATGGACTTCGTGACTGGTCTTCCTAGAACCCCGACTGGTAGAGATGCCATTTGGGTTATAGTGGATCGACTCACGAAGGTTGCCCACTTCCTACCTTTTAGGGTTGGTCAGTCTACAGAGCAGTTGGCCGACCTGTACATGAGGCAGATTGTCAGATTGCATGGGGTGCCAGTTAGCATAGTCTCATATCGGGATTCCAGATTCACTTCTCATTTCTGGCAGAGTCTTCAGCCGAGTCTGGGTACCCGTTTGAGTTTCAGTTCAGCATACCACCCTCAGACAGATGGTCAGTCGGAGCGTACGATTCAGACCTTGGAGGATATGCTTCGATCATGCATTCTTGACTTCAGTGGTTCTTGGGAGGATCACTTGCATTTGGTAGAGTTCTCTTACAACAATAGCTTCCAGGCGAGCATTCAGATGGCTCCTTTCGATACTTTGTATGGTAGGAGATGTAGGTTACCCCTAGCTTGGGATGACATTGGAGAGAGGCAGCTGCTAGGTCCAGAGATGATTGCTCAGTCAGTTGGAGTAGTCAGGCAGGTCAGAGAGCATCTCAGAGTAGCTCAGGATCGATAGCGTCATTGGGCAGATCAGCATCGACGCCATCTTGAGTTATCTGTCGGCGATCACGTATTTCTTCGGATTTCGCCTACCCGTGGTGTCATCAGGTTTGGCGTACGGGAAAAGCTTAGCCCTAGATTTATTGGGCCGTTCGATATTCTCGAGCGAGTAGGGGATGTATCTTATCGCCTTGCTCTTCCACCGTCGTTGCGTGAGGTACATGACGTGTTTCACGTATCTCAGCTACGTCGATATGTTCCAGATCCGAGCCATATCCTAGATCATTCCGAGCTGGTCGTTGGTACCGACCTATCGTATGAGGAGAGGCCCATATCCATTTTGGACCGGAGGGAGAAGATTCTCAAGAACCGGACTATCCGATTAGTTCGTGTTTCCTGGGATCATCACTCACCGGGCGAGTCGACTTGGGAGCGCGAGGATGATATCCGAGCTCGTTACCCGTATCTGTTTGGCTCGTAAGGTATACTTATTTCGTATATCTATGTTCTACCTTTTTAGTATGATTGTAGGATTACATGATGTTGTTATTTACGTATGTTTAAATTGCTTTTATATTTCTTGTACATTACTCTAGTTGGATTTCATGCTTTATGAGTTTCCCATCTTGATCCTGATAGCATGTTTTCTTGGATTTCTTGCTTGCTTTTGATTACCTTTAGGAAATTCCGAGGACGGAATTTTTCTAAGGAGGGGAGAGTTGTGAGACTCGTCTCACAGTATCGGTATTTATATACGGATACGTATTTTGCAGCATATTTCGTATTTTCTTGGTTTCCGGAATACTTTAAATTTTTTCAAAACTATAGGTTTTCTTCTTGATCAGCATACCGCCGGTATACCGGAGTATACCGACGACATACCGTCCGGACATGTTTTCTACACTTTAGATATTTTCGGTTTCTGATATTTTCATGAATAGTGTTTCAGATATTTTCATGAATAGTGTTTCAGATATTTTCGTGAATAGTATTTAGATATTTTCGTGAATAGTGTAGATGCACTCTATTATCCAATGGACAATTGGTTTTGTTTGAATGGCCATGATTGACTTAGATTTTCACACGGATCATGATCCAACGGCTAAGATTAATTCTCCCTTTATATATAAACCACTTCACTTTCTCTCTCCTCTCTCTTTTCATTCTCTTCACACTCTCTTCATTTCTTCTTCCTTTCTCTTCCCTTGGAGCTTGCCAAGAGCTTGACCTCGAGGTCTAGAGTGTGGTTTCGTGCCCCTCTTGGTGGTGGAGTAGAAGATTAGGCTTGGAGCTTAACCTAGGCAAGTACATCTTGCCAAATTCTTGAACAATAGTAATCTATTGTCATTTTTGTTTTCCTTGGTATTAAATGCTTAGAATTTTCCTAAACTCATTTTGTTAAATGTGTTTTCCTGATGATTCTCGTATATGTGCATGTTTCCAAAAATTCATTTAAACAAGATTTGATTTTCTGTTAAAACCCAATAATGACTTAGTAGAAAAAAAACTTGGTATCAAGAGTGATACTAGTGTTACCATCATGGATCTTGGTCACATATACATGTATGAGGTCCTTACCTAGCTAGTATACATGGATTTTGAGTTTGGTGGCAATCGGAACTCGTTTCGGTGTTCCGAGAACCCCTGTTTTGAAGTATTTTGAGATATTGATCTATCAAATCTTTGAATTTTTGAAATCTAATAGTTCCATGTTGTAGGAAATTCAATTCTATGCAATTTTGACTTTTGAAAGTCCGAATTTCGATTTAAAATGAAGATTTTATGGCCGAAACAAGTTTTGGCAAATTTCTGAATTTTGTTGCTGTTTGAAAAATCGGTATACCGCCGGTATACCGCAGTATACCGCCGGTATGCCATTTTTGGCTCCAGAAACTTACTGTCTTTAGTCCGGTATACCGCCGGTATGCCGCAGTATACCGCCGGTATGCCGTTTTATGCTATTTTTGTCTGTTTTTGCCCGTTTTGGCCCGTTTTTGTCCGTTTTTGATATTTTCTTCGACTGTAATGATTTCCTAACATGATAACATGATCTTGCTTAGTTAGATAATGATTGTACACCTTATATAGACTTGATACTAGCACATGTTCAACCATTTTATGAAATGTACTTAGCCTTGATTATTCTTCTTCACATACCATGATATGTCCTTGGATAGATTCTTTCTTATGAGCCATGATAATTGTTGCCATGCCTTCTTGCTTACATGATAGTGGCCTGTCATGGCGCACTCTTGATTCTAGTACATGTCTAGCTCCTTGATAGTGGCTCGTAGTAGCGCACTCTTGTCTTGATATTGTCATATCTTGTTGTGGCTTGTTGTAGTACACAATCTTGTTTGTCTTGTCCAGTCTTGCATGTCTCATGTCTAGGATGGATTCTGCGGATTGCCACACCTAGAATCCAACAAGAAAATGTTAAGGACTAAACTACTAGCTTGATTACCTAGATCATTGGAGACTTTTCCGGTTACCTGTTGTCCTTTGATCTTGGCCCTATATATATATATATACTTGGGATTTGGAGCTATCTGTCATGATGAGCACTCTTCCAGCACACCGTCGAGTGGGGCACCTCTTTACGACACATGTATCTTACTGCAGTGTGTCTGCTATACTTCTTTTCTTTTTGCTCAGATCATTCAGGTAGTAGCAGGCGGGTAACTGGACTTGGATTTTTCAAACTTGCATGTGTTAGTAATTAGGAATGTGACAACCCTAGTTAGCTAAAGTATCAAGCCGTACTCATTGCTTGGCCGTGATTGATGGATGGAGTCCATTCTTGTCTAGTCTAGTCTTGCTCCAGTTTATCTTATTGTAGTACTTAGCTTCCTGTCTTTCCTTACATGCTATTATGCCTACTACATGCTCGGCTTTACCATATGCTCACATGTCCAGTTTATTTACTTGCTATCCTACTTGCATGTTCCAGTTTTCTTTCGTAAACACTGTGGTACCAATTTACTATTCTAGTCTCGTTTACTGCTTTATCTTAGAAATGTTATGAATTGCATGCTGGTTTTAGTTCATAAGTTTGGCTTCCTTTGTGGTACTTGCTATTGGGGTTCTGACCCTACTGGTTTTGCATTGACCAGATCTAGTTGAGGAGCCCGAGGATCTTCCGGACCTTCCTCTCGATGGTGACCACTCGGAGCACCAGGGGACTTGAGTGGGTGTTCTTTCTCTTACCCACTCTTTTCTGTACATATTCTTTTGAGGCGTTTAGCCACCGAGCACGTGTTTAGCTCGTGTTTTGGACTTGACATTTGGCCTACGGGCTTAGACATGATGTTATATTTCTAGACTGCAGCTAGAGCTGATCATGTATTACTTAGTCTTGCTAGTTCTTCATTTTGTATTACTAGCTTCATGATCATCTATATATTATAGTTTGGGACGCTTTACTGTCTTATATGCTTGATGATCATATTCTTGTACTTTACTTCTTGTCTGAGACTGAGATATCTAGGAATATATGACTTAGGATTGACTGTTGGTTTGTAGCAGTGACCCCCATTTATATAGCTTATACGTTGTTTCGGAGTACTGGAGTAGTTTGGTATACGTAGCTGGCCTGGTCCGTCCCTACTTGCCAGTATTCTGGTTCTGGGGCGTGACAAGATGGCTTCCCTGTTCAGCATGCAAGGACCCGCTGAAGCGATATCATTAACGGCTAGAGAGAGTTCTATACCCATTCATTGGGCCTCTACTTTGGCCGGTAAACCTTATTCTCAAAGGAGTTTTCAAAAATCTACCCTAGCATCTATTCTTGCCAAGATATGGAAAACGAAGGAGCCGGTGCATATCTCAGACCTCGATATCGAAACAGGGTCCTTTCTGGCAAGAGTAGACTCGCCCGAAGAAGTCAACCGTATTATTCTCAAGGCCCCATGGAGCATTAACGATGATCTTCTTACAATCGAGAAGTGTGATCCAGGAAAACTACCGGAGGAATACAAATTCAACATGGCAGATCTCTGGGTCCAACTCCACAAGATACCCACGAAGTTCTTAAACCGCAAGGCAATCACCAGGATCGCGGAGGCCATTGGATCCCCAAGGCGTATTTCTGATGCAGTAGAGATCCAATGGACTACTTTTGCTCGCATCAAAATTATCATCGACATCACAAAACCATTGAAGAAAAAAGTCCCGATGATGATAGATGGGGGTGATATGAGAATGGTTGAAGCTAGATATGAACGGCTCCCCCGTTTGTGTACTTTCTGTGCTAGATTGGGTCATGCTTACGACTTCTGTTCGGAGCGCCGTAACTTCGAAACCCTCATAGGGGAAGACTGGACAGAAGAGGAGAAAGACAGACTTAAAGAACTCCTTCGACCCAGAGTCAAGGAGATCGATTTCCGAGCAGAAGCCCTTAGAGTTTTCGTCCGTAGGGGGGTTTCTTCAATTTCTGAGGATACAACGAACATCAGCAAAGAGAAATCCTCTGCTGAAGAGACTCTACCCAGGCGCAGAAACTCGTCCCCTCATGCATCACACACTTCTAATCAATTGGTTAAATATACGCCGCCTCACAAAAGAAATACTAATGCTATACCCTCTCATAGTGATGTAGCGGGCGGCAATGAGTCTGCAGGTCCTGGATCAGTGAACGAATCACAACTTTCTAAAGAGCCTCAATATCGCCAGGGTGATGGTATTGATGTAAGGATAGGCTGCGATGAGGATACTCGTAATACTCCCAGTTTTCGAGTGTTGACTCCGATCCCCATCATGCATATGATGAACGACCATTCCTGTGTCACAAAGGACATGGCCCAGATGAAGTGGTCACGTCAACAAATGAAGGCTCATCATGAGTCATGCTCAGAGAATACACATCAGAATGATATGGAAGGGGAGACCAATGAAGCCAGCAGCAAAAGCTTTCAGACATTGACATATATGGGATCAGGGGATCAAGACATGCTCCTGGTCAATCTAGCACAATCTATGGAGGTTCATACTACGGATTGCCCTCTCTTTCAGCAAAGGTCTCTACTTCATGAGTCCGATTACGAATCTGCCCCTACAAAGCTTGACTCTGGTGCCGTTTATCGACCGGCTCAACTCAGTAAACTCTCTTGGAAACGTCGAGCCCGTAAAGCTACATCTGTGAAACCATCTGCATCACCCACCTCAAAGAAGCGCAGTGCGGCTCCTACACTGACGCGTACCAGCAACAAGAAATTTTGATCCTCTCTCACTGATCAATCATCCACCGATAAGGTCGTGGCGGCTGACCTCAAACAGCTGCAAGGGCCATGTTAATCCTATCTTGGAACTGTCGAGGGGCGAGGAATGCCTCGACAGTCCAAACTCTGCGCTCATTCCTCTCCGCCACACGCCCATCCATCTTCTTCATCTCAGAAACCATCTCACCACCCTCGTATTCAGAGCGTATCCTCCCTCTTTTAGGATATGTTAATTTCTTTCCCGTACACCCAATCGGCCACGCAGGAGGCTTATGGCTTGGTTGGGATTCCACCATCTTCGCGAAAGTCTCGTACCACTCTCAGAATCTCATCCTTCTTTGTGTTGAAGCCATGAATGGTCAATCAGAATGGAACCTCCTCTGCACATATGGGAACCCAAAGAAAAAAGAGAGATCAAACTCTGGAAACAGATTGTAGAAATGACTGAGAGCTTCGTCGTCCCGTGGTGCTGCATTGGTGATTTTAATGCTACGTTGTCGCCGGAGGAAAAGCAAGGAGGCAACGGTTTTGATCACCGTGCAGCCAATGCATTCAAGCAGATGATAGATCATTGTGGTTTGATAGATCTTGGGTGTGTCGGACCTGCATACACATGGTCCAACCGACGTGGGGTGAGACACCACTGTAGGATCGTTGAGCACTTCTAGAGGGGGGGTGAATAGAGTGCGTGTGTGCAGCGGAAATAAAATCACCAATTAAAAATTAAACTATGGCAATGATGTAAGAGCAGTAAATAAAGATAGGAGATTCAAACTCAGTAACACAGCGATGTATACTTGTATCCCTCTGAGAGGACTAATCCAGTCTCGAGTACTCTTGCTCGATGTTAATCCACTAAAGGCACAAGCTTTAACTGAGTGCTTGCAACTCTTACACCACCGTGCTTGTTGACGAGTGCACGACCAACTCCAACATACACCGTGCTTGGTGACGAGCGCACGACCAGCTCCACAACGAGAACTTGTTGTTGAAACTTGACGACCTCTTTACAACTCTGAATAACCAAAAGACTTCTAAATCAAATCTGATAGTACTGGCTTTTGGCTAAGAGAAGTATAGGTGAGATTTGAAACTTTTAGATCACTAGAAAACACTTGAATGGATAGAGAAGAGAATGAAGAATGAATTGATGTTTTGAAATGAAAAGTTCTTCTCTATTTATAGGTGTTTTCACCAACCGAACTCGGGCAGAACTCGGACAGAGTTCGGATGCAAATATCTCGCAAAATAGACGTTGCTCGCAGATTTGGAGGCAACTAAAGTTTGAATACAAACTGACCGAACTCGGTCAGAGTTCGGGCCGAACTCGGGCCGAACTCGGCTAGGAGTTCTGTCAGGAGATATAATAAAATTCTTTTGTAAAAACAGTTTACAAACATGTTTTTGGTAATTTGTAAAATCATTTGAAAAGGAATATTTTCGAAATACATTTTTGAAATATTTGTAATCGAAAATATGAAGGGTAAAAATAGGTTTAGAGAAGGAGAATAATTTTAACCCTAAGCCAGTAATACCATACTTGATTTTACAAGGAAATTCCTAGACTCAATAAAGTGTAAAAATACAGAATAAAAGTAGAAAAGAGTCTTCAGAATTTTTGATGACTTTGACGCTTGGATTTATGCAGTACATCGTCCGTTGAATAAGATTTCATGTATCCTGAAATAGTTAGCAGCATTTTCTATATTTTGTGTATGGACTAAAGTATAAGTTGATTATCGAAATCGGGTGTGACCATGGAATGGGCCAACAATCTCCCCCATTTTGATAATTGACAAACTTGAGTCTATACCAAAATATATATATAAAAAAAATAAAACAACATATCAAAATACCTAAAAAAAATTTGTTCTAGCCTTGCATTTGTGATATTTGTATACTCATTTTCTCCCCCTTTGTCAAGTAGTAAAATGAATCGGCTCCCCCGTAAATCATGAAGCCAACAATAGAAAAGACAAGACAAAGTGAAAGAAAAAATAGTAATCACAGCATAGATAAGTGAAATGCAATAAACTGAAATATCATAAATTTTCCACTAGAAAGTCAACTAGTACAACTGATAAATGACTAACTGAAAGAGTTTAGACATGAAAGGAAAAAAATACTACATGAACAGCATCAAAACTAAACAAAACTAAATCCACTATCCTATGGCTGAATCCACATCACATCTCTGCGTCGTCTGCACCGGGAGGATCATGAGGGAAATAGGCAGTGGTCGGGTCGAAGTACTGAAAAGTAGTCTCATCAGTAAAACGATGACCAGGGAAAGCAGGATGTGGAAGGATAGTGAGTGGATGAACTGGATCATGCACCAGGCTGTAGTGGAGATCGGCAATACTGTTTCTCAGCACCTGGGCCTGAGAAATATGCCGGAACTCGGAGTCCTGATAACGTTGCGTGGATACGGCAACGAAATCATCAAACCGCTGGTAGAATGCCTGATCGAGTCCAGGGGCAGGGGCCGGAGCAGGAGGAGCATCTGCTGGAGGGGCCTCAGCATCAGCTACTGGGTCAGCAGGAGCAGCACCGGGAGGTTGAGGAAACCGACGAGAGCGGGTCAACTCAACAGGTGGAGAAGAAATAGCACACGTTTCAAGATCAATCTCGAAACGGCGAAAAATACTCGCAAGGTGCATAGGAAAAACAAGGTTCCTACCTGCATTCTTACAGTTGAGCATCCAAGACATCATGGTTTTTGGAATGGAGAAAGGAATTCCAAAATGAATGTGATACATAGCATAGAGTTCCAAAAATGTGACCTCATCGGTAGAGCCTTTCTTCGGAAGAAGGCCGAGAAAATCATACGATGAAGTTCGTAAAAATTCTGGTTAAGATGTCTAGAAAATATTCTCCGAGGAGGAGGAGTAGGGTGACAAATCAATTCCCTAAAAGAAGCTAAAGTGACATCGGCAGGGAACTGAATGTGGTGGATGTCAACAAGAGCATCACCAAGATCAGGAACGTGAAAATATTCACTGATATCGGTGGCACTAAATTCTAGTTCCTGTCCAGCAACGCAGGAATAGAAATTTCCGTTTTGTTGTACTTGCAAATTGCAGTAGAACATACGGACAGCATTGTCGAAAATACTATCTTAGACCTCGAAAAAGTCGCAAAATCCATGTTGATCAAAAACAGGAGCATATTCAAAGAAGGTTGTAAAGTTGACAAAGGCTCCAGTACAAATACGACGTAAAGAAAAGGAATCAAACCAGAGATTGGAGAAGTCTCTGTCGGGAAACAGAGTGCCATCAAATTCCTCGGGATCTCTAGGTTTGACTGGACTGAAGAGACTAGCCGGAGTGTAGTCGGATGAGGAGGAAGCACCCTGAGAAGAATTTCCTCGTTGACGCTTCGGAGCCATGAAGAGATGGAGGAAGATCGTCGATGCCTTGCAAAGAAGGAGGAGGAAAGTCTTCTGGAAGGAGGTGGAACTATTTCACATTTTGGTGTGGAGAAATAGTGGAAGAAAGGATGGGATATATAGGTGCTAGGGCCGGCTGTTCGGTTCTGGAGCCATCACAGCGCCGACCGAACTCGGTCCGAATTCGGTCCGAACTCGGTCAGAGTTCGGGCCGAGTTCGGCCACTTGCATTCCCGAGATAGTTATAGCAGTCAGGTAAGTAAAGATTGTAATAAATGATGTTTGACTGGTTTATTAACTAATTGCTGTTATTTTTAGGTTTACTGTAGGGATTGTCCCAGCTAACGGTGGTTCACCGGGGAACTCTTAAGTACCGCTTCGCTTCGACCGTAGCCGTGGTGACAGACATATCCTTTGTAAGTTTGTCCCCAAAAATAATTTTTATTAGATAATAAATTATCAAGTCATAAATACAGTATTTAATTACCATATGTTTTAAGAATCCGAGAATTCAAGAATGCCGAGCTCACGCCTCAAGATGTTAAAACGGTCTTCAGCCAATGGTTTAGTGAAAATATCTGCTAGTTGATGTTCAGTATCAATAAATTCTAAGCAAATATCCCCGTGTTGTTGATGATCACGTAAAAAATGATGTCTAACTTCTATGTGCTTTGTGCGTGAATGACAGATAGGGTTCTTAGTCAAATTAATTGCACTAGTGTTATCACAATATATAGGAATATTTGTATAGTGCAGATTGTAGTCCTCTAAGGTTTGCTTCATCCACAAAATTTGAGCACAACAACGTCCTGCGGCGATATACTCAGCCTCAGTTGTTGATAATGCTACTGAATTTTGTTTCTTGCTAAACCAAGAGACTAAGGCCTTTCCCAAGAAATGACATGTACCACTGGTACTTTTACGGTCCACTTTGCATCCAGCAAAATCCGCATCCGAGTAACCTATGAGGTCAAAGGATTTGGTTTTGGGATACCATAAGCCAACTGTAGAAGTTCCTTTAAGGTATCGGAAGATACGCTTAACGGCACTAAGATGTGATTCCTTAGGATTTGCCTGATATCGTGCACATATGCAAACACTAAACATAATATCAGGGCGACTAGCAGTTAAATATAATAAACTACCAATCATACCTCGATACTTACGCTGATCAACAGGTTTGCCGCTTTCATCAGCATCAAGCTTTGTAGATGTAGCCATAGGAGTCCCAATTGGCTTCACATTCTCGAAGTCGTACTTCTTCAGTATGTCCTTCGTGTACTTGGCTTGGTTGATGAATATTTCGTTCGAGTGTTGTTTGATTTGTAATCCTAGGAAGAAGTTCAGCTCTCCCATCATGCTCATTTCAAATTTACTCTGCATACACTTGGCAAATTCTTGACAGAGTTGTTCATTAGTGGAACCAAAGATGATGTCATCTACATAAATTTGCACTAGAAGTATATCATTATTCATAGATTTAATAAAAAGAGTAGTATCAATCTTGCCTTTTGAAAAACCATTATCAAGTAAGAAGGCGCTTAGGCGTTCATACCAAGCACGAGGTGCTTGTTTGAGTCCATAAAGTGCTTTCTTAAGCTTGAAGACGTGATCAGGTTTTTGAAAATCTTCAAAACCAGGGGGTTGTTTCACAAAAACTTCTTCTTTCAAAAATCCATTTAGAAATGCGCTTTTCACGTCCATTTGAAAAAGTTTGAAATCATTAAAACAAGCAAAAGCGCAAAACATGCGAATGGCTTCTAGTCTAGCAACAAGAGCATAGGTCTCATCATAATCAATTCCTTCTTCTTGATTATAACCTTGTGCAACTAGACGTGCTTTGTTGCGTAGAACTTGACCATCTTCACTAAATTTATTTCGGAACACCCATTTGGTACCAATTATCGATTGACCAATAGGTTTAGGAACGAGTTCCCAAACTTGGTTTCTCTCAAATTGATTAAGTTCCTCTTGCATAGCAGAAATCCAAAATTCATCAGAAAAAAGCCTCATCAACATTCTTAGGTTCTATTTGAGAAATAAATGCTACATTAGCTGCTACTTCAGAATCTCTAAGAGATGAACGAGTACTTACACCTTTGGATAAATCACCTATTATGAGAGTTTCTGGATGATCCGGTTTGAATCTCAATGATTCGAATCTTTGGGCCATACCTTTTACAAGGCTCTTCTCAGTTCCTGCATCTTCGGAACTTTTATCAGTTCTTGCCTCTTGGGTAGGATCTTTTTCAGAACTCTTCTTTGTCTTTGTAGGTGCATCTTCATCATCACTGTCGCTAGATCTATGACTATTCAACTCATCAAAGGTGACATTAATACTTTCTTCAACAATCAAAGATCTTTTATTAAAAATTCTATATCCTTTACTCTTAGCAGCATATCCGAGAAATATCCCGTCATCTGCTTTCGAGTCGAACTTACCCAAGTTATCCTTGGTGTTCAGGATGAAACAGCGACAACCAAAAACTTTAAAATAAGATATGTTTAGAATTCTTCCAAACCAAAGCTCATATGGTGTTTTCTTCGATGTAGGTCGAATTAACACCCTATTTAAAATATGACAGGCTGTACTAACAGCTTCTGCCCAAAAATATTTAGGAAGATTATGCTGATTAAGCATGACTCTAGCCATTTCGCTTAGAGTACGGTTCTTCCGCTCCACAACACCATTCTGTTGGGGAGTTCTAGGACAAGAAAATTCGTGGTAGTATCCACTATCATCACAAAACTTTTTGAAATCAGTATTTTCGAATTCGCCACCATGATCACTTCGGATACGAGTAATCATGAAGCCTTTTTCGTTTTGAACCTTTTTACAAAATATCTGAAATTCAAAAATTGCATCACTTTTGTTTGATAAAAAGTAAACCCATGTAAAACGAGAGAAATCATCAACAATGACAAAAGCATAGAGTTTACCGCCAAGACTAGCGACTCTACTAGGACCAAATAAATCCATATGAATCAACTGCAAAGGTCTCGAAGTACTTACAGCGTTGATGGATTTAAAAGAAGACCTATGTGCTTTGTTCTTTTCACAGTCAGCACATACCATGTCTCTCTTGAATGGAATTTCTGGGAGTCCTTTTACCAACTTCTTTGTGTTCAGACGTGAGATAGTGTCCATGTTTGCATGTCCTAGTCTCATGTGCCATAGCCAGCTTTCATTTTGATTGGCTACTAGACACCTTCCTGTATTATTAGTATTCTCCAAAAAGAAAACATAAATATTGTCTTCTCTAATCCCTTTATATACGGGATCACCAGATGACATATCATATAGTACATTTATCTTTCACAAAATTGATACCATAACCATTATCTGCCAAATGACTTATACTCAATAGGTTATGTTTCAATTCAGTTACTAGACAAACATCCTTTATTATTGGGTAAGGAGAAATACCTACAGTACCATTACCTATAATATTACCTCTTAAGTTATTTCCGAAGGAGACGTATCCTTCTTTCTTCATCGATAGCGTAGCGAATAAAGATGCATCACCAGTCATGTGTCGCGAACATCCGCTATCGAGAATCCACTTGCTTCTAGCATGAGAGGGTTGAGGGTCCACCTACAAAACAAGTAGATGAATCCTTTGGTACCCATTTTCTGAAGGGTCCACTCAGATTAGCTTTAGGTTTCCAAACTAGAGTATGGTTATCAACAAGCTTTCTTGCCATACAGTATTGTGATATATGACCGTGTGTACCATAATATGTGCAAGTCAGTTTAGTGGAATAAACTGTGTTTGCAGGCTTGTTCTGTTTGGAAAACCTATAAGTGAAAGCATAATAGTGTTCGTGTTTCCTCTGTGCTTTCTTGTGTTTAGTCCTTTTTGGTGTATGCTTTGCATTAGGACTAATCTTGGGCTGTGTCACAGGTATTGCCTGTTTGCCCAACTTGATTTCTAACTTTTTAGAAATCGCTACAGACTCTTCGTATCTTGCAGTCATATCAAGGAGTCTTTGCTCAGTTACTAGGTGCAACTTCTTCTCTATGTCATAAAGTTTGTGTATTTTGACATAGTCCTCTTCTTTCTTTTCAATGTTGAGGATAGCCTCATGATAGTCTACTTTAAGTTTGGCTATCTCTTCCGTGTTACCGGTAGTAGATGTCTCTTTAATGTCTTCAAGTAGATTAGACAATCTAGCTATCTCGGCTGTGTGTGCCTTAATCTCTTTTCGAGATTGCTTATACTTGTCGAGCACAGTTTTGTGATCTTCAAGTAATTCGCTAAAGGCAGTCTCTAGTTCATCAAAAGTAAAATCATCAAACAGAGGATTAGATGATACCTTTTCGAATGCCATAAGACAAACATTTGCATTGCTGCAGGGTCTGTCTTCTTCTTCTGAGTCACTGGCATCACTCTCGTGCCAGATGCTTGTGTTGGCATACTTTCGGCCAGATGTGGATCTTCTGTTTGATCTTGATCGATCATATGGACTGCTCTTCTTGGTAGCTGGACAGTCCCTCTTTATGTGCCCTGATTTCTTGCATCCGAAGCATATAGTCTCGTCTTCATTGCTTTCTTGGATGTCTTTCTTCTTTCTGCTTGTGAACTTTAGATATTTCTTGAAGTTCTTCACAAGTAAGGCACGTTCATCACCACTTGATGATTCTTCATCTGAGTCGTTGTATGTTGATTTTCTTGCTTGAGCTTTGAAGGCGATGGTCTTTTCTTTTGGAGTGACCTCTTCAAAGTCTTGCAAGTCGAGCTCATGAGTCATCAATTTGCCCATCAGTGTTTCTAGAGTCATCGTGGTGAGATCGTTTCCTTCAATGATTGCTGTGGCTTTTGGATTCCAGTTCTTTGTTAGAGCCCTCAGCACTTTCCTGATTTTCTCATGGTTGCTGTAATCTTTACCAAGAGATTGAAGGGGATTAGTTATATCAAGGAAACGAGTAAACATCTGTGTAATTGACTCACCAGGTTTCATTTTAAAAGATTCATATTCCTGAGTCAGTCTACTGATTTTGGATTCCTTGACTTGGGAAGTCCCTTCATGGGTTACCTCAAGGAGTTTCCAAATTTCATGAGACGTCTTGCAGGTAGAAACTCTATTGAACTCGGTTTTGTCAATTGCACAGAATAGTGCATTGATGGCTCGAGCATCAAGACTAGCCTTTGCTTTTTCAGCATCGGTGTACTTGTCATGCGTCTTTTCCATAAGAATACCTTCAACCACAGTAGGTGGTGGTTTCTTATACCCATCAATGACTATTGACCATAAATCAAAATCTAGAGACTTTAGAAAGAAAGTCATACGTGTTTTCCAGTATGTATAGTTTGTTCCATCAAATAGGGGAGGTCTATTTGTGGATTGCCCTTCACCGTTGAATATAGATTTCACGGCTGCCATATATATACTCTCTAGGATATGTTATATAAGAATATAACCCGCTCTGATACCAATTGTAGGATCGTTGAGCACTTCTAGAGGGGGGGTAAATAGAGTGCGTGTGTGCAGCGGAAATAAAATCACCAATTAAAAATTAAACTATGGCAATGATGTAAGAGCAGTAAATAAAGATAGGAGATTCAAACTCAGTAACACAGCGATGTATACTGGTATCCCTCTGAGAGGACTAATCCAGTCTCGAGTACCCTTGCTCGATGTTAATCCACTAAAGGCACAAGCTTTAACTGAGTGCTTGCAACTCTTACACCACCGTGCTTGTTGACGAGTGCACGACCAACTCCAACATACACCGTGCTTGGTGACGAGCGCACGACCAGCTCCACAACGAGAACTTGTTGTTGAAACTTGACGACCTCTTTACAACTCTGAATAACCAAAAGACTTCTAAATCAAATCTGATAGTACTGGCTTTTGGCTAAGAGAAGTATAGGTGAGATTTGAAACTTTTAGATCACTAGAAAACACTTGAATGGATAGAGAAGAGAATGAAGAATGAATTGATGTTTTGAAA
Source organism: Iris pallida (assembly GCA_029216955.1). Lineage (NCBI taxonomy): Eukaryota > Viridiplantae > Streptophyta > Magnoliopsida > Asparagales > Iridaceae > Iris > Iris pallida. The sequence continues at coordinate 1,852,394 of JANAVB010031018.1, read as the reverse complement.
TGAAAAGTTCTTCTCTATTTATAGGTGTTTTCACCAACCGAACTCGGGCAGAACTCGGACAGAGTTCGGATGCAAATATCTCGCAAAATAGACGTTGCTCGCAGATTTGGAGGCAACTAAAGTTTGAATACAAACTGACCGAACTCGGTCAGAGTTCGGGCCGAACTCGGGCCGAACTCGGCTAGGAGTTCTGTCAGGAGATATAATAAAATTCTTTTGTAAAAACAGTTTACAAACATGTTTTTGGTAATTTGTAAAATCATTTGAAAAGGAATATTTTCGAAATACATTTTTGAAATATTTGTAATCGAAAATATGAAGGGTAAAAATAGGTTTAGAGAAGGAGAATAATTTTAACCCTAAGCCAGTAATACCATACTTGATTTTACAAGGAAATTCCTAGACTCAATAAAGTGTAAAAATACAGAATAAAAGTAGAAAAGAGTCTTCAGAATTTTTGATGACTTTGACGCTTGGATTTATGCAGTACATCGTCCGTTGAATAAGATTTCATGTATCCTGAAATAGTTAGCAGCATTTTCTATATTTTGTGTATGGACTAAAGTATAAGTTGATTATCGAAATCGGGTGTGACCATGGAATGGGCCAACAACCACATCAGAGAAAGGCTGGATAGAGCCATGGCTACTGCGCAATGGTGTTGCTCCTTCCCTAATACATCGGTAACCTCTCTCCCATGTATTAATAGTGATCATGCACCCATCCTACTCAACACCTGTAAGAAGCAAACCAGGATAAAGCATCCGTTACGGTTCGAATCACACTGGATGTCAGACTACTCTTTCCCTGACTTGCTTAAACGTACTTGGCAAGAGACCAGCGCCCACGAGGATCCATCATTGGGGCACAAACTGAGATTTACACTCTCGACGATGCACCAATGGGGCCGTACGAAGTTTGGTAATATTAAAATCCGCCTTGCTGATATTCATAATCCCTTAGTGTTATTCAATCTAAACAGGTCTCGGAGGAGTCGCTAGCTGAAGAGCGGAGGCTTATTGCTGAAATTAACAAATTACAAGCTATAGAAGAAGCCTACTGGCGGCAGAGATCCAGATGCCAATGGATCAAAGAAGGCGATAGCAACACAAAATACTTTCATACAAGAGCCACTTTGAGGAGAAGACGGAATGAAATCAGAGCGATCAAATGTTCCGATGGCAGATGGGTGTATGACCATGATTCCATTGCAAACACTCTTGTTAACCACTTCAAAGCCATTCTGTGTGTTGACGAATCCACGGCAATGGACCCAACGTTTCCTGTTTCAAACGAAGTCATTACAGAAGAAGAGAATTCCTATATCAGTTCCATCCCTGACCTTGATGAGATCAAGACAACTATTCAAAGTATGGGTGCACTAAAGGCCCCAGGACCTGATGGCTTTCCAGCAATTGTTTATCAAAGATACTGGTCAGTAATCGGTGAGGATTTGACCCAAACGGTTCACAGTTTCTTCAAGGAGTCTAAAATTCCTCCAATGATGAATCACACTCATGTTACTCTGATCCCAAAGAAGAACCATCCCACTTCACCGACGGATTATCGGCCTATTGCTCTTTGCAATATGGCGTACAAAGTTATTGCCAAAATCCTGACAAACAGAATCAAACCGGTGTTGTCCAGGATTATTTCGCCCAATCAAAATGCTTTCCTCCCAGGAAGACAAATAACAAATAACATTATCATCGCACAGGAAATATTTCACAACATGAAATATCTACCAAGGAGGAAAAATTCGTATGCATTGAAATTAGATATGTCGAAGGCTTATGACCGACTCTCATGGTCTTTCATCAAACAAGTTCTTCTTGGCATAGGTATTCGAGGGAGAGCAAATGAACTGATTATGAATTGTATTGAATCACCTACTTACTCAGTTCTCTTAAATGGGTCACCGGAGGGATTCATTAAACCTGTGAGAGGAGTTCGCCAGGGATGTCCACTATCTCCATTCATATATGTTCTATGCTCCGAAGTCCTCTACAGTTTATTCAAAAAATATGAAAGGGACAACCTCTTCCAGGGTGTTCGACTTAACAGGTATGTACCCGCTGTCTCTTATTTGCTATTTGTCGATGATATCTTGATCTTTGGATATGCTACACTCGGATCATTAGAAGCAGTACGTAACATTCTCCATACATATTCGAAGTGGTCGGGGCAATCAGTTAACTATGATAAATCAAACATTCATTTTAGCAACTTGGTTCCTGCAAATGACAGGGAGCTGCTAGCTTCCTTGATGCACTTATCCATTATGAAGGAGGGAGACACGTACCTGGGACAGAAGCTTATTATGTCGAATCACAGAGCCGGGTCTAATGACTCCATCATGGATAAGTGCTCGGCTCGACTCAAAGGATGGAAGTCCAAGTTACTCTCTCATGCCGGTCGTTCCACCCTCATAAAAGCAACTCTGGGGTCCATACCGATTTATTATATGTCGACTAACTTGCTATCAAACTTCTTGTGTAGCAAACTCACTAAACAGCAGAGGGACTTTTGGTGGGGACACGATACTGAAGAGAGGAAGATGCATTTCATCAACTGGAGGAAAATTGCCGCTCCAACCAGAGAGGGCGGCTTGGGCATCCGGAATGTCCAATGGGTGAACTTCTCCTTGGTAGGGAAACTTCTTTGGAGGTTTCTTGCGTACCCCGATCTTCTTTGGGTACGGCTGCTCAGGGGACTGTACCTTCAAGAGCGCTCCATTTGGTGTGCCAAGAAGACGAGACGAGCGTCACCGACGTAGGCTAGTATGCTGGAACTTCGACAGGTTATGAAGGACGGGATATGTTGGAGAATAAATGGACGATGGATCAAGATTCTTGATGAGCCATGGATCCCGTCATTACCGGGTTTTCGAATTTCTGAGAGCAGTATTCCGAGCAATGGGCCATTGTTTGTGCGGGATCTCATTTGTCCAACTACTAACACCTGGAACACATCTCTGATTCAGAGCTTGTTTAATCCTTTGGAGGTGGCAGCAATCACTAGAATCCCGCTATCGGGAGATGGTGGACAGGATGAACTTCTCTGGACAAAAGCTAGTAAAAGGAAGTTTACACCCAAATCCCTCTATGAGGAGTTTAGAAGGCGAGAGCCGAACGCGTCTCATGCGGATGTTAACAAAGAAACTTGGCACAAGCTCTGGAATTTGGGTAACGTGGCACCCAGAGTTCGCATCTTCATATGGCGGCTCCTCCAAAAATCGCTCCCTTTGCTCTTCGTACTTAGCAGACGTATCCCCAGTATTAATACAAATTGCCCGCTCTGCCTCATGCAGGATGAAGACGATAATCATCTATTCCTACATTGTCATTTGTCTAGAGCAGTTTGGTTCGCGAGTAGCATTGGCTTACGAGTTGACAGCTCCGCGGATATTAAATCCATCTTGAGGGATTGGTTGATGAACAAGGAATGTGAAGATGTGGCGAGGAGAGGAGCGTATATCCTATGGGCTATTTGGAAGGCACGGTGCAATTGTGTATTCATTAACTCCCATCCGTCAGCTGAGAAGATTGTCCAAGATGCAAATAGCATGTACATTGACTATGGAGGTGCTCCAAACCCTCAAATTCAACATATGGAGGAGATCAGTCAGCTACGTATGCTTACTTGTTGGACGCCTCCTTCCTTTGGATGCATTAAAATTAACATTGACGGGGCAGTCTCCTCATCTACTATTGCTGCTGCTGCCGTGGCTAGAGATGGGAGGGGTAATTGCCTTACCGCCAGATCGGAGATATCAGAGGATATTACCATATTCGGAGCTGAGCGGCCTCTTCTTTCGGAGATACTTGCTGTTCGCCAGGGTGTTATACTAGCTAGCCAGATTCGAGCCGAGCAAATGACTATTAAGGGTGACTCATATATTGTGCAGAGGATATTCAAAGGGGATGACGAACAGGTCCCGTGGAGACTCAGAGACCTGATTAGGTCTATCCGTGAGCAGATTCGAGAGTTAAGGGTATCTGTGGAGTTTGGGTTTACTCGTAGAGCTGGTAACATGGTAGCTCATGGTTTAGCTGCATTCTCTTCGAGCAATCTCATCGGCTGTGATGAGATGGGGACTCCTCCTTGTATTGCTCAGTTAGTTGCTAACGAGGTTGTTGCCTCTGATGAATAAATACAATTTTTTTCCTTCAAAAAAAAGGAAAAAAAAGGAGCTTTAACTCATGACGAGTCTAAAATTGAGTTCAAACCCGACTTTCTATAATATTCGAATTGTAACATGCACTTTTAAATTTAAAAACCCGATCAACTTAAATAAGGACAAATCTAGAAGATTTAGTTAGTGGGGGGCTTCTATTGAAACACACACATACATATATATATAATTTATTTAATTATTTTTTTGGAAGAAGACAATTTTTATTCTGATCCGAAGATCTACAGCCACAGTCTGAAAATCTTACAAACTTTGTCCGAAAGCCATACATGGCCCAAAGGCCTCCTCCACTTGTATCGCACTTGCGTCGCACCACACCGCATCTGCACTGCTCCAGTCTGGCACCGCATCCACCACATTTTAATTCTAATATTAAAGAATTTAAAGTGTTTTCCCCGTTGCTCGATCATGCAACCTCTTGGAAGAATATATATATCTCTCTCTCTCTCTCTCTCTGTCTCTGTCTATATATATATATATATATATATATATATATATATATATATATATATATATATATATATATATATATATATATATATATATATAACAGAAGTCCCGTCTGTCCTCGATCGTTGGATCGAGTGGACTAGAGTTAGATGGAGAGTTGTCAAGCTCGATCCAATGGACGGGGCTTTCGCAAGGCTTCCCCGCAGGACTATTGATACACACACGTACATAAAAAATACGGCCGGGGCAGATCAAAATTAGACCCATCCCTCCTGCACCGTTGGACCGAGTGGGCCGCGTGGGGCCCCCACGCGCGCCCGCTCGACCAAACGATCGAGGCTACGGGGATCCCGATTGTCACCCCCAGTTTTCGAATTAGGGGTATTTTTGTCATTTTTCAAGTTTTATAATTTTTAGGAATTTTATTTGATTTTATATGATTTTTAGGGATTTGTTTGATTTAGTTTGAATTTTACCCAATTCGGACTTAAGTTGGAGACCCGGGTAGTTTGAACCCTAGTAGGACCCACATACTAGCTGGGCTTGGCCCACATGCCATCCTAACTAGGCTAAAAACTATAAACCCTACTTCCATGGCTTAATTAGTCATTTAGAGGCTTAATTAGTTAATTAGAGTTAAACCGAAACAAACCGAACCAAACCGAATTCAATTCGAACCAAACCAAGTCTATTGGGTTTGGGGGCTTATTGGATCACCACCCAAACCCAATAACCCCCCCCCCCCCCCCCCCCCCCATGGCCGGCCAAGTAGCCATCCCCCCTCCCCTTTGCTTCACAACAAAGCAACCTCTCTCTCTCTTCATTTCTAAATTTCCTTCCAAGCTTCTTCTTCCTCCAAGCAAACCAACTTTAGGTAAGCTTTAAATTCCCCATTTAATTCTCTTTTGCATTTATTTCCTTCACCATAAATGTAGAGGAGACCCTCCTCTATATTTTTCCCATAGATTTCATAGGTTTTCCTAAAAATCTAGGTTAGAGATTTATTTGGGGTTTTCTAATTAGAGTGATATATATATATATATATATATATATATATATATATATATATATATTTTATTTATATATATATATATATATATATATATATATATATATATATATATATATATATATATATATATATATATATATATATATATATATATATATATATATATATATTGATATGTATTTGGTGTCATGAGAGTGGTAGTGAGAGTGTGAGTGTGTGTGTGTTTGTGAGAGTGTGTGTAAGTGTTTATATATATATATTTAAATGTGTATATATATATATATATATATATATATATATATATATATACACATTTAAATATATATATATAAACACTTACACACACTCTCACAAACACACACACACTCACACTCTCACTACCACTCTCATGACACCAAATACATATCAATATATATATATATATATATATATATATATATATATATATATATATATATATAGAAAAATGTGTGTGTGTATGTATATTTACATATAGATGAGTGTGTGTTTATATATATATATATATATATATATATATATATATATATATATATATATATATATATATATATATATATAGTGAGATAGATAGATATATAGATATATATCTATATAGATATATATATAGAGAGATAGGAAGGAGAATTAGAGGGAGTTAGAGAGTAGGAGAGATGAAGAGAATTAGAAACAGCAGCAATAGCAGGCAGTAGGAGCAGCAGCAATAGCAGGCAGTAGGAGCAGCAGCAATAGCAGTAGGAGCCACAGCAGCAGTGCAAGCAGTGGCAGCAGCAGTAGCAGCTGTTTGCAGCAGCAGCAGTAGCTCATTCCCCCCCCCCCCTTAACCCCCTATATATCCCCCCTATATACATATATAAGTATATATAGATACGTATATATATATATATACATATATATATATATATATATATATATATATATATATATATATATATATATAGCTAGATAACTAGATGGTTTTAATAAGAAGAAGTTAGGAAGAGATTAGAAGGAAAGAATAAGAAGAAGTTAGGAAAAGAATTAGAATAGGAAAGAATGAGAGGAAAAGTTAAGAAGAAGAATGAGAAGAAGATTAGAAGAGAATAGGAATTAGAGAAGGAGAATTTGAAGAGGAGGAATTAGAAGAAGAGGAATAGGAAGGGAGAGTAGGAAATGGAATTTAGAGGAGTTAAGTGAGTCGAAATGTGGTGAAGGGGTGAAATTGAGCCCCGAGTGTCGGAACGAGATGAAACTTGGAGGAGACTTAGAATACGTGAATTAGACTTTGCGGGTAGGCTCCGAGTTGAAATCGGGGTTGTAGGACGACGGTATCGCGTCGTACCATTGCGTATCGCGAGATATTCAAGATATCGACAATAGGCCGTAAGATGGACTAGACGTCCACTCTACCTAGGTATCTTGGTAGGTAACGAATGTATAGGCTAGTATCCTACTACCCTAGGGAGCACGGGTCGAAATACCATGCGTAGGTAGTGTCACGACCCGATCCCAAATAATTGGGTCGAACCGGATCATGCCCAGCCTGCACCGTTGTTGAGACGGCAGCAGTAAGCTGTTCTATTAGCAGGTAATCACAACAACATCTATATTTATCACAACTCAATATTCGGTAATTGAAAACTTTATTAAACATTGAAATAAATACAACTGGAGGTAAATGAACTGAATTAAAATACTGAATTAAAATAACAGAATTTTTAAAAAACAACAAAACTTGGAAAAAAAATCTAGCTAAGCATTCGGCTCGTCTGCCTCAGGTCCTGCGTCCTCCAATGGGGACTCTGGCAACACCACGGGGTACAGAACCGGGTCGTAATAGCTGTTGATTAACAGCTCAGCATCCTCAATATCCCCTAAAAATGTATCTCCAGTCAGGAGGGAGCAAAGTACAATTCATGCTAATTTGACAATTAAAATAATAATAGAATCATGCACTTTTAAACAATTTGGTATAAATTCTAACAGTTACAGTATTGTGATGTGAATAGGCAATGAATATGACCGGCTTGGGTTGTGCAGTGAAAGATATGGCTTATCCCCGTGTATAAGAGGGGTAAGCTCGTACAGTTACAGTAGTTACAGTAGTTTGGATGTGGTCATACTCATTACACTACTCCTCCAGTCCCCAAACAGTTACAGTAGTTACAGTCAGTGCTCTCAGAGAGAGTTCCGTGTTGCATCGTGGTTTAAACTTGCATTAAAACGATTACTAAATAATTGTAAACTAACACAAAATGTACTTGCCTCAAATAGACTGGACTTGAAGGGATTGAAGACTTTGAGATGGGATTTAGACTCGTCCTCGAAATCCTACATTCGAGAAGTTGACTCAGAATCCAGGGTTACCAAGCTAACTATGCTAGTTGAAATCTCTAATTGTGTCCTAATCAATTTTAATCTTTATTTATTAAACACGAACAAAATGCGATTATCGGTGCGTTGTAATTAATAACGAGGGAAGGATCAATTTGACTTGTATTTTGTAAAAACTCGTAGTTACCAATTTAATTGATTAAAACTTTGTATTTTCGTAATTATACATATAAAACTATATTTCTTGTTTTAATGAGAAAACAAGATCGTTGTTAAAATATTAAAAACTTGTAAATTTTAATGTGAGAAAACTTCATTAATTTTCTATTCAAAATAATATTTATTCTTGATTTACGCGTACGCTAAAAATCAGCAAAAACCAGAAAATGACAGAAAACCTACGCTACAAAATTACAGGCCACAGAGAAAAATAGAAAAACTGGGCTTATGCCCATTACAATTTATTTTACATAAATTGAAATAAGAGAAACAGTTGTTAGTTCTAAAATCTTCCTACAATTTAATTATGAATAAATTAAATAATAAAATTAAATTAAATTATTAATGAGTCTCAGATATTGGTCCAATCATCATATAGGCTAATGCCTCAACGTCCGGGCGAAGCCGGTTTCGTTTGCACTTAGCCAGGGCCCATTGACCAATACGGTCGTCGCCCAAAATTCAAAATATTAATATTTTCCGAAAACCATTTTAAAATCATTTTAAAATTATAATTAAATTTTATGGAAAATCCGGCAGCATTTTCTCTATTTTCGGTCAACCCAAAAACTGGAAAAGTGTGCCATAATATCCAGTATAATTCCCAAACCAGGGAAACCCATGAATTAAATTCCATAACCAATTTTTATATAAAAAAATATTCACAGAAACGTTTCCCCGAAATATTCGAAAAATCCGAAACGTATTCGGAGATCCAAAATCAACCCAGAAAACAACACAGCAATAATCCAAAAACCAAATATCCAGAATTCATTTTCGAAAGTTTCGGAAAAACAAAACAAACTAACAGAAGCTTTCCCGAAAGTTTCTCGGAAAATCTCGGAAACAAACGTAACCCAAAAATCGAATTCCCGAAGGAGATTCGTGGACCAATCTCATCACAGACACGGGAGGGACGAACTACTATGATTAATCAGAAATTACCCAAATCGACGGAATTCGAAGGGTTGCCTCGGACTCGCGACGCGCGAATCCGCGAAGACGAACTCGAAATCCCGTGGACAGCGCTGGGCAGGGGCTGGGCGCGCCGAAAGGGACACTCGTCGGGGAACGCGCTGGACGCTGGCCGGGCACGGGGGCGGCCGACGGGAACAGCACGTGCGCTAGGGCACAGGGAGGCGGGGCACGGCCGAGAGGTCGTGGGCGGCGTCGGATGGGGTAGGGGCCGACGGGCTCGGCGGAAGGGGCGCGGGCGGGTCGCGGGAAATGGCCGGAGGGCGCGGCCAAGGGATGAGCGCGGGTCTCTGGGGGTTTTGGGAGTTGAGGGAAAAGAAAGGTGGTGGTGGGTTTGCTTAGAAATGGGAGAAGTTGCTGCTCTCGTGAGAGGGGAAAAAGAGTTGGGCTAGATGTGAAGAGTAGAGGTGGAGAGTTATAAGGAGTGGGGAGAGATTTGTGTGCTGGAGTTGAGGAGCTGTGGGTGTGTGTGAGGGAAAGTAGGGAGAAAAATGAGGGGAAGGGAGTACGTGGGGGAAATGCTGGTCCAACTTGGACCAGTACAAACTATATTTTTTTTATATAAAAAAATCAGGTTTCAAATAGATGGGTTAGGATCGGGTCTGGGTTTCGGGAATTGGTCCGGGCACGGGTTAGGTCAGCAATCAAAAGCCACATTTATTTTTTTGAAATAAAATTTTAAACTCATAAATAATACTAATAATAATAGTAATTATAATATTAATAATATTTCACATTTACAAAACTGGGTTTCACAGGTAGGCTAACTTGGTATTCACCTCGGCTAGAAATTTACCTTTGTAAAGGGTAAATTTAGGATATTGGCCTACGGCCAAGATACGGGTTTAGGAGTCCAAGATAGACTTGGATATGGGTTGTAAGGGTTGGTAATGATTAGAACTAGTCACCTAGACCTAGTCTTGACCTTGGTTGACCACGGTTGACTTTTTAGACCAAAAGTCAACTATGGGTCAACACTTTACCCAATTTAGTCCCAAATTCCATTAGACTTGAACGGTTGACCAAAAGTCAACTGTTAGTCACCATTGACCTAGGATTAACCTAGGGTTGACCTAGAGTTGACCAGAGTTGACCAGTTGACCAAAAGTCAACTATAAGTCAACCGTTGACTTAAATCAACCTAGATTAATTTCGTTTGACTTGCATTGACCCAGTTTGACCTAGTTAGGCCTAAAATGACTTATATCAACCATGTACAATCTAGTTTGACCTTGTTTGACCTAGATTGACTTAGTTTGCCGTGTCTTGACCTAGAATGACTTAATAGGGTTTAATTTGATTTGACTTTACTTCCTAAACATAGTATTGATACGTCTTGTTCTCTATAGGTCCTCGAGACGCTGTATTGGATACTGTTGACATATTTCATCATATTACAGGCGAGTACATTCTCTGACACTTTTCTAATTTACGATGATTGTTATAATTCATGTAATTAGTGTAGATATGTTTGTTCTCGACACATTGGTCACACGAATTGGTTTTCATGGATTCCGACATGAGATGTTATTCCTCGTTATCTTGGTATATCTTGTGCAAGCCCCCTTGTAGTTCTTGTGCAGTATATGGACACCGATTCTCGAGGAGACTTGCTCCATTCTCGTAGAATCCCGTGTCGTAACGTGTCTTGCTTGGATCCACTCTACCAGTCGGGGATGGGGAGTACTAGTGTAGATATGTGGTCAATACCCGCCTTGTATATATTCTGAACCTTTTGAATGCCAATCCTACACCACACGTATGATTGGCTAGATCATAACCTTGTGCAGACCCAATCCGGCCACATATTGTAGCTAGTACTCACACACCTAGATAGATGATTCTTGATTCGTGTACATGCCATGATCAGTTTACTTGCCTTATTCTAGCTCTAGATTTATAGCTTACCTTACCATGATAGTCACATGTACATTCTATGATTTTCTTGTATATACTCTATATTTACAGTCTTATAGCTTTTGTCATATCTTGTGAACTGTTGTTAGTAGATTGTACTCGTTCCATCCTGACTGGATATGTTGACAAAATATTACAGATGCTGATGAGGAGGATTACAGTACCTACTACGGTCCGGATGACGTAGTGGGCTTAGACTTGGAGACCTTGGTCCAGCAGGGCTTAGCTCCGCCTGACGAGACTTTACCTATTGCTTAGTTAGAGTAGGTCTTTTGTACTGGACCTTGTCTCCAGCTACTTTTGAGACTGTTATTATTTTGGATTGTATTAGAGACTTGGACTTGGACTTGTATATTCTTTGTGTTGGACTTGATAGGTTATATTTTATCGTCTTGTTGTCTTTATCTTTCAATTTTTACTTATCATCTTAGAGATGTGATTGAGCACTCATATATATTCATTGCTTGTCCTCCGTTCGGAGTTGACCATATTCTCGACAGGTTTTTGATATATATATATAAACTGTTGTTAGAGTAGAAAACCTACAGCGTTCCACGCCGTTTTTACGGTGAGGGCTGGGCGTTGTCACATACACGTGCCCTTATAGCGGGTGCTGGTCGTAACACGTTTTTAGTGGTGGCCCACGCAGGTCCTGAAGTCGTAATTAGTGCGATGTCGTGGCGGCACTCGTCTTAGAGTGTTGACTACGAGCCTGTGTTACATATAGGAGGTAGTAGGCTAAGAGTACTCAATCACAGTAGGATCTTTCCTTGCTTATCTTGCTTACCATTTTTGATATTGATTTTGCATTCTAATTGTCCTCCTTGATATAATATTTTTGTGCCGTATTGATTTCCTTCTTTATTTCTATCTTCAGGATGGTGCAGACCAGGTCCCAGCATCCTGAGTCCGCGGACGCGGAGAGGTCTGCTATGACTCGCGGACCTGATCCGGACACTCCTGCTGCAGTCGGGATGTCGGCAGTAGCTCTTGGGGGCGCTCCCCCGCCAGTTACGAGGGCTGACCCCAGGGTTGCTACAACTTTTCTGGCCACAGTACCAGTGGTTGATACGGGCGCTCTTCCTCCTCCTGCGCAGCGGATTCCTCTACCAGTTGCAGACATACTTCTACCTCCACCTTCTCTGCCTACAGATATGGGGCAGATGCTTACTTTCCTCCAGCAGATGCTGGAGACTCAGAGAGCCCAGGTCGAGGCTCAGCAGAGGCAGACAGACGCGATGCGTCAGGGCATGGAGGATGCCTATCAGTTGGCCCTTGCAGCCATGGAGCAGAGGGCTCCGCATCAGGGGACGCGTACTAGGTACGGAGATATCCAGGACTTCATGAAGCTCGGGCCCCATGACTTTAGCGGAACCGAGGGTGTGGTCTATGCAAATGATTGGCTCGAGGATATCGAGCGGCAGATGAGGGCCTCCCGCCTGGCAGACGACCTGAAGGTCGAGGCGGTAGGTTTGCAGTTGCTAGACATTGCACGCACCTGGTTCAGAAACGAGCCAGCCCTAGCTGGAGAGGGCCATACTTGGGCAGAGTTCAAGCTTCTCTTCAAGGAGAAGTTCTTTTCCCCCACGGACAAGATCGACCTGGTGCGACAGTTCCAGGATCTGCAGCAGGGCAGTTTATCTGTGGAGGAGTACGCCGCGGAGTTCGACCGTCTGAGCCGATACGCAGGGTACATGGTTCGAGACCCGGAGATCAGGGCGAGCCGTTTCAGAGAGGGGCTGACTTGGGATATCAAGATCCTCATTCCCTCCTTCTATGAGACTTATACCCAGATCTACGCGGAGGCCTGCAAGGTAGAGCGGGAGTGGGGCTTGAAGCCCAAGAGGGAGCGTGATCTTTTCTCGGGGGCTACTAGCAGCGCGGGGGCTGCTAAGCGCCCTCAGCTTCAGCATCGTTCTTTCCAGCATCACCAGCCGCAGGTTCAGGCCAGAGCACCGGTTCAGCAGGTGCAGCACACTCAGCAGAGGCAGGCACAGCATGGGGCTCCTTACAACTTCTGCAAGAAGCCCGATCACATCTGGAAGGTCTGTCGGAAGAGGCTGGGCATGTGCCTCTACTGCGGGGAGGCTGGACATCAGTTGAGAGATTGTCCTACGAGCCATCGTAGGGTAGCCCGTGGAGCGGTAGCAGCTCAGGGGGCACCGGCGAGAGTACCTGCAGTGCAGCCGAGGGGTCCACTTCCGACCCAGCAGCAGCGGTTTGTTCAGCACCCCCAGCAGCGGGGTGGTCAGGGTAGGGCCTTTGCTCTTGCAGCCGAGGAGATGGAGCCTATTGCAGATATTGTCGCAGGTTCTATTCTGTTCGATTCTTTTCCAGTTTTAGCCTTGTTTGATTCTGGTGCTACGCACAGTTTTGTGTCTATTTCTTTTGCTCTTAGGCACAATATCATTGTTGAGTATCTTGATAGGACTTGCAAGATTATGACTGGGAATAGCATCATCCTGGTTAATAATGTTTGCAAGGGACGGAGAGTTTCTTTGAGAGGCCGGGAGCTGAGTGCGTGTTTGCTCGTAATGCCACTTCCGAGTTACGATGTGGTACTCGGTATGGACTGGTTGAGCATGCACCACGCTAGTATCGACTGTAGAGGGGGCAGGATTCTGTTTAGGCCGCCGGGAGAGCCAGAGTATGAGTTCACCAGGGGTGCAACGGAGCAGGGAGATGGATTCTGCGGAGCGTTGTTGGCGGGGCCAGTGTTGCCACATCCACTCATTGCTGAGTTCTTGGATGTCTTTCCCGAGGAGCTGCCAGGGATGCCGCCAGATCGTGATATTGAGTTTTCCTATAGACCTAGTGCCGGGCGCTGAGTCTATCTTCCAGTACGTCTATAAAATCAATAACAGTGAGTTAGCGGAGCTGAAAAAACAGGTCGACGAGCTGGAGGACAAGGGCTTTATTCGATTTAGTTCTTCACCTTGGGGCGCGCCAGTTCTTTTCGTCCCCAAGAAAGATGGTACGGTACGTCTGTGCATTGATTACAGGGCGCTCAACAACCTTACCATCAAGAACAAGTATCCTTTGCCAAGGATTGATGACTTGTTCGACCAGTTGAGCGGGGCGAGGGTGTTCTCGAAGATCGACTTGCGTACCGGGTACCATCAGCTGAAGGTGAAGCGGGATGACATTTCGAAGACTGCCTTTCGGACTCGCTATGGCCAGTATGAGTATACCGTCATGCCGTTTGGGTTGACCAACGCCCCGGCGGTATTTATGAACTTGATGAACAAGGTATTTCATCAGTACCTTGACAAGTTCGTGGTGGTCTTCATTGATGACATTCTCATCTATTCGAAGATACCAGAGGAGCACGAGGAGCACCTGAGGATTGTGTTGGACACTCTCAGGAGGGAGCAGCTGTATGGGAAGCTGTCCAAGTGCGAGTTCTTCTTGGATCGCATGGAGTTCCTAGGCCATGTTGTCTCTGGCGAGGGGATTTCAGTGGATCTGAAGAAGATTTCTGCAGTGGAGTCCTGGTCTACGCCGAGCTCAGTAGCAGAGGTTCGGAGTTTTCTGGGTCTGGCAGGTTATTACCGGAGGTTCATGCAGGACTTTTCCAGGATTGCCCAGCCGATGACCCGCCTTACCAGGAAGGACAAGGAGTTTATTTGGTCCGGGGAGTGCCAGGCCGCCTTCGAGGTGCTGAAGGCGAGGTTGACTACAGCTCCTATCTTGACGTTGCCATCTGGATCTGGTGGTTATATGATCTACAGTGACGCTTCAGGACGGGATTTGGGTTGTGTACTTCAGCAGCACGGGAAGGTGATTGCCTATACATCTAGGCAGTTACGTCCTCATGAGAGGAACTACCCTACCCACGATCTGGAGCTGGCAGCAGTCATATTTGCTTTGAAGCTGTGGAAACACTATCTGTACGGAGAGCGAGTTGAGATCTATACTGATCACAAGAGCTTGAAGTACGTGTTTACCCAGAAGGAGCTGAATATGAGGCAGAGGCGATGGTTAGAGCTGATGAAGGATTTTGATATATCCTTACAGTACCATCCGGGGAAGGCCAACGTGGTCGCGGATGCTTTGAGCAGGTATCCCGTGGCCATGTGTTTGACGATGGATCGTCACCTTCTGGCAGATCTGAAGAGTTTGGGCATAGAGGTGATAGTTCCAGGGTTCGAGGCGCAGATGTGGGGTCTCCAGGTGCAGTCAAAGCTGATGGACAGAGTCAGGGCAGCTCAGTTTGAGGATGAGGCTCTGAGAGTCATCAGGGAGCAGGTCCGGGCAGGACTGTTGGATGAGTTCTCTATAGCGGGAGATGGGTCGTTGAGGCATGGTACCAGATTGTGCGTACCGAACGGAGGACTTCGGGAGGAGGTTCTTCAGGAGGCGCACCATTCTCAGTACTCTATGCATCCAGGAGCCAACAAGATGTATAAAGACTTAAGACAGCATGTTTGGTGGTATGGCATGAAATGCGAGGTGGCTCAGTTCGTTTCTAGATGCTTGGTGTGCCAACAGGTGAAGGCCGGGAGGCAGAGACCCGGTGGATTGCTCCAGCCACTACCCATTCCTGAGTGGAAGTGGGAGCATATCACTATGGACTTTGTATCTGGGATTCCGCGCTCTCCAGGAGGGAAGGATACGATTTGGGTCATTGTTGATCGATTGACCAAATTAGACCACTTTTTGCCTTTCAAGGTGGGTTTGTCTACGGAGAGGTTGGCCGAGATGTACGTGCGGCAGATAGTCTGATTGTACGGGGTTCCAATGAGTATAGTCTCGGATCAGGACAGCCGATTCACTTCCCACTTCTTGAGGAGTTTGCAGCTTAGCTTGGGCACATCGCTCAAGTTCAGTACCGTATTCCACCCCCAGACAGACGGGTAGTCGGAGAGGACGATTCAGACCCTCGAGGATATGCTTCGTACCTGTGTCTTAAACTTCGGAGGATCTTGGGAGGACCACCTTCACTTGGTAGAGTTTGCTTACAACAACAGCTACCAAGCCAGTATAGAGATGTCACCTTTCGAGGCTCTATACGGACGGAGGTGCTGTACTCCCTTGTCTTGGGATGATGTCGGCGAGAGGGTTTTGCTTGGCCCTGAGATAGTGGTGGATGCTGCAGAGAAGGTCAGGGTTATCAGAGATAGACTTCGGGTGGCGTAGGATAGGCAGCGGCATTGGGCCGATAGCCACCGGAGGCCATTGGAGTTTGAGGTATAGTTTAGATTTTTTTCTAGTATTTGAGTCTGATTGTGATTGTTTTAGATCAAGCTCTAAGCCTTGTGTTTTGTTCTAGGTTGATGATCTTGTGTTCCTGCGGATTTCTCTGACGCGTGGCACGATTCGTTTTGGTAGCGGTGGGAAGCTTAGTCTACGATACATCGGACCATTCCGTATCTTGGACAGGGTCGGTGCAGTGGCTTACCGACTGGAGTTACCGCCCGCACTAGAGGGAGTGCACAGCGTGTTTCACGTGTCGCAGTTGAGCGGTACGTGGCAGATCTCAGTCACGTCTTAGACCACTCCGAGATCGAGGTGGGAACGACACTCAGCTATCCAGAGAAGCCGGTCGAGATCTTGGACCGAAGAGAGAAGGTGCTCCGGAACCAGGTCATTCCCTTGGTTCGCGTTGCATGGAGACACCACTCTCCAGGTGAGTCTACCTGGGAGAGAGAGGACGACATGCGGGAGCGATTTCCATATCTCTTCGAGCCTTGAGGTAAAATTCTATCTTTTCTTCCTTGTTCTATTCATGATTGCTGTGTTAGTTCTCATTCAATTTCGAGGACGAATTTTTTTTAAGAAGGGTAGATTTATCACCCCCAGTTTTCGAATTAGGAGTATTTTCTTTATTTTTCAAGTTTTATAATTTTTAGGAATTTTATTTAATTTTATATGATTTTTAGGGATTTGTTTGATTTAGTTTGAATTTTATCCAATTCGGACTTAAGTTGGAGACCCGGGTAGTTTGGACCCTAGTAGGACCCACATACTAGCTGGGCTTGGCCCACATGCCATCCTAACTAGACTAGAAACCATAAACCCTACTTTCATGGCTTAATTAGTCATTTTAGAGGCTTAATTAGTTAATTAGAGTTAAACTGAAACAAACCGAACCAAACCGAATTCAATTCGAACCAAACCAAGTCTATTGGGTTTGGGGGCTTATTGGATCACCACACAAACCCAATAACCCCCCCCCCCCCCCCCCCATGGCCGGCCAAGTAGCCATCCCCCCTCCCCTTTGCTTCACAACAAAGCAACCTCTCTCTCTTCATTTCTAAATTTCCTTCCAAGCTTCTTCTTCCTCCAAGCAAACCAACTTTAGGTAAGCTTTAAATTCCCCATTTAATTCTCTTTTGCATTTATTTCCTTCACCATAAATGTAGAGGAGACCCTCCTCTACATTTTGCCCATAGATTTCATAGGTTTTCCTAAAAATCTAGGTTAGAGATTTATTTGGGGTTTTCTAATTAGAGTGGTATATATATATATATATATATATATATATATATATATATATATATATATATATATATATATATATATATATATATATATGTGTGTGTGTGTGTGTGTGTGTGTGTGTGTGTGTGTGTGTGTGTGTATGTATATATATATATATATATATTGATATGTATTTGGTGTCATGAGAGTGGTAGTGAGAGTGTGAGTGTGTGTGTGTGTTTGTGAGAGTGTGTGTAAGTGTTTATATATATATTTAAATGTGTGTGTATATATATATAGAAAAATGTGTGTGTGTATGTATATTTACATATAGATGAGTGTGTTTATATATATATATATATATATATATATATATATATATATATATATATATATATATAGTGAGATTGATATATATCTATAGTGAGATTGATAGATATATAGATATATATATATAGTGAGATTGATAGATATATAGATATATATCTATATAGATATATATATATATAGATATATATATAGAGAGATAGGAAGGAGAATTAGAGGGAGTTAGAGAGTAGGAGAGATAAAGAGAATTAGAAACAGCAGCAATAGCAGGCAGTAGGAGCAGCAGCAATAGCAGGCAGTAGGAGCAGCAGCAATAGCAGTAGGAGCCACAGCAGCAGTGCAAGCAGTGGCAGCAGCAAGTAGCAGCTGTTTGCAGCAGCAGCAGTAGCTCATTCCCCCCCTTAACCCCCTATATACCCCCCCTATATACATATATAAGTATATAGATACGTATATATATGTATATATATATATATATAACTAGATAACTAGATGGTTTTAATAAGAAGAAGTTAGGAAGAGATTAGAAGGAAAGAATAAGAAGAAGTTAGGAAAAGAATTAGAATAGGAAAGAATGAGAGGAAAAGTTAAGAAGAAGAATGAGAAGAAGATTAGAAGAGAATAGGAAAGGAGAATAGGAATTAGAGAAGGAGAATTTGAAGAGGAGGAATTAGAAGAAGAGGAATAGGAAGGGAGAGTAGGAAATGGAATTTAGAGGAGTTAAGTGAGTCGGAATGTGGTAAAGGGGTAAAATTGAGCCCCGAGTGTCGGAATGAGATAAAACTTGGAGGAGACTTAGAATACGTGAATTAGACTTTGCGGGTAGGCTTCCGAGTTAAAATCGGGGTTGTAGGACGACGGTATCGCGCCGTACCATTGCGTATCGCGAGATATTCAAGATATCGGCAATAGGCCGTAAGATGGACTAGACGTCCACTCTACCTAGGTATCTTGGTAGGTAACGAATGTATAGGCTAGTATCCTACTACCCTAGGGAGCACGGGTCGAAATACCATGCGTAGGTAGGCTAACTTGGTATTCATCTAGGCTAGAAATTTACCTTTGTAAAGGGTAAATTTAGGATATTGGCCTACGGCCAAGATACGGATTTAGGAGTCCAAGATAGACTTGGATATGAGTTGTAAGGGTTGGTAATGATTAGAAATAGTCGCCTAGACCTGGTCTTGACCTTGGTTGACCACGGTTGACTTTTTAGACCAAAAGTCAACTATGGGTCAACACTTTACCCAATTTAGTTCCAAATTCTATTGAACTTGAACGGTTGACCAAAAGTCAACTGTTAGTCACCATTGACCTAGGATTGACCTAGGGTTGACCTAAAGTTGACCAGAGTTGAACAGTTGACCAAAAGTCAACTGTAAGTCAACCGTTGACTTAAATCGACCTAGATTAATTCCGTTTGACTTGCATTGACCGAGTTTGACCTAGTTAGGCCTAAAATGACTTAGATCGACTATGTACAATCTAGTTTGACCTTGTTTGACCTAGATTGACTTAGTTTGCCGTGTCTTGACCTATAATGACTTAATAGGGTTTAATTTGATTTGACTTTACTTCCTAAACATAGTATTGATACGTCTTGTTCTCTATAGGTCCTCGAGATGCTGCATTGGATACCATTGACATATTTTATCATATTACAGGCGAGTACATTCTCTGACACTTTTTCAATTTACGATGATTGTTATAATTCATGTAATTAGTGTAGATATGCTTGTTCTCGACACATTGGTCACACGGATTGGTTTTCATGGATTCCGACATGAGATGTTATTCCTCGTTATCTTGGTATATCTTGTGCAAGCCCCCTTGTAGTTCTTGTGCAGTATATGGACACCGATTCTCGAGGAGACTTGCTCCCTTCTCGTAGAATCCTGTGTCGTAACGTGTCTTGCTTGGATCCACTATACCAGTCGGGGACGGGGAGTACTAGTGTAGATGTGTGGTCAATACCCGCCTTGTATATATTGTGAACCTTGTGAATGCCAATCCTACACCACACGTATGATTGGCTAGATCATAACCTTGTGCAGACCCAATCCGACCACATGTTGTAGCTAGTACTCACACACCTAGATAGATGATTCTTGATTCGTGTACATGCCATGATCAGTTTACTTGCCTTGTTCTAGCTCTAGATTTACAGCTTACCTTGCCATGATACTCACATGTACATTCCATGATTTTCTTGTATATACTCTCTATTTACAGTCTTATAGCTTTTGTCATATCTTGTGAACTGTTGTTAGTAGATTGTACTCGTTTCATCCTGACTGGATATGTTGACAAAATATTACAGATGCTGATGAGGAGGATTACAGTACCTACTACGGTCCGGATGACGTAGTGGGCTTAGACTTGGAGACCTTGGTCCAGCAGGGCTTAGCTCCGCCTGACGAGACTTTACCTATTGCTTAGTTAGAGTAGGTCTTTTGTACTGGACCTTGTCTCCAGCTACTTTTGAGATTGTTATAATTTTGGATTGTATTAGAGACTTAGACTTGGACTTGTATATTCTTTGTGTTGGACTTGACAGGTTATATTTTATCGTCTTGTTGTCTTTATCTTTCAGTCTTTACTTATCATCTTAGAGATGTGATTGAGCACTCATATATATTTATTGCTTGTCCTCCGTTCGGAGTTGACCATATTCTTGACAGGTTTTTGATATATATATATATATATATATATATATATATATATATATATATATATATATATATATATATATATATATATATATATATATATATATATATATATATATATATATATATAAACTGTTGTTAGAGTAGAAAACCTACAGCGTTCCACGCCATTTTTACGGTGAGGGCTGGGCATTGTCACGTACACGTGCCCTTATAGCGGGTGCGGGTCGTGACACCGATCCCCTGCCATATATCAAGGATCTCTAGCTCAAATGGTTACAATGAGGCATATCCCCCCAGAAGTTGCAAGTTCGAACAACAGAAAATCAGATTTAATTCACTATGGAGAAATCAATGTGAGGACAACCAGAGTGCAGGCCAGTTGAGGGTGCAGTGTGATGCGAAGCGGGTAGGATACAAGTGGGGTGCAGGTACATGCCTTCTAGTTGGGAGTGTGGTCTCCGGGTCGAATTTGGTAGGCCTTTGAACCAGGACACACACACACACACACACACACACATATGCAAATGACCACTAGCCTAGTGGTTAAGAGAGATGCATGCGGCCCGAGTGGTCAGGAGATCGATTCCCAATGGGAGCAATCGCCACAATTACTTTCTTTCTTTCATATGTATATATATAGTGCCTATCCAATGAGCACACCTCCTAAATGAGCACAATTATCTTAATCTAATGGATATTATCTCAATTAATCTAATGGTTAAAATTAAAATTAAAATTAAAATTAACATAAATATAAATATAAATATAAAAATAAATATTAATATTAATATTAATATTAATATTAATATTAATTAATGTTAATGTTAATGTTAATATTAAAGTTAATGTTAATATTAATATTTATGTTAATTTTAATGTTAATGTTAATTTGAATATTAATATTACTATCAATGTTCATTTTAATATTAAATTTTATTTTAATGTTAATGTTAATTTAATTGTTAATTTTAATACTAATAAATTAACATTAATATTAGAATTAATATTACTATTTTTAAATTTGATCATTAATATTCACCTTCTAAAAAAAGCTACGAAAGGAAAGGAAAGAAGAGAATCCGATCATTAATATTCTCGTCAATATTTATCTATATCACTTTCTTAATAAGAGCATCAAATTTTAACCTTTAGATTGGAATTGAGATAATATCCAAGGGATATAGATAATTGTGCTCATTTGCTCATTTAAAATGTGTGCTCATTGGATAGGCACTCTATATAATATATAGAGAGTGAGAGAGTGCCTATCCAATGAGCACACATTTTAAATGAGCACAATTATCTATATCCCTTGGATATTATTTCAATTCTAATCTAAAGGTTAAAATTTGATGCTCTTATTAAGGAAGAGATATAGATAAATATTGACGAGAATATTAATGATCGGATTCTCTTCTTTCCTTTCTGTGAAACCCATAAATTTAGATTGCATTTTTAAATTATTAAAATTGTGTTGCTAAATAAAATTTTTACTAAAATAATATTATTATTAATTAGTGAATTTATGAAAAGTATTTTCAAAATTAAATAATTGGATTTTTAGTTTTATTCCGAACCCGAACCCGTTCTTAATTCCCGAAACCCGACTCGGAATCAATTCCGAAACCGAGATCGATTTTGTATAAAAATATTTTATTTAAATAATAAATCCTTAATGTAATGAATTCTATTTACACCAGCACACTTAAAACTTTATTTAATTACTTATTTTCTCTTTTCCTTACTGGAACCAACCCTCTTTAAACTCATTCTTAATCACTCTTTATCATTCTTAATCACACATTCTTTCCCTTTACTCACTGGACCGACCCCTTCTTCTTCCCGCGGACAAAACCGCCGAGCCCTTGGCCTTCGGTTTCCCGACCGGCCGCAACCCCCTCGACTCCCCTCCGGTAACTCCTCCTCTCACTTCTCCTATAAAAACCCCCTCTTCCCCATTCCTTTCCATCACCATTCCACCTCCATCCCCAAATCTCCCGTGCCCTAACCCCCATTTTCGGCGATCCCGACCCCGCAGCACCGCCGTCTCCCGAGCTCCGACGCCGAGCCCCGGAGACCCCCGCGCCCGACCCCGCCGGCTCCCCGCGCGGCCTCCCTGCCCGCCGCCGCCGCAGCCATCCGTTCGGCCCCTTCCCACAGCACTCCGCGGGTCCGATTTGCTGTTTTCGTGTTTCCATGGTCTGAGTTTTGCTGTTCGATCCGCTGTCCGGTTCGTTCCCAGGGATTCCCGTGCTTTTTGCGGTCCTGGATTGTCACGACCCGCACCCTAGAGTTAGGGCACGAGAACGTAACAACGCCCAGCCTACGCCGCAGTGTCGGCGGTAGAACGCTGTCCTAGGTCTCAATGCATCTAACAGTATAAGACTAAACAGTTTATACTCCCCGAATGAGGATGACATAGCAGAATGTAAACTCAATCACATCTAAGGTAGAGCATAAAGGAAGATAGATAAAACATGAAATCGAAAAGAGATACAACAGATAGAAGTCTAAGTGTCTAAGGTACAAAACCCAGAAATACATCTCAAAACTCAAATACAGTAATCCATAAAATAAATACAACTCCAGACAACTGAGAACAGCTAACTAAACAACCTCTAATGGGTCTCCTCTAGGCTAGCAGGAAATCTCTAAGCTATCTGTAAAATTTGTCAACGTATCCTGTCAGAAAAATGAGCAAGTACAAAACACCAACAGCAGTTCCATATGAATTGACAAATACTATAAGAGACAGTAATAATGAAATACAAGACAAAGAATATAGGCGGCTTGGGAACCATTCGAAAGCCGAGTTACAACCCTTAAACCAAACAAGGACCGGGGTTGTACCCCTTCTTCCGAACAGAACCTAGTCCCATCATCATGGTACAGTATAAAAGGCAGGTAGAGCATATGAGAAATGAATCATAGCATAGTGAAAGTACAGTAAGTAAAGGTGAACTGGAATGTAAGATATGACAACAAATAAATAAAAAGTGATTTGAATTATTATGGCGAAATGTGATCGGCTAGGGAATCACGGAAAGGTTATCCACTTGGCCCGACAATCACACAGAACCTCTGAAGAGGGCCTCCGAAGAGGGTCATGCCGGCCAACCTGGATAACCGGCACGGGGTATCTGCTACACCCTACGTGAGGTGAGGGTGGCGCTAGCAAAATATAGAAATATCACACGGAGGCTTTGATCACATAACCCCTAATAATTCCCCTCTATCCCCCGAATAGTATCACGGATCCGGACATGGCACGTCATGACACGGGGTTCCGTAAGAGGGTAGCTAGTCCCCTTAGAAATCGGTGTCTATACAAGCACGGAACACGGAAATATCTCATACTCATATACCAAGAAAGTCCATGAATAACATCTCATGACAGGATCCGATGTATACTAGTTCGTGAACTGTCGTGTCGGGAATCAAGTAAAACACTACGACTGAATCGGATATAGTAGATATCAAGACAATAAAAACTATCAGTGAATGTACTCGCCTGTGGTCCTGAGCTGATAGGTGAACAGATGCTCAGAGTGATCACAGACCTAAAATAAGATACTGTCCGAGGAGAGGTGTCTGGCTCCTAATTAGAACAACACAAGTCACAACATATCCAGAAGGGTAATATAAAGCACTATAATGCATTCTACATGAATCTAGGTCAACTAGGCCAAAGTTAACCCTTGGTCAACTCTGGTCAACTGCACTAGTCAAACTAGGTCATGTCCTAACCCAGCAAGTCTTACTAGGCCTAACCAAGACTATCCTAGTAAGCACACATCAATACAAGGCTATACAAGCCAACATACACCCAACTCTATATAGCATGCAATTATTCAATACTCAAATCGGCAAGAATTCACATTAGATATACACTAGGTAATCTATTACTTTAAGCTATACATGTCTACATATATATACACATGCATATATTGGTATTCAACATTAGTTCTATAATCATGGCATTTCAATGGCTATATAAACTTATATATTACAATACAATATGCTACCATATATATAATATACATACATAGCTAAGTTAACTATATTCATAAATACTTATTTAAGAGGCTATGTGTGTGTATGTGAACTTGGCAAAGGGACAAGTGAGGGTTAAATGGGCATACATAGTGTATACATATCAAAGAGTGTCAAAGTGTAAGTGAACAAAGTGTCAAGTGTGATAGTGTCAACATAGTGTAAGGGGTACATGAGGTAATATAGGATTTGTGTTAACATAGAACATTACATCTCATTAACTTGTATATTGCATACATTACATCTATTATTACATTACATTCATGCTTGCATTCATTCATCATTCATTTATTCTCTTGCACTACTATATGCACCATACATTACATACTATGGAACCTACATATTCATTACAAGCCATACTTATACATGCTTACATTAGATAGGATACTTATACCTCATACATCATTTATTTAACCATTTACTCATGCTTGCATTCTCTATTTAGTTACATAATGTATATACATTAACATGGGTTAAAATCAAATAGAATATTATATTACACACAAGGGTGCACAAAATGCATATGCCGAATAGTAACTCCTACTAATAATCAATACTGTACCAACTCAGCATGAATTAAAATCTAGGATTAAAGTATATTATAGATCTATGTGTTAGCTTTCCGAAACTTCAAACGGATCGCATTTTCGTTTCCGAAAACTCCGGGAATCGCAAAAATACCGAGAACGCGTTTGTCTTTCGTACAGCTGACACTCAAATAATTCTCCAGAAATTTACAAAAAGAATTAGGCCTATTAATATATGTTTTTGGAAAGCTAACTTCAATACGCTTCTTTTAAAAAAACAGAAGATTAAACCGAGCTTTGAGCTAGAAGTTATGGCATTTCTAAGTTAGGGCTGAAATTAAAAACGTGGATAAAAATCATGACGGATTTAAATAGTTTGAGCCAAAAGAATACACAATATATATCCTAATTATCCACAACAATAATAATATGAGGAACCACACTCACAAACTTGATTATATAATCATCATGAACCATTTATTACGTATATAAATATAGATACACTCTCATTACAATATATATATATATAAATCTATATATGTAACATGAACACATCCACAACACAAGGACACTCCTATGACCTCCAAATGGACACAAAATGGACACAAATGGAGATACAACCATGGGGGTCATTCCTATGGGTCCAAAATAATCCTATATGCATGTTGGGGTGGATTAGAGGAGAGATTATACCTTCCGGAAGAGAGTTTCAAAGGAAAAGGCCTTCCGACACGACACCGACACGTAGAGATTCCAAAAGGACACGAACGAGCTCCGATTCCTTCCAAACTTGGCTAGCACCCTCTAACTATGGAGTAGAGGAGAAGAGAAGAAGATTTGGTGGAAGAAATGGTGGATTTGGAGATGAAATCAATGGAGTTGTTCTCTAGAAATTTGGGGAAGAACATGAGAGAGAAAATGGATGGATAAAATGAAATGGAAGAGATGATGACTCACCCCTTATCCCCCCTCCAAGTGGCCAGCCATTAAAGTAGTTTTTGTCATATTAGGAAATGCCTAAAAGCCCCTTGCACTAATCTATTAGCTAATATATTGGTAGGGGTTTAAGTCGGGGGTAGTTTGGTCATTCCAAAATCACTAATCTCAATTAATGCTAACCAAAATAATTAGTCTAACTACTAACTAAAATTAATATCATGTGGACTAAAATTAATATCATGTGGGCCATGTCTAACTAGTGTGTGGGTCCCACTAGAGTCAAACTACCCCCCGGGTCCCCGTTTCAAGTCGAATTGAGTTAAAATTCGAACCCAACTCAAATAACCCCAAAACAACATCATAAATAATAAAATAAATTTTAAAAATATTCAAAAATGTAAAATGACAAAAATACCCCTATTTTTGAAAACTGGGGGTGACATGGATCCCGCTGTCCAGCGCAGTCGTACCCCGGCGAGGCGCTGTCTCGAGCCGATTCACCGTCCGTGAGTTCCATTTCTCTATTATTTACATCTGAGAGCTCTAGCCGAGCAACCCAAGGTATATTTCCGTTGTCCCCGTGCCCTTTCCGTATTGTCAATGATGATTCTTGGTCCCCGATCCCACAACGGGATTCGGTTGTAGTTTTCGGTTGTGTTCTCGGTATTTCCGAGACTCATTTCGGAATAAGTTTTGGTTGGTTTCATTTGGTGATTTCTTGGAATTTCGAGTAATTCTGTGGTTTTCGGGTTCTCGGAATTTCCGAGGTAATTCCGGATAGGTTCTGTCTTCTCTGTTTCGGAATGTCGATTGTGATTTCGGATTTTCTGAGCATTGATGGCTTGAGAGCTAACTATTTGTTGATAGTTGCATTCTATGGTTCTGTGGTTATCTTATTCTGGTTTTGGGAAGTTTTTCTTAAGTGTTGGTTGGAAACTTAAGTTCCAAAAATAATTCTGTGAGTATATTTTATATAAAAAATGGTTATTCCCTGGTATGGGACTTATATTTGGTGATTGTGGCACATTTTTCCAGTTTTGGGTTATCCCGAAAATAGAGGGAATGCTGCCAAATTTTTTATAAAATTTATAAAGAAATATTTTTAAATCGGATTTCGGAAATATTTTATAAAGTGGATTTCGGGTGACGACCATATCGGTCAATGGGCCCTTAGCGAAATGCAAACGAAACCGGTCATGCCGGACGTTGAGGCATTAGCTAATTTTGTGACGATTGGGCCAAGTCTGAGACTCTTAATAATATTTATTTTAATTTATTAATTTTGTTTTAGTAATTAAAGTGCAGGATATTATTTAGAGCTAACTAACCTTTTCTTTTATTTTCAATTTATGTAAAAAGATCTGTAAGGGCATAAGCCCAGCTTTCCTATTTTTCTCTGTGGCAATGTATTTGTGTAGTGTGGTTTTGACATTTTCTGGTATTTTTTAAACGCGTAGAATATTAAAAGAGTATTTATTTTATATGAAAAAAAAATTAATAGTTTTCTCACATTAAATTAATAATGAAATACAAGTTTGTATTATTTAGCAAATTCACGTTTTCTTGTTAAAAAGGAAATCTATTTTTATAGATATTACAAACTCACAAAGTTTTGCTAAAATAACCTGTAAATGCGATTTTCCACATAAAAGTTAATTGGATTTTACTTCGTTCATTAATAGTTTTAACTCACATCGATAATCGTGTTTCAGTAGATTAAATAAATAAAACTAAAATTTGACTAGGGTTCTGTTCTAGAGATTTCAACTAGCACACCTAGATATGGTTCAACATTGGTTCCAAGATAGAATTCTCAACTTGTAGGATTTCAAGAACATACTTGACATCTTCTTCGGTTCAGATATCTCAATCCAGTCAATAAAACAAAGGCAAGTGCAGTTATGTCTATTTGGTAATTTATCTAGTAATTGTTTTATTGCAATTTTAAACCACATTGCTACACGGAACTCTCTCCTAGAGTATTGATTGTGGAACTCTTTACTAGAGTTCGAATATTGACTCATAAATTGAATCTGATTGACTCGGGATATTGGGGGAGTAGTGTAGCGTCTATGACCAATACCCCCATATTGCATTGATTGTGCGAGCTGATTCCTCCTATACACGAGGATAGGCCGGACCGTATCATTAGGATATAATTGAATCATCCCAAGCCGGTCATAGTTCGTTGCCTATTCAGATCACATTGTTTTTGATTGTAGAATTGTTGGAAAATATTGTTCAAGTATTTCAAATTGTTTAATATTGCAAATTTTAAATTATTATTTGAATTGTTGAATATTCATAATTGTACTTTGCTCCCTCCTGACTGGAGACCAATATTTTTAGGTGATTGCGTCGTCGAGGATCTGATGTCTAACTCTGGTCCCGCAGAACTTGGAACCTCAGAATCTTAAGAGCTGGATTAGTATTTATTTGGAAACAAGTGTAATAATTGAATGCTGTATTAATGTTTGTTGTATTTCAGACTTTTCAGATTGAATAAAATATTTTTATATTTCGTTAGAATTTTATCTGCATGTGTTTCACTGCTTGATACAGCTTACTGCCGCCGTCTCAACAACGGTGCAGGCTGGGCATGATCCGATTCGACCCAATAAATTGGGACCGGGTCGTGACACTTTCCTTTCGTAGCTTTTTTTAGAAGGTGAATATTAATGATCAAATTTAAAAATAGTAATATTAATTCTAATATTAATGTTAATTTATTAGTATTAAAATTAACAATTAAATTAGCATTAACATTAAAATAAAATTTAATATTAAAATGAACATTGATAGTAATATTAATATTCAAATTAACATTAACATTAAAATTAACATAAATATTAATATTAACATTAACTTTAATATTAACATTAACATTAATATTAATATTAATATTAATATTAATATTAATATTTTTATTTATTTTTATATTTATATTTATGTTAATTTTAATTTTAATTTTAATTTTAATTTTGATGTTAATTTTAATATTAAATTTTATTTTAGTGTTAATTTTAATTTTAGTTGTTAATTTTAATACTAATAAAATTAACATTAATATTAGAATTAATATTACTATTTTTAAAATTGATCATTAATATTCACCATCTAAAAAAGCTACGAAAGGAAAGGAAATGAGAGAATCCGATCATTAATATTCTCCTTTTGTGGCCAATATTTATCTATATCTCTTTCTTAATAAGAGGATAAAATTTTAACCATTAGATTAATTGAGATAATATCCAAGGGATATAGATAATTGTGCAAAAAAAAAAAAAAAAAAAAAAAAAAAAAAAAAAAAAAAAAATATATATATATATATATATATATATATATATATATATATATATATATATATATATATATATATATATGATGTGTCATTTCTTCGAGCCGGACCGTGACCCAAAGCCACCCAGCCGTGGTTAAGAGAGATGAATGCGGCCCGTGTGGTCAGGAGATCGATTCGTTCGCCACAATTACCTTCTTTCATATATATATATATATATATTTTATATATATATATATATATATATATATATATATAGGGAAGCAAATGACCTCTAGCCTAGTGGTTAGGAGAGATGCATGCGGCCCAAGTGGTCGGGAGTTCGAGCCTCAGTGGAGGCGAGTTCGCCACAAGTACCCATTGCTTCAAAATATATATATATATATATATATATATATATATATATATATATATATATATATATATATATATATAGGGGCGGATCCAAGAGGGAGCCGGGGTGGGCTGGAGCCCACCCCAAAATTTTTTTTTTTACATATTTTTTCTATATAATTTTTTTTTTGAATTTTTTTTGTATGGATTTATCTACTTCTAGACCACATGATTGAAATAAATGTGTGGTTGAGATTGTTTGGTACAATAATTGATGCAATAAGTTTGGTGCAATATCCCTTCCCATATATATATATACTAGTCATAACCCGTGCCCATAGGGCATGTGTAATGTCCTGAATTCGTGATACGTATTTAGAGTACGTATGCGTATTTTGGACCCATATTTTATTTTTGTCATGATTAGTTATCTTGGTTTATTTTGCATTGGCTTGGTTTTATTGGCATGAACAGTTCAATTGGTTTAATGGTCTATTGATTTATTTTTGGATTAGTGAGGCTGGTTTATTTCATGATTCATTTGGTTTAAATTGCTAGAGAGAAAGTTTATTGGCCTTGACTTGGTTTACCTTGGTTTATTTTGGCTTGGTCTATTTTGGGTTGTCATGGAGAACCAACCCCACCCCTATTATAAATATCAACTTCTCTCTCTCTCCTCATTATTTTCTTCATCTTCTTCCTCAAGCTTCTTCCTCTCCACCACCACCACCCACCTAGGCAAGTGCATCTTGCTATCACTTGAGGGCTACATTTTATTTGTCCAATAGCTTTATTAGCTCATTTTGAGCAACATTAGAACTTGGGTTTTCTCCATTTGGAGCTTGGAATTTTGTAGATCTAGGGTTGAAGTATTTTCGAATTTTGGTGGATTTGATCTATGAAACTTGTTCATTTTCATGTTTTGATTGTTCCATGTTGAAGAGAATTGAATTTTACACAAGTTAGACCCTTGCAAAGTTGGATTTGGACTTAATTTGACCTAGTTATGGTCTTTTGAAGTTTTGAATTTCCATGGCCATTTGCTCTCAGCTTGGAGAAGATGACCTTCTGTCCCGGGCGCAATCCAGTCAGCCCAGCGCTCCTTAGCCTGGCGCAATTCAGCTTGCCCAGCCCTGCGCTCTTTAGCGCTGGCGCAATTCATCCAGCTAGCCCAGTGCCTCTTGGTGCTGGCGCAATCCATCGCAGCGCAGTCCAGTGCTGGCGCAATCCATTGCTGCGCAGTTCACCGACTGCGCAACCCATTGCTGCACAATCCATTGTTGCGCAGTTTATTCTTTGCGCAGTTCAGCCCTGCGCAATCTAGCCCGGCGCAGTCCAGCTTGCCCCTACCTGCGCAATCCATTTCCCTGCACGCTTGACCCAGCGCAGTCCAGCCCCTGCGCGATCCAACTCTCGCGCAGTTCATTCCTTGCGCACTCTAACCCATGCGCAATCCATTGTCCATGTTGATTTTGTTTTAATCCTCTAGGCTTGGCTTCTCTTCAATGGATTGGAGTTTTGAGATCTTGTTTCACATGACACGACTGCTTGACCCCAACACGACCTGGCACGGTTTTTGATGAATTGCTTATGACTAATATGGTTCTGATTTCTGTGATTTATGATCCGGGTACTTTCTGATCTTCTTGATAGTGACCCGATGGGATGCACACTTGACTTGTAACCGGTGATTCATATTAGTCCTGTATATGGATATTTTATTAGATATTTTACGCCCATTTTATATCCTTACGCCTTTTGTCATGAACTTGATAATCACGAATTTATTTAATATGTTTGGAATGATAACTTGACATGATTGGCTTGACATGATAGTGGCCCGTCGTGGCGCACTCCTGACTAGTATACTTGACCGGATAACCTGACATCTTATATCTCGATAAGCCGTTGCGGCGGCTACTTGACATGACATGACCTGTATAATGACTTGACACCGTGGGCGATTGTGCTTGTATAAATGAACCAGTCTTGTCTCGCATCATTTCTAGGGCATGGACCCCTGAGTACCACGGTCAGGGGTACATATTGAAATAAACTAAGGTTAATAACTAGAATAATCTACTAGTCATGAAGAGATGTTCCCCAGTTACAGGCGACCCCGTTATTCCGGCTGCAAATGTTTGGACTTGTAGCCTGCCGACGAGTAGGGCACATTTCCAGCCCACTGTCATGTGGGGCACTCTCGATTGTCACTTTAATGATTAAACTCTATTGTCTTGCACTCTCCTTCCATTGACACTTTAATGATTGAACTCTCTGGATTGTCACTATAATGATTGCCTGGATAACCTGGGTAGCTGCAGGGCCTGTGACTACTTGGAGCATCTCATTGCATCTTGCTAGTAACTAGGATTGTGATAACCCTAGTTAGTTAATGTAGAAAGCCGTAGGCAATGATTGGCCGTGATTGATTGGATGGAGTCTAGTCCAGTATAGTATTGTCTAGAAGTGATCGACTGTAAGATTGTACCAGCATGATTGAATGATTGTCACTCCAGATTGTCACTATAATGCTTGAACACTATCGTCACTCCAGATTGTACTATCCTGATTGTACCCTTCATTGTCACTTTCATCATTGTCTTCCTTTCATATATATTGTCCAGCTATATTTTATTTAACGTGATGCTTCTCTTAATTATTTTCTCTGATTGGGACAAGTGCATTGGTAGTGCTCGAACCCCAATCTGTGTTACTTATTGTTTTCTTACATGTAGAATGCTAATAATTTGTTGGTTTTAGTCCTAAGTGAAGCCTCCTTTGTGGCACTTGCTCTTTCTGGGGTCTGACCCAGCTGGTTTTGTATGACCAGATACCGGAGCAGCACCAAAGGATCTCCCTGCTTTCCAGCCCGATGGTGGTCACCAGGCGTAACCAGGGCATTGAGTGGGTTTCTTTTGTTCTCCCACTGTAATATTGTAAATTATTCTTTTGAGGCGTTTAGCCGACGAGCAAGTGTTAGCTCGATTGTACTTACTTACTGTCTGCCTACGAGCTGTAACATGATTGACAAGCCCCGGGGGTTGATCATGTATGACTGAACTCTTGCTAGTCCTTACATTTTGTACGACTAGCTTCATGATCATCTGATATGTAATATTTGGGACGCCTTATATTTATGTATTTGATGCTCTGACATCTTGTAATTATTATTAGTTGGTTGAGATTGAGACAATAGGCTATTTTATGACCTTAAGAGACTGATGGCTTGTAGATAAACCCTCACATATCTAGACAGCCGTGACCGTATGGTGAGATGGATTCTATTTCATCATACGTAGCTGGCTATGTCCGCCCCGGCTCTCCAGTATTCTGGTTCTGGGGCGTGACAGCATGGTTCATTTAAGGTATTCCCCCTCAAAATCTTGGACCCCCAATTTTAAACGAACAATAATAATTTTGAGGCCCCCATCAAAATATTAAATCCCAACCACTGCTGGATGTGAATTTTATTTGGATTCCCCATAAAACCTCACTCTCAATAATGCTCATCCACAAACATTATGAGGCCCCCATCAAAATATTAAATTCCCATCTTTGGATTCCCCATAAAACCCCACTCCCAATAATGCTCTTCCCCATAAAACCCCACTCCCAATAATGCTCTTCCCCATAAAATTCCACAACCGTTGATTCACCAAGATTAAATCCCAACCACTCTTTATCTTGGCACAGTCAGTCCTAGAATTCAAAAAACTTTGTGTTTTGTATATATATATATATATATATATATATATATATATATATATATATATATATATATATTCAATAACTAAAAAAAAACTCTAAGCTCACGTTGAAATTTGTTTATCAAATGAGCTTATTACAATGCTCGAGATATCGAGCTCAAAAGCTCGGGTTACGAAAAGCACAAGTCTGACTTTGGTCAAAGAATTCATGTCTTGGGTTGGACTTTGGTGGGTTGGACTTTGGTCTAATTGGGTCGGATCAATATTTTTTTTTTATATCTTAGTTTGGACAATATAATAATATAAGTATTTTTATGTAACAAGGTAGTATGGATACGGATACAAACATGACATGACGATTTATTTTGATATATCCTAATTTATATTGGAGTGTTCAAAATGTGTTCAATATATGTTCGACACAATACATTTTTGACCAATCATGTTTAGAGTGCACCAAATATGCCCTTGCAAGGAAAATAATTTTTGACCAAGCACTGTTGCCGATTTGTCCATTGTACTTTTACCCGACCCGACCAGACCCGGCGCGACCCGACCCGGAATGAGAAGGAAGCAACGACCGCATGATCCGAAAATATAGGTGCTCTCTCTTCTCCTCCACACTCATTTCCCCCCCACACGACTCTCCCTCCCCTCCCCCCCCTTCCTCCCATGAGCGCCATTTTCCACTTTGGCCCCTCGCCCCGCCGCAATTTTCGCTCCACTCCTCCTCCGGACCCGATAACCCGTTAAACGAAGCAGCCCGATTCCTTTCTTCCCGTCTCTTCCAACTCTCTATATATAGAGAGCACTGGAGTCACGCTACTCTCTTCCAAAGCCGACGCAACCTCTCACTTTCCTCTATGACCAGGTCCTTCTTCCTTCCTTCCTTCTTTCTTCTTTAACCCCTCAATTTTGTTCTTTCATTCATTCTCACGGAAAATAATCTGCTGTTCTCATTGAGGAATTTCGTCGAGCAACATGTGGTATGGAACCAAGCGAGCAAGTTGGTGCTCTCTTTCGTTGCTAATTTTCCTTAGTTTCGTTTCGTTTTGCTTCTAGAAATAGTATTTCAACGGCGTTAGATCAAAGGACCGATTTGGTACACTTTTAGCCTAGTGATCATGACCAGATTGTTTTGGCGTTCGCAGGAACTTTTTTTTTATATTGGGTTTGGTCCTGCGTTCTACAATATTGTGCATCTTGAAGTAACTTTACGACGAAAGAAGAGCTTTTATCCAATATTTGTTGGCTATTTGAATCCTTTTCGTCCAGCGCATCGCTACCTATGTAGCACGGATACGGATACACCGGTACGATACGATACGCGCATACGACAAACCTTCAAAAACTAGGATACGGTACTTCATGTACATGATACTTGTGTAATAATTAATAAAAATGTATAATTCAAAGAACTTAAACCTCTATATTAAAACCCATAAATCAACATTTCAAACCAAAAGAAAAAACATAATCAAACATGTTTCACCAAAAAGACCCACAATTCTACTAAATTGCTAAAATCGTAGAGGTGTACCGCCGGTACTATACGATACGACGATACGCAAGTCCTTGTGCGTATCCGTGCATCATAGGTCCCGTCTGAGGGACATTTATAGGATTTGATGTGCTTTCTTGAAAATACTCTGTGACCAATGGCTTGCCGTTACTAGTTGGTTGCCCCTAAAATTTCGACCATCGTCTTTGTAAAACTGCATCTTTGTGGTTGTTCCTTTCGTTTGCCATAGGACTACTTTTCTTTTGATCTTTTGGATGATGCTTGTGGGATTATATTTAGATACGGCTAGCATGTAAATTGTTACAGGAGATTCAAGCATAATGTGTCTAGAATAATCAATAATGTACCACATTTGGTCTTTGACGATCAACACACACTTATTGTTTTTGAAACTATGTTTTGGTGAAGGGGGTAATATAACTAGTTTCTCTGTTTATGCCATCTTATATAGAAAATATGTTGTTCCTTCTTAAATGTTAACTAGTTCTTGCCTCTTATAGTGGTACCTTTCTCTTTTACTCATGCAAATTATATAGAAATGCTTGATCTTAGCATTAGTCGAATTTCCATGTTTCTTATGTAATTATATTTTTTGTGACAAAGAACGACATGGAATAAAATCCAACAATCTTACATCTCACAGAACCAAAAACGTTTAGCATATTGTTAGATCAACACTTTCCACTACAAAACTACATAGTTGATAAGATAGAGAAAAAAGAGTACTAGAAATAATACCAAGACACATCTAGTTAGAAACTTGTGATTTAAAGATCGCATTATGCCAAAACACTAGTCTGTGAGCCCAAAATGTGCTGGTAAGCACATTCGCTTGCATGTCTGAGTCTCAGACTCACCTCTAAGATCATCTGGTCTATAGAGGTGGATGTATCAACATTGACTGAAGAATTAACAATTGAATTTTGGGAAAGTCTCTTGGCTTTAAAAAGTTTACACTGACTTTTATAGTTTACCTCTTCAATGAAGGACATCCTGTGTCATTTCTGCATCTAGCTGGCTAGAATCTTTTCGTTTGCTTCTGAAAATTCAAGGATTATATTCAATCCAAACAGAGGTGGCTGTGGCCCCAGAGACCCTCTTGAGCTCTCGCTATGTGTCTTTCCATTTACATTATCTGTTTTATTCACATTTTTTTTATGTATTAACAACATGGGAATAAGTTTCTTGGCCAAGATGCTGAAAAGCAACACACCAGGCCAGCCCGTTTCTTCTTAATGAAGTTCCCTAGTTCCTATTAGTAGTTATTTTTGCATGTAAGCCAATTGAATGCTTTGTTTGGTATTTTCATCATCCTGATAACTTTATAGAAAATTGTAGATTTCCTCCCCGTGATACAGGTTTCTGTAAAGAAATTCTATAGAAGATATTCCATTCTTCTCCTACCTTCATCTTAATGTAGGACAGAAACTGGCTTACTTTTGAAGACACTATAACTGCAGTGGCAAGCCTGAATTCACAAATTCTACCTATAGCAAGTTGGCAAATTCTAAGAAACAGGTAGGAACGGAGTAATTTTGAGGTTGAGTTCATAAATCCTATTCAAATATGGTATCACAATAAACCTTCCTTTGCCTCTGGCAATTTCATATTCGTTCTACTCTATGGTCTCTTCAAACTATTATTTATATTTATGTTCTTTTCGTAACTACATGATCTCCACCAACCCTGCTAGATCCATCTTTTTCATTTCCATACAATTATGTGGTGGTCTTGAAAAGCCTAAGGAATATCCTGATTAGGAAAGCGATGCTGAAGATTTTTTTTTTCCATCATGTCTCTTTGAAAATGAAAACATCCATGCCTTGCTAAAATTACATTTTTGCATGGGGGATAGACAAGAGAGAATCGTTATATGAAGAATTAACGTATAAAAGTTGTTGCCTAGAAAAGAAAATTTGAGGTCTCAAAAAAATGTGCAATTGAAAACTTGTGTGAATGTTTAGTTCCGATACCATAATCCTGTAATCCTGAAAAAAAAATATATGACCAGTGATCTCAGTGACTCTAAGCTTGGAAGGTTAATCGTAAGGCATATTTTACTGTAACTTCAGTTATAGAAAGTCCGTGCGGATAAATGATTTAATTTTTTTTGCCATTATAGTCTGTAATATCCAACAGTTTCCATGTGTATCTTTACATGTTAATCACATGCATACACATACATACCAGTACACAGAGAGAGAGATTGAGAGGGAAGGGACGGAAGGAAAGAATAAGAAAAACTTTCAATGAGATGCTAGTGTGAGGAGGGATAATACTTCAGAACTAATGCAGAGAAATTTTGATACTAGTTTGTGGTGGACTATTATTAGTATTGAAAAACTTTCAATGAGATGTTAGTGTGAGGAGGCCCAGGAGGGATAATACTTTCAGAACTAATGCAGAGAAATTTGTATTAATATTTAAAAGGTTATTGTAACATATATTTATAGTGCATATCATTGATTATTTCTATCATAATAGATTATTTATTTCTATCATATTAGATTATTTATTTCTATCATAATAGACTTAAGAAAATCAAACCTCCATTCAGTAGTAATGCATATTTTGCTCTGGGAAATAATGTGACAGATATATATTATTTATGTTTCCTTAGCTTCATTGTAGTGAGTCTTCTGTAAAGAAGAATCATCTTGTCATTCTGGTTGAAAGTTTTGGATTTATGGTTGTGGACTCAATTAAATATGTTTTTTCAAAGTTTATGCATAATAAAATGTTAATGAAGCTTTTTTTAACTTTTCCTTATTGTTTTTCCAGGATAAAATCCGGAAGTCTTGAATAGCTTGTTCGTGTCAAAATTTATTAGGGAATTTTCTTCTATATAAAATCATCCACAGAGGGCAACTTGCATTCAACTTTCAGTTTCCTGAGATCTTTGATGCGGAAACCACACTCTCTGCACAATGTCCTTTGGTGCCATTTGGTCGGGTAACTTTCTTCAGTTAAGGAGCAGTTTTGGGAGCAACCATAGTTTCAAATTGCTCAGGTTCCATTCTTCACTGATTCGCAGAAAAGTGGTAGATGCTAGGAGGTGCATCCTGCAACCTATAGCAACAAAAGTAGAAGGAGATAATCAGAAATCACACAGCAAGAAGCCATACGGCATCAATAGGAAACTTCATGATGGAAAAACTAAGTCAGCAAGCAATGTTAATAGTAATAAGTCGGAGATTCATACATTTAAAGCTGCTCAGTGCCCTCATCTTCAACAAAATCCTGACAAGAAGGTTTTTGACTGGCCCGCTACTATCATAGTTTTTGATATTGAAACCACAGGTTTCAGTCATGCAAAGGACAGAATAATTGAGATTGCACTGCGAGATCTTAGAGGCGGCAAGAACAGTACATTCCAAACACTAGTTAATCCTGTGAAAAAGGTATCAAATTCAAAGATTCATGGAATAAAATCCGATATGGTTAATAGGCCTGATGTCCCAAGGTATGGTTCTAAATCTTATGATGTCCTGCTTGCTTCCTTTTTCCTTGGTGTGTATCTTGTAAGGAGTTCCCTAGTGGCTGACCCACTTATAGTAGCTTAAGCCTCAGATGAACCATTCATAAATTTCAATATTAGAAGAATTGGAACTTTCCTTTAACGATGAACTCTACTGTAGTTTCTCCTATAATAGGGTCTGTTTGGTATTGTTTATCCTTAGAAGGCTTGCTTGTGTACTTAGAAGTTCTTTGAAAACTAATTCTGCACATTTTTTTACGTCTTTAAACACACGTAGAAGATGCATATCATGGGGAGTCATGCTGTGGAATCACTTTTGGGTATGTTGCACAGGTGCTCCTCTGGTGGACGTATATGTGCCCGTATCCATATCCGACATGTATATGATACTTCCTTGGAACAGGAACTCTTGTCATATATGGCTACCCATATACCAAAATTTTCTAACAGTTGTAGAAGTCAGTGTCTATGCAACCTAGCTTTTGGGTTATAAACGTTGTAAAATTGTAAAAGGACTTTCTTTTGAAATAGAAGCAAACGAGTATCAAAGGAATGGATATTTTGAGATAGAATGGGAGAGTCAATTTGATTAATGCTATGCATGATACAACTTTTATTTATTGGGAGAGCCCAAGTACTCTTGTGAATCCATGGAACACCTCTTAGAAATATTTCTTCCCTTTTGGAAGATGCAAGAACAAAACAATCAACCTATTGGACCCATTATCATCTACTACTCTCCAGAAAGGCTTTCACATGGCAGTCCTATTCCAGCCCTCAATAGTTCTTAAACCCCATCAACCAATTGGATTGTATATGAGAGGAATGGAGGATGGGAGCACACAGGGATTCGTTAGCAGCTGGTGTAAGTTGATGCTTTAATGGTTGAACCAGATAAATGACCTTAAGTTGATTATATTACCAAGAAAGTTAAATTCTGCAAAATATAGCATCTTTGCTTTAGGGACATGTCTTTCTCAGCTCTTTGCAGAGTTCTAGTTTACCGATGTTAGTTTACTGATGTAATAAGGTGGAAGTCGAGGATATTAATTGAGCGACTTTCAAAGTCTACTTTTACTGATGTAATTAAACATATACATATATTCTTTGAGCAAGTGGAAGTCAAAGATATTAGTTGAGTGACTCACAAAGCTACTTCTAGTAATGTAATTAAACAGTTGCATTATTCTTTGAATGAAATTGAAAAATAAAACTGAAATAAGATGAGGTGTGCTTTGATGAAATAATAGAAACAAAAACTATGATTTATGTAGAGCCTTCTAGTTGGGTTCTTGGAAATTAACTCGATGTTGACTAACTTGTTGGCCTTAATATTTATGGATACACATTTAATTCAAGTTGAACAATTCATGTATACAACTTGTTAGTCTAGTTAGGCATCTAGTAACTTAAGGACATTGCTGGTAGGGACTATTTAATTTAACACACAATTAATATGTCGAATAATGAGTATGGACACAGATACTATGTTGCATAAGTACTTATTATGCAGGACGGGCCCTGAGCTCATGGGGGCCCAAGGCGAACTTTCAAAATGGGCCACCATATATAATGTATAAAATTTTTAAAAAAATTAAAACTATCCCTATCACCAAGATTTGAGCTAAGGACCTCTAGAGTACAAGACTAATATGTTAACCACTACACCACAATTTTTTTTTATAACTAACGACTTACATCTTAATTTTGGGGCCCAAGTAAATATGGGGCCCGGAGTGGGTGCACTTGGTGCACTTGCTCAGGGCCGGCCCTGTTATTATGAGTAAAAGCAGTGTAAAATTAAGAGTTGATGCCAGAGAATGAGAGGAAAGGACTTCCAACTAGTGTAAAATAAAAAACCCGGACCATTTCTTTGAACTGCTTTACTTCAAAGATGCTAATGAGGTTCCCCAATCACAAGTACAGTAAACAAAGGTATATTCGTGAACCTTCCCGGGATTCATTATCAAGTTGTGGATGTGTTGAAGCTGGTGATGTTTGTGGCACTATGGTTTATTTGCTTGCTTATAGTTTCTAATTCCCCATTATATGTTTTTCTGTAGGTTTGAGGAATTGATCCCAATCTTAATTAAATTCGTTAGGAGCCGCCAAATAGATGGCAAGCCAGTTCTTTGGATTGCTCACAACGGACGTGTATTTGATGTACCTTTCGTCAACAGGGAATTCAATCGTTGCTCTGTGGAGATACCTGTGGACTGGTTTTATGTGGATTCTCTTCTTCTTGCACGCCAATTGTTGCTGCCAGATGGTAGGCTATTGCTTCTTAATTCAGCTTAGTAACCTTGCTATTTTCTGATTCTTGCCTCTCTTTTTTCTTTTCCCTTTCCTATTTTGGTGATACTCCAATAATAGTCTCTTAAGCCTAAGCCTAAGAATTGGTGTTTCTATTTAATTTTGTGGTCATTCTGTTAAGTGTATAACTTTAGATACAAATTCTGCTTTCAAAATTTGTTTCATGTAACCAAGTAGGTAGGTATATCCACACAATTTGCAGTTTTGCACTCTACTTTTTATATTAGACGAATAGTTCATGTTGTATAGAAGAGAGGCTAGAAGTACTGGCAGATACATTCTTCCTCAAATTAATCTATGGATACATTGTGCAGGTCAGTTGTTAAACTTTAACATTGTGGCTTTGAAGACTAAAGCATCACTAGAGTACCAGCAGACAATCCATATTTTCATTTTGGCCTCCCGAAAAGAAATAGTAGGGGAGAATAATATGTAAACTGTAGTATATAATTTTCATTAGGTTAGGAGAAAAGACCAGATTTTGATTCTCATGAATGTGGCAAGCAAGGTTCACAGTATCGGTATCGGAATTGGTATCGGATTATTCCTATGAGTATTGGTATCAACGATATCGGTAGTATCGGCGGTTTCGTATCGGAGTATCAGATTTTTTGGTATCAGAAAACAAATACTTATTAATAAATTATTCACATTTAAAAATTATATTTTATACATTTAGGCACAATTTTAAGTATTTTCAGTGTTATTTCTTAGTAGTTTTGAAATTAAATGAAATAGTAGTCACCCTTACCGATTGGTTTACATACAATAGATTGATTTTCTTCTTTTACATGCTTTTACAACCTTATTATGTTTTAAACCCTTGCTGATTTGTCTTTTTCGTTTAATTTTCTTTGCCGATTTGACCGGAAAAGAGGCCCCCAATATCGGTATCGGTCAGTTTTGGGTATCGGTCGGTATCGGATCGGGACATGTCAAACCGTATCGGTGTCGGCCGATACTTTAAACCATGGTGGCAATCATGATTGTCCTCCCACGCCTGATTTAAACTTAATTATTTGTGTTCTTCTTAGGATATAGTACAACTTGCCAATACATAAACATTATTGTACTAGTAGAGTATGAACCTAAACAGAACCTGATTCCAATATAACACCCTACATTGCCATTTTGTCTCAGGATAGACAAAGAACTCTGTGGCACTAATGGCTTTACTAAGCACATGCAGTTTCCAATTTATTTTCAGGTTCGAAGCTAGCCTCGTCTAACCTGCCGGCACTCCGTGAGCACTATGGTATTCCTTTGTTGGCTCGTGCGCACAGAGCTATGGTAGATGTGGAAGTCCTATCATCGGTGTTCCAGAAGATGACCTTCGATCTGAAACTGACCGTTCCCGCACTCATGGATCAGGCGAAGCCTTTCGCGCTATAGACCTGATCAAAGTTTCTCCATGACAGCAATCTGTTTGTTTCGAAGTTGCAGGAAGAATCAAAGTGGAAGGCCCAGTCAGGGTTGTTCTTATATCCTAATTTAACATTGTTGTATCACAAATCCATTCATTTCATGAGTGGTCTCTGGTCATGTTTTTGTACCACAGAGACACTCCGAACGTAGAATTAGAATTTGGGTTCCGTCATTACTCTCACTAAGCTATAATCTCATATAAACACGAGATGGCTCCATTGGTATTTATGTATTCCGTTTCATCAATCTGCTTCTCTCTATATTGTTCAAGCTGCTTCATTACTTAGGGAAGCTACGGAAACAGATTGTGGAACCTTATCTCAAGTTTAAAGCCCATGATATCTGATGCTGCTGGCACCGTTAGGTTTTCCTTGTGATTTTGAAGTTATTACTGTCTTAGATCAATCTGAATAAATTGTTAAGTTATACTTTGGCTGTTCTTTTTTCTGGGACTCAGGCGAATTTTGAAAATGGACCCCCATATATAATAAAGTATTTTGCTAACATGTGCCATAAGGACACATGTTAACATATTGATAAATGTGCATTTTGTATTGGTACATCGTCAACACATTTATCAATGTGTATTTTACAAATGTGCCGATAGGAGTGCCAATACAAAACACATATTTATCAATGTGTTAAGATATACCCTTAGCACACATGTTAAAAAAATCAAATAATAAAAAATAATAGTTAAACAATTAAATTTATTCTTATCATCGAGATTTGAGGAGCTCTAGAGTGCAAGACTAACCTGTTAACCAATAGGTCTAATACGCCACAATTATTTTATGTTAATCAATACACCACAACTATATTTTTATAACTAACAACTTACATCTTAATTTTGGGGCTTCATTAAATATGGACCCGGAACGAGTGCACTCGGTGCACTTGCTCAGGGCCGGTCTTGTTCCGAGATCATACATTATATGGATAAATTGAGAACAACTTGTATTCTTAATCTGCCATGGCCCCGTATCTCAATTAGTAAGGAAAAGAGGGAGATATATGCTTGAGTCGTCAGGTGGGTCGGATTTCAGATTCAGATCTGACAAGTTCCGTGGCCTGCATGCCAAAGAGCATCTCCATCCGGACGAGCAGTTTCTTGGCGGTGAAGGACCTGTCAGCCTGTCGGTTTCTTCCGTTTTGAGAGGCTGCTTGGGTTGGTAAAACTGTATTGAAACTTGTATTTTCATTGCAATTGTCCCTATGTTTAGACACTTTTCGTGTTTGGGTTGACATTGCAACTCCATTTTATGATTTGACATTTTTGAGTTATTGTCCCGCTCATTTCTTCATTTCTCACGTGCAGAAAGGAAGCTGAACTTCATTACTAGTGGGAGGTTTTTGTTTCTCGGAGTTTCTGTGTCTGGGTTTTACCATTGCAACTCCATTGCGACTATGCTCTGACATTTTTTTGACAAATATTGAGTATTCATAGACTTATTTGTTATGATGTGGTTTATTATTTTTATTATATTGGATTATTTATTTCAAACGGTGATTATACCACTTGCATACTGGTCAAACAATATTACTACATATTTTTAATTTTTACCCACACTTTTATGTTGTCATACAAACAAAATGGATATAAAACTTATCATTTACGGGAGACAAAAAATTATGTTAAAAGTGATATGTTGAAAGTACATTGGATACAATAGATCACTTTCACAATTTTAAGAAGCTACAACTAATCCAAATAGATATGAGTGCAAGTGTTCCTCTACTTTTGCGGTTTAATGTGTGTTCCTTTCACATGATGGACACTCATGACACATGAAAGACTATAGAAGCCCTCAAGTGAGTTTTCTTGAAATTTAGTCCAAATTTTGGAGTTTCCATGTTTCCTAATTTGGTCCAAATTCCGGTGATCAGCTGCCCACATTACAAGCTCGGCGCAGGTAGAGACTGCCCCTATGCCCACCGCTGCCACTTCTGCCACGCCCTCCCCGCCGCGGCAATTGATGGATGGTTTGGTCTCTGATTAATGGTAATCGCTTCACTGACGTTCTCGGTTATATGGCTTTGAGTCCATTTTTGTTCACCAACCAAAACTTAGGTGTTTGTTCACCCTCCAATAAAAAATTAACATGTATCAAATTTTTAGTCAAAATCACTTTAAATGTTTATAAAATCACTTTGAAAGTGATTTAGGTTGAATGAATTTGACACGTGAAGGATGAACAAATAACCTAGTTTTGGTGGTTGATTACGCGACCGTTTATGTTTGGGTTTTTGGCATATAGTGCAAGCAAGCAAAAGTCCTATTTCAGGAGTTTGGCATATAGTGGTTGATCACTTTAAAATATTTGTTCTCCTCATATATTTACCTTGCTTGCACTTTTGCACATAAGTCCTATTTCAGGAGTTTAAAAGTTGTCAATTGACAAATATTCATACACGTTGGTTAATAGCATAAAAAGGTGATATGCCATGCACAAGCTAACTTTTATCCTTCGTAAAAAATATATATTTTGTTCTTGTTTCTATTCGTTTCGGAACCTATGTTCTTCTCCTGCTTTATAATTTGGTAGGTTATTTCCATCTTTTATAATAGTTAAATTAGTAAAGTGAGTAAAAAATTTGAAAAAAAAGAGAA
Source organism: Iris pallida (assembly GCA_029216955.1). Taxonomy (NCBI): domain Eukaryota; kingdom Viridiplantae; phylum Streptophyta; class Magnoliopsida; order Asparagales; family Iridaceae; genus Iris; species Iris pallida. Next base: position 1,807,664 of record JANAVB010031018.1, on the reverse strand, counting down.
ATTTGGTGGTTAGATACTCTCCAAACTTCTTTCTAGGGGTGAGCAACGGTTCGGTTCGGTTCAAACCGAACCGTTTTTTAAAAAATCGACTAAACCGTAAACCTTATTGTTAAAAACCGTAGACTGAATCGTTTTTATTAAAACCCAAAAAAACCGAACCGATTAAAAAAAATCGATTTTCGGTCGGTTCGGTTGATACAAAGACAAAGAAGTAGAAGAAGAGCAAAGAAAAATGCAATTATTTATCAAATAAAAAATTGCAATTCAATTAAAAAAACGCGGCAGAAATTAGACTCTACCAATGTTTGCATAAATTAAACTATCAGCTCTGCAGAAGCCGATAGATCTTGCAATGGAATATTTGAAGCCAAAAGATTACATATTCATCAGTATGATCAAATTGGACATAAAACTGAATAATACCCAAATTGGAATTACCATGAACAACCAGCACATACAAGATTTTATTGGTCTTATAAATACACATGGCATATATTCATTTGGATTTCGCTGTAAACCATAATACCTCACACACAAGAGAACATACCATTTCAAGCAAAAATTTTACATCGTTCTCCGCCATAGATTTTGCGTCATTCTCCGCCACCTGGATTATGCTGTGAGCGAGAGCTATGAGCGAGATCTGGCACCTTCCTCGAACGACGACTTCAGCCTCCTGCTCGAAGACGCGCTCAAGAGAGAGAGAGAGAGGAGAGAGCCGCCATGGGAGTACTTCGGGAGAGAGAGACGTCATGGGAGTCCTCCGCCATAGGAGTACTTCAAGAGAGAGAGACGTCGTGGGAGTCCTTTAGCATAGGGAGAGAGAGAGAGAGAGAGAAGAGAGAGAGAGAGAGAACTCTCTCTTCCTGGAGAAGAGAGGCGGCGGCAAAAAAAAAATGAGGAGAGAGAGGCTTTGGGTTTAGTTTTTTTGCTTATATATAGAATGAGGGGTAAAGAAGTAACTGCACAATCAGTTTTTGGTTCGGGTCAAAAATCGGATCCCAAATCCGAGATCCGAACCGAAAAACCGAATATTAGCTTTTGGACAACCGACATCCGACCTGTTACATTTAAAACCGATCCAAATTGTTATTTCGGATCGGTTTTCGGCCCAAAATCGTTATCTGCTCACCCCTACTTCTTTCCGTTAAGAAAAATAAAAATAAAAAAGAAGAAGTCATTATATTTCTACTCCTTTTATAAGTTTTATACATATTTCAAGTCAATTACGTACAAAAGAAGTTAAAAAAAAAAATAGTGTCACTCAGATACACTTGAGGAGAACAAATATTTTATAATTTATGTCAATAATAAAAATTGTTGGTAGGATCCTTTTTTTTTCTTTTGACTTTCTATTTGTTCGTGTGAACTAAAAACATCACTAATAAATAAATTATAATTCAATTATTAATATTAATAAATTTATCATTAATACCGATAGTTTTAGAATAATTATTAGATATTGTGTGAAATTTGTCAGTGCTTTCAAAAGATTTTCAAAAAAATTCAAAATTAAACTTACTTTTTGGAACTAACCAGTTATACAAATGCAAAAAGAAAAAAAAAATTGGAAGACTTGAAGTGCAAATAAAGTATATCTAAGGGAACAGTACGCAAAAAGGTTCTTCTCGAAGAAAGGGTATTTAAGTCATTCCACGGGGAAAAGAACGTGCCTAAGAGCAACTCCAATGGAGGTGCCAAAACTGGTTGTATTGCTAAAATACAACTGGAAAATGCAACAATCAGCTCCAGAGTTGTGCCAAATCCAGTTGGAAAATGAAAAAAATCAAAAACTGGTGCCAAATTTGGAACCAAGGATGGCTAGAACCATTTTTGACAGCTCATCAATTTTCCAACGTAATTAAAAAACACGTAATTAAATGAAAAATAAACATGGGGTAGAATAGTGGTTGGAAGGTCAAAGTATGTTTCAAAAAACATAATTAAAAAACGTAATTAAAAAACACGTAATTAAAAAAACACAATAAAAAAACGTAATTAAAAAAAAACCCAAATAAAAAAAAACGTAATTAATTGGGGTTTAAAACGTAATTAAAAAAAGTCGAATCGGGGTTGAAAACGTAATTACATGTGACTTGGCGGAAAAGTTAGTTAAATTTGGAACTGTTTGGTTCTATTTTAGAACCATGCACTGGAATGGGAGTTGCATTTTGGCACCAAAATGCACTATTTGGTGCCAAATTTTGGCAATGGCTATAGCTGTAGTACCCCGAAATTCGTAATACGTATTTTATACGTGTTCGTATTTCAGACCCGTATTTTTTATTTTCTTTGATTAGTTAGTTATGGTTTATTTCATATTTAGCATTGTGGTTTAATTGTCATTTATCGTTCATGGATTAATTCTGATTAGTGGAGCTTGGTTTTATTTGGATAGGAGGAGGATTGGGTTGGCTCGGTTTGGCCTGGCTTGGTTTGGGTTGGCTTGGTTCGGTTTGGGATTGCTCTTGGTTCTTCATGAACCAAGGGGTGAACCCCCTACCTACCACCACCACTCATATTTATTACCTATTCTTCTTCTCTCTCTTCATTAATCTCTTCTTCTTCTTCCATTTACTCCCTTCACCTACCAGAGAGAGAAGAGAGAGGTCTAGGCAAGTGCAACTTGCTTCATGGAGGAACTCTGATTTTATTGCTCCATTCTCTTCTTTACTACATTCTAAAACTCTTTAGTACTTGGCATTTCTCATTTCCATGGCTAGATTCTTGTAGATCTAAGTTTACCTTATTTTCGGAATTCTTGGGTTTTGATCTATTTAATCTTGTTATTTCCGAGTTTTGATGGTCCCATGTCATAGAGAATTTTATTCTACCCAATTTTGACCTTCGAAAAGTTGGATTTGGACTTATTCTGACCAAGTTGTGGACTTTTGAAGCTTGGGTTCAACCATGGAGTCTTGCTGATTTGGAGAAGACAGTGAGCAGTGCGCGCGAGCTTTCTAGCTTGCGCCACCGAGCTGCGTGCGCTCCTTAGCGCAGCGCAGTCTGACCCATACGCTGTCTTTTGGAGGCGTATGTCTTGCATACGCTGCCTTGACAAGGAGTCGTATGGACCTCATACGCTGCCTTGAAGAGGAGTCGTATGGAGTCCATACGCTGACTTGAGCGTAGCTTGACTTGAGCGTAGCCTGACTTGAGCGTAGCTTGACTTGAGCGTAGCCTGACTTGAGCGTAGCCTGACTTGAGCGTAGCTTGACTTGAACGTAGCTTGACCTAAGCGTAGCCTGACCTGAGCGTAGCCTGACCTGAGCGTAGCCTGACTTGAGCGTAGCTTGACCTGAGCGTAGCCTGACCTGAGCGTAGCCTGACCTGAGCGCAGCCTGACTTGAGCGTAGCCTGATGTTTAGGCGCAACTGGACCTGACCCTACTTACCCTGGCGCAACTTGGCTAATGCCACTTGTTGGCCATAGTACCCCTTGCTCCCCCCCTTGGGCGCATTATGTCCCCATATTCTCCTTTTTATGATTTTTGCACCCATTTTATATCCTTACGCCTTTTTGTCATGAACTTGATAATCCCGAATTTATTTATTATGTTTGGAATGATAATTGAACAATGCTTGATAGTGGTCCGCCGTGGTGCACTCCTGACTTGATAACTTGACCTGCTACACATGACATGACAGTGACCCGTGGTGGTGCACTCTTGACAAGTACCCTGATAATGCTTGATAGTGGCCCGTCGTGGCGCACTCTTGACAAATTAATTCATTAGCCTGGACACCGTGGTTGTTTGCATGGATTGTGCTTGTTTAAACTACGAGTGTTGTGTGTCTTGCATCATGTCTAGGGCATGATCCCTGAGTACCACGGTCAGGGATTCATACTGAATCTGGCTAGGTTAATGACTAGATTGATCAAATAGTTCATGGAGAATTTTCCAGTTACCTGTTGCCCCTTTGGTCCCGGCCTTATATATATATATACATGGGATTTGTTGCTATCCGTCGAGATGAGCGCACTTCCAGCCCGCCGTCGAGTGTGGTACCTTAGGACACATGTATCTTACTACAGTGTGTCTGCTATATCCAGCTATCTTTTCCTTTTCTTGCTGGGATCACTCAGGTAGTAACAAACAGGTAATCGGACTTGGAATTCTCATTGCATCTTGCTAGTAACTAGGCCTGTGATAACCCTAGTTAGTTAAAGTATCAAGCCGTACTTATTGCTTGGCCGTGATTGTTGGATGGGGTTCAATCTGTCTAGTCTTGTCTTGATCCTGTACAAGATTGTTACATGTCTCGATTCCTTATATTTACCTTGCCGATAAATGGTGGGAGAAGCCAAGTTCCGTTCAGACGAAGGATTACAATCCCGGTCCTTGTTTGGTTTACGGGTTGTAACCTGGTTATCTGAATAGTCTCATGGTTATCTCATCGTATATCATATGTTCTGTCTTTTATTGATTATGTACAAGATTGTCTTTTATATTCACCTGTCATGTTTTTCTTAATTACTGTCCCTTATTATGTAATTATATTCTTGTGCTAATTTGCTGGTTTTAGTTCCTAAGTGAAGCCTCCTTTGTGGCACTTGCTCTTTCTGGGGTCTGACCCAGCTGGTTTTGTATGACCAGATACCGGAGCAGCAGCAAGAGATCTACCTGTTTTCCAGCCAGATGGTGACCACTAGAGGGAATCCTGGCAACGAGTGGGTTTCTTTTGTTCGCCCACTGTAATTGTACATTATTCTTTTGAGGCGTTTAGCCGCCGAGCAAGTGTTAGCTCGTGTATATTTTACTTACTCTCTGCCTACGGGCTGTAACATGATTGGCAACTCGAGGTTGATCATGTATGACTTAACTCTTGCTAGTCCTTACATTTTGTACGACTAGCTTCATGATCATCTGGATATGTAATGTTTGGGACGCCTTACAATTGTATATTTGGTGATCTGATATCTTGTAACTATTACTAGTTGGTTGAGATTGAGACAATAGGCTATTTTATGACCTTAAGAGACTGATGGCTTGTAGATAAACCCTCACATATCTAGACAGCCGTGACCGTATAGCGGTGTGGATTCCATTCCGTTATACGTAGCTGGCTATGTCTGCCCCCGCTCTCCAGTATTCTGGTTCTGGGGCGTGACATGGTTTAAGTGGTGGCCCATGCATGTCTTGTCAATCAAGAAATGTGAGGGTTTACCGGATAGATGTCTCAATCTGTACTCGCCTTTGATCTCCACTCGTAACTTCTTATCTCCTTGGATCCCAGACTTGATAACATGCTTGCATCATTGTTCTATCCTGGTCCTTCCTTAATATTCCCGATGTCATTGCTTCAGTGGCATCATTCATGTTGATCAGCCAGAAGAAGTTCGGCCGGCAGACCAGCAACAACAAGAAGATCAAGATCAGTCCTCAGCAGCCGCCTCCCGAGCCATGCCTTCTGGAGAACCAGAGCCCCCAGTCCAGCCAGTTCAGCCAGCAGGGTCAGAGGATGGGGTCTTGATAGGGCTCATCCGTTAGTTGCTTCCGTCTCAGGACCGTCGAGGTGATGCCTTGCAGCAAGCAGTACAAGAAGCTATGAGCGGAAGTGGTCCTCGAGGGAACAGTGCGGTCAACAATTTGAAGCGCCTGAACCCTCCCTTCTTCGACGGCAGCGAGGATGCTATTGCTGCAGATGCCTGGCTACAGGACATTAAAGTTATCTTGGAGGCAGCCAGGACCCCTGAAGCAGAGAAGGTGGCTGTGGTGCGCCTGCAGTTACTAGATCTAGCCCGCAGCTGGTGGGCTATGCAAGCAGCGAGTTTGGGTACGCCTGTCATGTGGGCGGTATTCAGTGATATGTTTCAGACCAAGTACTTCGACGCAGTGGCTAGATATGACCTGCAGACCAGGTTTAGTAATCTCAGGCAGATGAACAGGACGGTCGACGGATATGCGGCCGAGTTTTCAAGGTTGAGTCGGTTTGCTCCCACTTTGGTGGCAACCGAGCTAGACAGAGCACAGCGATTTCAGCAGGGGCTCCACTTGGAGATCATATTGGCAGTAGAGCAGTTCGAGCACAGAACTTTTGATGCCGTCTTGCGAGCAGCGAGGAGGCATGAGTACACTTCCCGAAGGATAGCGGACCGGACCGGAGGTCGGAAGCGGTCTCATGACCAGATGAACCAATCCTCAGCACCGGCCCCAGCAGCTAGGGCCCTGACCATTGGAGCTACGAGGACCGATTCGGTTACCTCCTTACAGCATTCTGCCCCGACCTATCCCCAGCAGCAGAAGCAGAAGCGGCCTTTCGCAACCGGTTGTTCTTATTGTGGGAAGCCTGGACACGTGGTAGCGGAGTGTCGCAAGGCGTTGGGATTGTGTTTATTATGTGGAGCACCGGACCGTAGGGTGGGGTCCTGCCCATTCAGAGTTGATTCAGCATCGACAGTATCTAGTCCCTCGGTTAGGGGACCAGCACCAGCACCAGCACCAGCTCCAGTTCACCAGCAATAGCAGCTCCCGTTCCCGGGTCCATTGCCGTCTCAGGCCCAGGCCTTCCAGCAACAGAGGCCTCAGCAGTTCGCCCTAGTCCAGGCCCAGATCCAGAATCGGTAGAGAGGTATCTGTTTCCTATTTGTCTTGCTTCCCGCCATCGTTATGCGGGACACATGTCATGTTTCATGTATCATAATTATGACGGTATATCCCGGGCCCGAGCCATGTCCTAGATCATTCGAAAACGGTTATTGGTACCAACCTTTTCGTATGAGGAAAGGCCCGTGTCCATGTTTGACCAAGGAGAGAGACCTCAAGCGCAAGGCTATCAGTTTAGTTCGTGTTGCTTGAGTTCATCGCTCCTTGGGGGAGTCAAACGTGGGAGTGTGAGGATGATACCCGATCACGTTATCCCAATCGGTTTGGCTCGTGAGGTATAATATCTTTCTTATGCCTTGCACTTCGATTCCTTGCTTGCATGTATGATTGTATGATTGATTGGTAGCGTAGATTGCTTTCGATAGTATAGCTATCCCGACATCTCTAGCCTCTTGATTAAATTCTGAGGACGGAATTCTTTTAAGGTGGGTAGGATGTAGTACCTCGAAATTCGTAATACGTATTTTATACGTGTTCGTATTTCAGACCCGTATTTCTCATTTTCTTTGATTAGTTAGTTATGGTTTATTTCATATTTAGCATTGTGGTTTAATTGTCATTTATCGTTCATGGATTAATTCTGATTAGTGGAGCTTGGTTTTATTTGGATAGGAGGAGGATTGGGTTGGCTCGGTTTGGCCTGGCTTGGTTTGGGTTGGCTTGGTTCGGTTTGGGATTGCTCTTGGTTCATCATGAACCAAGGGGTGAACCCCCTACCTACCACCACCACTCATATTTATAATTATCTATTCTTCTTCTCTCTCTTCATTAATCTCTTCTTCTTCTTCCATTTACTCCCTTCACCTACCAGAGAGAGAAGAGAGAGGTCTAGGCAAGTGCAACTTGCTTCATGGAGGAACTCTGATTTTATTGCTCCATTCTCTTCTTTACTACATTCTAAAACTCTTTAATACTTGGCATTTCTCATTTCCATGGCTAGATTCTTGTAGATCTAAGTTTACCTTATTTTCGGAATTCTTGAGTTTTGATCTATTTAATCTTGTTATTTCCGAGTTTTGATGATCCCATGTCATAGAGAATTTTATTCTACCCAATTTTGACCTTCGAAAAGTTGAATTTGGACTTATTCTGACCAAGTTGTGGACTTTTGAAGCTTGGGTTCAACCATGGAGTTCTTGCTGATTTGGAGAAGACAGTGAGCAGTACGCACGAGCTTTCTAGCTTGCGCCACCGAGCTGCGCGCGCTCCTTAGCGCAGCGCAGTCTGACCCATACGCTGCCTTTTGGAGGCGTATGTCTTGCATACGCTGCCTTGACAAGGAGTCGTATGGACCTCATACGCTGCCTTGAAGAGGAGTCGTATGGAGTCCATACGCTGACTTGAGCGTAGCTTGACCTGAGCGTAGCTTGACTTGAGCGTAGCTTGACTTGAGCGTAGCTTGACCTGAGCGTAGCCTGACCTGAGCGTAGCCTGACCTGAGCGTAGCCTGACCTGAGCGCAGCCTGACTTGAGCGTAGCCTGATGTTTAGGCGCAACTGGACCTGACCCTACTTACCCTGGCGCAACTTGGCTAATGCCACTTGTTGGCCATAGTACCCCTTGCTCCCCCCCTTGGGCGCATTATGTCCCCATATTCTCCTTTTTATGATTTTTGCACCCATTTTATATCCTTACGCCTTTTTGTCATGAACTTGATAATCCCGAATTTATTTATTATGTTTGGAATGATAATTGAACAATACTTGATAGTGGTCCGCCGTGGTGCACTCCTGACTTGATAACTTGACCTGCTACACATGACATGACAGTGACCCGTGGTGGTGCACTCTTGACAAGTACCCTGATAATGCTTGATAGTGGTCCGTCGTGGCGCACTCTTGACAAATTAATTCATTAGCCTGGACACCGTGGTTGTTTGCATGGATTGTGCTTGTATAAACTACGAGTCCTGTGTGTCTTGCATCATGTCTAGGGAATGATCCCTGAGTACCACGGTCAGGGATTCATACTGAATCTGGCTAGGTTAATGACTAGATTGATCAAATAGTTTATGGAGAATTTCCCAGTTACCTGTTGCCCCTTTGGTCCCGGCCTTATATATATATACATGGGATTTGTTGCTATCCGTCGAGATGAGCGCACTTCCAGCCCGCCGTCGAGTGTGGTACCTTAGGACACATGTATCTTACTACAATGTGTCTGCTATATCCAGCTATCTTTTCCTTTTCTTGCTGGGATCACTCAGGTAGTAACAAACAGGTAATCGGACTTGGAATTCTCATTGCATCTTGCTAGTAACTAGGCCTGTGATAACCCTAGTTAGTTAAAGTATCAAGCCGTACTTATTGCTTGGCCGTGATTGTTGGATGGGGTTCAATCTGTCTAGTCTTGTCTTGATCCTGTACAAGATTGTTACATGTCTCGATTCCTTATATTTACCTTGCCGATAAATGGTGGGAGAAGCCAAGTTCCGTTCAGACGAAGGGTTACAACCCCGGTCCTTGTTTGGTTTACGGGTTGTAACCTGGTTATCTGAATAGTCCCATGGTTATCTCATCGTATATCATATGTTCTGTCTTTTATTGATTATGTACAAGATTGTCTTATATATTCACCTGTCATGCTTTTCTTAATTATTGTCCCTTATTATGTAATTATATTCTTGTGCTAATTTGCTGGTTTTAGTTCCTAAGTGAAGCCTCCTTTGTGGCACTTGCTCTTTCTGGGGTCTGACCCAGCTGGTTTTGTATGGCCAGATACCGGAGCAGCAGTAAGGGATCTACCTGCTTTCCAGCCAGATGGTGACCACTAGAGGGAATCCTGGCAACGAGTGGGTTTCTTTTGTTCGCCCACTGTAATTGTACATTATTCTTTTGAGGCGTTTAGTCGCTGAGCAAGTGTTAGCTCGTGTATATTTTACTTACTGTCTGCCTACGGGCTGTAACATGATTGGCAACTCGAGGTTGATCATGTATGACTTAACTCTTGCTAGTCCTTACATTTTGTACGACTAGCTTCATGATCATCTGGATATGTAATGTTTGGGACGCCTTACAATTGTATATTTGGTGATCTGATATCTTGTAACTATTACTAGTTGGTTGAGATTGAGACAATAGGCTATTTTATGACCTTAAGAGACTGATGGCTTGTAGATAAACCCTCACATATCTAGACAGCCGTGACCGTATAGCGGTGTGAATTCCATTTCGTTATACGTAGCTGGCTATGTCTGCCCCCGCTCTCCAGTATTCTGGTTCTGGGGCGTGACAATAGCCATTTTGCAAGGCTTTTTATATGGGCACAACCAAATATGATCATGGCTAGTCCGGATTGTGGCTAGTCCAATTTTTTTTATTTTTCACAAGGCTAGCCCAAATTTGTGATCATGGCTATTCCAAATTCCCCCTCCCCCCAAACCCATTTTTTTCCCTTCATTTGCAAAATTCCTTCTCTCTCTTCCAAAATCCTCACCCCTCTCTTCTTCTTCTTCTTCTTCTCTAGGGCTGCAAACGAGCCAAGCCGAGCCAAGCTTTTGTAAGCTTGAGCTTGGCTTGACTAGAATTAATCGAGCTCAAGCTCGAGCTCGAGCTTGATAAATTTTTTATTTTAGAGCTTGAGCTTGGCTCGAGCTTGTTTATATTAAGCTTGAGCTTGGCTTGGTTTAAGCTTGAGCTTGACTTGATAAGCAAGCTTGATTCAAGCTTGATAAACAAGCTTGATAAGCTCAAAATCAAGCTCGTTAAGCTTGATTTTAAGCTCGCTCAACTTTATTTCAAGGTGATTAAGCTTGATTTCAAGCTTAACGAGCTCGATTTCAATTTAGTTAGGTTTGAATTAACAATTTATTTATAAAATTTTAATTTAAAAAGTTCCTTAATATCAATTATTAAGGACATATAAATATATAATGCACACAAATATATATATATATATATATATATATATATATATATATATATATATATATATATATATATATCAACAAAGAACAAATGAGCTTCTAAGCAAGCTCCTAAACGAGCTTCTAAACGAGCCAGCTCGCAAGCTCATAAACGAGCTAGCTCGCGAGCTCAAACGAGCCGAGTACTTCTAAGCTTGAGCTTGGCTCATTTATTAAACGAGCTCGAAAATGAGGCTTGAGCTCAGCTTGTTTACTAAACGAACCGAGCTCAAACGAGCTTTTATCGAGCCGAGCTTCGAGCAGCTCGCGAACGGCTTGGCTCATTTGCAGCCCTATTCTCCTCCACCTCTCCTCAATCCCCAACATCTTCCTCTTCTCATCCACAACTCCTAAATTTTTAACATCTTCCACTTCTCCTCCACCATCCTCCTCTTTTGAAGAAATTAATTCAAGCACACAAATTCTTTCTCAATTTATTTCCAAAACCCTAGAAATTAATTTAAAAAATTCAAGCATCAACTACATTGTTTATTTTAATTCTTTGTAGCTCATTTGAATGAATTAAACTACATACGGAGTAGAAAATTACCCATTTAAATTAAACCCAAGTATGAACGAACGAGAAAACTCCGCGTCGACAAGGACTGCCCAATTTTCTGGCAGTCCTACAAACTGAATGAACTGCCAGAAGAATGGACAGTCCAACTCACAACATGTGTAACTTTGGACTGCCCATTCTTCTGGCAGTCCAACATACAGACTGGACTGCCAGATAGTTGGGCAGTCCAAAGTTACACATCTTGTGAGTTGGACTGTCCATTCTTCTGGCAGTCCAACATACAGACTGGATTGCCAGATAATTGGGCAGTCCAAAGTTACACATGTTGTGAGTTGGACTGCCCATTCTTCTGGCAGTCCAACATACAGTAAGGACTGCCAGAAAAATGGACAGTCCTTTGTTTCACATGCTGTGACTTAGGACTGTCCAGTTTTCTGGCAGTCCATTCAGTTTATAGGACTGCCAGAAAATTGGGCAGTCCTTGTTTACACTAGTTGAACAACAATATTATGGTTTCCACAAATATTAGGGTTTGTGCATTATGAGGAGCCTTTGGATGCCATCAAAATTGGAAATGAGAAGAAAATTAGGGTTTAATTTTTGGATGTTTTCTTCTCATTTTCTTCTTCTCCGTCGATTGAAAATCGAAATTCGAAATGGGAAGAAAAGTAGGGTTTAAACCCCCATTATACTTGGAGATAGTGAGAACGAGTTGAAAAAAAAATTAGGATTTAAACCCCATCAGAATTCTCATTTTTGTTGTTTTTGTTCTTCTTCTTCTTCTTCTTCCTCTTCTTCTCTTTCTTGTTCTTGTTCTTCTTCTTGGATGAGTTGAGAAAGATGAAGAATAAAATTAGAAAAATTGGCTTTTATACCAAAGAGTGGAATAGCCATAATAACTTTTTCTAATGGCAAACTTGTAGATAAATTAAAAAAAAATGGACTAGCCTTGATAACAATTGAATGTGCCCATATAAAAAGCCTATAAAAAGCCTTTTGCAACTACCATTGGAGTTGCTCTAAGGATTCCGAACCCAAGGTCCAACGGGGTCGGTGTCTCTCTCTTTCTTCCTCCCTCCTCCCTCCTCCTCCTCCTCTTCATTTCCCATTCCATTCCTCCTACTAAATTATTACTAATTTTTTAAGGTTTCGATTAGGGATTTTCCTATCAATCCCTCCAAAATCCTCATGGAGCCCGATTCATGGACGCGATTCTGGAAGCGCCACCAGTCCGCTCTCCAATCGAGACACGGTGAGCGCTCGGAAAAACCTAACCCTTCGAATCATCCTAATGTTTCGATCGGTCGTTAATTGGAGGCTATTTGGCCTTCAGATCTGCACCTGGGGTTCGAGGACGCCGACGGCGGCGGCGGCGGCGACGAGTCGCGGGCGGAGTTCCCCTGCCCCTTCTGCGGGGACGATTTCGACCTCGTCGGCCTCTGCTGCCATATCGACGAAGAACACCAGACGGAAGCCAGGAATGGAGTAAATACTTCTCTTTCCCTGTCAAATTACTGCGTGAAGTTTGTAAATTTCATATAATTTATGGTGTTTGAGTAGTAAAGGAACAAGCTTTTCTCTTGACGGCGTGTCCAGTGGCCACATTTGTTAAATTTTTGGTCGTTCGATGTAAAATGAGCTTTCTTTTTCCGTAATTTTTAGGCGTAAATGGTTTTTGTACGTTCATTTTGTAAGGATTCTTAGAAATGTTTGTTGTGTTAGCGTTGTTAGATAGTTCCCTATCCACATTTCGTCCTTTTTTGGTTCGCGGAAAGGAAAGGAAACTGATTCTTTGCTCTTTCCTTTCCTTTGGGAAATTGCAATTCTAATCAATTTCCTTTCCGGTGTTTGGAAATGTCAAGGAAATTGGGAGGGAATGTGAATCTTTAGAGAGGGAAAGTGAATCCTTTGGGTTGGTTTGGGGGGGGGGGGGGGGGGGGGGGGGGGTTGTCCTCCTCTCCTTTGGCATCCAAACACTGGAAAAGAATGACTTTCCTTTCCGAAGGCCCTGATTCCGCGAACCAAACGAGTATCAACCTGGTGATATAAGACAGTTAATGGAGGTGTTAACCCTTTTGGCTGCCCTCATGCCTTCGATTTTGTAGATACTAAACTCCTAGATTTTGATTTTCGAGTAGACAGTATATTTAGAAGCACGTAAGAATATGCTGCTTGTATTACCCACTGAATATGTATTAGATTAGAGATGGATTACTAACCGGTGACATGCGGTTGCCAGTTCAACTTATTGATTGTGATGTTGAGAAGAATTAAGGTTACGGCTTATTGATTCTGATTGGAAATCTGATTACTCAGTTTGTTGTGTATCCATGGCGAAATATGTCCTTTTGTGAAACTGGGACCGGTTGAATTTCATCAGATTGAACTGTCTTTGCCTCGTACTGGTGTTACAAGTGTGAAAGTTTATGTAGTAAAGAAAAACATATAAAAAGTTTATTGCTGTAGTATACATTGCGTAAGAACTAATGCACTCACTTGATTAGCTTGTATGTCATTTCTCAAGCAGAGGTTGGTGATATGTGTGTGTGTGTGCCCACTTGTTGTAATGACAATAGTTTTAGGTGTGAACTGAATACTATGTTGGACAGGGTTGTTTGATTAATCAGCGATAACAAAGAGTAATGTTATAATGTGCCTTATGTTTTTGTTGAATCATGCTTTATTACGACCTTGAGTATTGGAGCTCAGAACTAAGCCCATTTAACATTCTGCAGGTATGTCCTGTTTGTGCCGCAAGGGTTGGGATGGACATGGTTGCGCATATAACCATGCAGCATGGCAATTTCTTCAAGATATCCTTTTTAGTATTTTGGGTGATGGATGTTTATTTTATTGTTATTATCACTTTTTGACTTAAGATGATGCTTTTAGAAGTCAAACTTGGAGAAGAATTTTATTTTCTGATTATTATCATAGGCCATCTTAATTGGCTTTGATGTAGCTTGACTTTCCTTAACTAGAGTTTACATGCAACGGCGAAGGAGATTCCGCAGAGGTGCATGTGGATCCCACTCAACACTTTCTTTGTTGAGAAAAGAGCTAAGAGAAGGGAATATACAAGCTCTTCTTGGAGGGTCATCATACACAATTGCTCCTCCGTCCAATGCAGCACCTGATCCTCTTTTATCATCTCTGATTTACTCATTGCCTGTGGCCGATTCTTCAAGGGATGTACAACCTGAGTCTTTGGGTGAAGACAGCCTGGTTAGCAAGACATCAGATGTGAAAGTGGTAGAGAGGTATGAAAATATCTGTACTTGTTTAACTCCTGTTAGTACCACTCAATATTGTTTGAATTAGTAGTATTGTTTATTTCTTATCTCTGACGTAAGCAATTGGATGTTTCTAGGAAGGAGCCATCACCTTACAGGTTGGTGGGAATATTATATTGCATTGGACGTTATATTAGGAAGTATGTTAGATTGTGATGTTGTCTTGTATTGAAGGAAACTTTTTGCTAGTTGAGGCATGATTATTTATCAGAGATGTCTCTTATAGTGTTTCAATATTTGGAATAGGTAGGATCTCTCTCGATGGTCTGATATAGGGTAATATATCATCCCCTACCAGATCCATACAAATAATACCCTTTATTCTGTAGGGATCAGTGTATCATGGACCATTAATCACGATGCATATACTTTTACTGTATTATGATATTTTTAACTGAGGCTTGAATCCTTGTTGACGAAATATAATTGATTTTATGGTACTTCTTGAATAAACTATTTGAGTTATCTTGGGATTTTCCCCCCATCATCGTCATCTAAGCCTTCTTCTATTAGAATGAGATCGGTTATGGAGCAAAGAAAGCGCCATGAAGGATTTGACAAAAACCACTGTTGACCCAACGTCAACCCGATGTCAACCCTCTATGTTCCTATCCAAGGTAGCCATGAGCACGAGAGGGTAATGTCAGAATAAACCTAGGCAGCCAGTTGGTAGTTAGGTAGACACCTACCTTTTTGATATACAATTTAAGTTTATGCAACAAAGGAGCACCCTCCACTGAGGATGAGAAATCGTATTCTAGGTAATAGGAAACTCGACAATAGTCCATCATTAATTGTGGGGTCCAAATCAAATCAAATCAAATCAAATCAAATATTTGACTCAGATTTGTGTCCCACAAATATGTTGTTGCCAAATCCAGATTAGACCAACATGTCTTATTAATTGTGGGTTTCCCCTAAACTATAGAGAGTATGGAGGAAGAAGATGACACATTTTCCTATGGGGAATTGCATTCATCTTTATAACACATTCAGTCGAAGAGTGAAAAATAGTATATTTTATGTTGCAAAAATTAAGATATAGCGAAGTGCTGGTCTATAGTGGAATTCAAAGATGAACTATTTGAGGTGGATAATTACAAGCAAAAAAGTGTTAGAACAATTTTAAGCTATTTAATTGAAGGCCTTTGATTTACGTAAAGATCATGGAAAATTTCTCAATCTATTGGTTCGCTATTTTAATGCAAATTCTATCGTCTTTGTCTAATTTTTTTTATACTTATCTATTGAGTTTTAATGCTCCGAGATGCCACTCCGTTAAGTGTGATAGTGTGTAGTTTCTGTTGACAATGTTGTTTTGGAAGTATTATATTATTTATATGGAGACAACATAAATTTATACTCGAAGACGACTAACTTTCCATGAGAGAAGATACTAGTGTGTTAGTTTCTTGTTGACAATGTCTTGGAGGTATAATATTATGTATACAAAAACAACATAAATTCCTAGGCGAAGAATAGTAACTTTCCATGAGAGAAGAAACTGGTGTGTTAGTTTCTTGGTGACGAGCGTTGTTTTGGAAGTAGGATACTACGTATATGAAATTTTCACTCGGAAAACAAGTTTTGCCTCCACTTTGAAAGCTACGTTTAAACCCATGTTCCCCCAAAAAAAATTTCGGAAAGCACTTTTAGAGTATTGAATGCCAAACAAATTTTTTTTTTTGAAAGTGACGTTTAAACTGAGAAAAGTGTTTTTTAAATTATAAACAAACGGGCCCTTAGTTTCTTGTTGACAATGTCTTGGAGGTATAATATTATGTATACAAAAACAACATAAATTCCTAGGCGAAGAATAGTAACTTTCCATGAGAGAAGAAACTAGTGTGTTAGTTTCTTGGTGACAAGCGTTGTTTTGGAAGTAGGATACTACGTATATGAAGAGAACATAAATTACTAGGTGATGACAGCTAACTTTCCATGAGAGAAGAAACCAATGATGTATGCCAAGTTGCCAACATCCTAACCAGAATCACCATAAATCTCTCAACCTCTAGCGATTTTATTCTGTGAATTCTGTTCCACATTGGGAGAACATTTCCCTTCTGAAACACTGTATGTTGCGTTCCGAAATTCCAAACCCAAGGCAATCGAAATTACTCTTACTCACACACTTATGATAGTTTTAATTAGAAAATGGACATGATTCAACACCATGAGTGGAGGGAAACATTATTGTGCACCCGATTGGTAGCAATCAAGAGTCCTACCAATATTGCAAATCAAGAAATTACTCCGTGCCCCAACTTCGTTCCACTTGAGCATCCCGAGAAGCCTAACCCCACCATTCCCCGTTCCTTTTTCATTTCAAATTCGGTAGAGTTCTGCATTCTATATATCCTTGATCTTTAATCGTTTGACAAGCAGAATCCATCTCTAACATGGGTATGCAAACCTTCTCACCCTTCAACATGCATTGTTCTCTTTCGAATTTGAATGCATCAGATAGTTGATACTCGGATTCCTGCCTCAAATGGTAGGTAATCAAGAAACGGTGAATAGAATGCCGCATTGTGTGAACTTAGTAAGCATGACAGTGAATAATTAGATTGTACTCAGAGGACCTGTATATGACCCACATTGTATGTGTGTGCACATAAAAATGCCTTATTGAAGAGGATTGATGTTTTCAGTCCCTTCTTGTGTTGTTGTTTAGACTCCAAAACATAGTTTCCTGGAACGTGGTACATCCTGGGTCTTGGTACGGATTTGGTAACATTGTATTTTACTACTCTTTATATTAATTGGGTCGATACTACTTATTCAATGTCGACTCAATAGTTGTGTCATATACGTAAACAAACCTTATATAGAGCAAAAGAAAATTCAACTCTCTTTTGTCCTGGTATGATTAGTTTATAAGTTTTCTTGCTTGCTCTTTTTTTTTGGTACGTGAATGTTTCGTCAATGAATAATGATTACTTGATTTGTTTACTGGCGAACTCTTTTTTTTCCCTTCCTTTTACGTTGTAGGTAGTTGCGGTGGTTTCTTCAGCTGAGTTACATTTCTAATTTCCCTACATGATTTGTAGTGTTATTTAATGTTTAATTGCATTACATGATTTTTAGTTATTTGATGTTTAAATGTTTGGTACAGTATCTTATAGTCTTAAATGTAATTTAGATTCTTTTTGGATTTTTGACATTTTTAATAGCTTTAAATTTTTATTTAAATTGAAAAACAGTAAATGGTGCTACGTGCCTGATCTTCATGCAGCCCCCTTCTAAGTCATAGCTGCCTAACACTAACATTTCCCATTCTCAACATTGGACCAACGTTATCTAAGCAATCCAAGTCCTATTCGTTCTCACAACCCATTATAATTGCTCTTTAAGGCAAAGCCTGTGGAGACCCATGTTTGTGTCTGATTTATCCTTATCTGCTTCCTCTTATGCAAACCACAGATGTATCTGCATTTGCTCGATGTAGGGCTGCTATTGGGTTGCGTCTGGGTAGTGGTGAACCAGATCCGTAACCCCTATAGGTCCAACTTTTGGATCCGAGTTCTACCCATAAAAGCTACAACTTGAGTATGGGGTCGTCTGGGTCCTCTATATAGAGAGACCGTAGCCTACCCCTTTGTTGTAAAACTGGTGGGTTTTGGACTGGGGTCCGGTTTGGTAGGGTGATCTATGTGGTCTCACACCAGTACTCATTTCGAGTAGAGGACTGGGGACCGGACCTTACCCGCCCAAATCTACGTCTAAAGTTGTCTTGCCCAAGCCCTGTTCAGGATCCTTGAATCCCAGTAAAGCCCTATCTGGACATTTACATGTGAACAATTATCCATATTTGAATTTGTCCCCACGATATACGGATAGGCGATTACCCATACCCTAACCTTAGCCATTCTGTTGACACATCTACTGTGTGGGACCGGACCTTACCCGCCCAAATCTACGTCTAAAGTTGTCTTTCCCAAGCCCTGTCCTGTTCAGGATCCTTGAATCCCAGTAAAGCCCTATCTGGACATTTACATGTGAACAATCATCCATATTTGAATTTGTCCCCACAATATACGGATAGGTGATTACCCATACCCTAACCTTAGCCATTCTGTTGACACATCTACTTATTATCCTTTTATTGAGTCATTGTACCCATTTTATCCATTATCGTACTGGGACTTCTCATCTATATATCTACTTTCAAGTGATGGGCTAAAGATTTATTTGTAAAATGGTGTTAAAATGCTCTGATGTCCACCTGATACATGAGAGCCTTGTTGGAACTAATATAAACTTATTTTGATCCTCTTTAATCTTTGTAGATACGCCCTATGATTAGAGCCTGCATCATGCTAGACAACATTTTTTTTGAAGAAGTTGGTTAAGTTGCATCCTGCAGAGATTGGTCCATATGAACAACAGCAATAATAACAGAACCTTCATCCCAGATGTTGGGCTTGATGAACAACAAACAGGCAAAAAAGAGGCTTTTATCCCAAAAGTTTTGGGTAACCCATGGGAATAAGTAGATGAAGTAAATTTTGTCCCAAGATCTTGTTGTACATGTAAAACATAAGATATTCTTTTGAACTGTTTACCCTGATTGATGGATTGATATCATTCACACTCTTCATGTAGTGGACAATTGTTATTCTGGTGTTGCCCATTCACCCTTGATTTTGTATATTTGGGGAATATTTTTCCGAGCATTTTGGTTATAATAATAGTTAAAGCCTGACAAAGATTGTTAACTGGTTGAAGGTTCGAACGTCACTGAGTTTCTCATCATTTTTTTCCCATTTGTGAATCAAAGTTTGCTGAGTGAATCAGTAAATAATTTCTGTTCAAGATTGCAATAAAATTTATCTGCATCATGAGGTTTCTTGGGATTCATTGTTTGTGATTTAAACATCTTTTGAAACTTTCTTCACATCATTCTTATTTCAAATCTAATCCTTAAATAAATAGGTCACTGATCCCAAAATCAGTGTTTTAAAATGCGTTAAAAAGTGACGCCTAGGTGCTATTTGTGGCTACCCACCACTAGGCACCTAGGCGGCGTATGGGGACTAGACGCCTCCCTTACCGCATAACGGCCGCCTAACGCCTTCTGTAATATTGCCCAAAATTAAGTCCATACCAGCCAAATTTTCTTGCCCCTTTATCCTTGTTGTTGTTTTGTGGAAGTGGACATTTGACTGTGGAGCCTTTTGCATGAGGATGATCAATTGATCATCACTGGAAACATTCATGATCCATAAATTGTGAATTGTACAGATTGTATACGGTCATATGCTGTGTGATATTTTCTCCTTTTCCGGATAAAGTTCCATTGCGATGTTAATGATATTTGCCGGCCCAAAAGATTTGGGAGGATATGGCTTTGTTGTTGTTGCCAGATAATTTTCTCAAGCAGAAAACTCAATTTAGTTTTGCATTCAAAGTTGAGAAGTTGTTGGACATTATACCACTTTGTCGTCTTTATTCAAGCATACTTTTTTTTTTTTTTTGCTTCGAGAAGGAAGGCAAGTGGCAACTCATCAAGATGCTTCTTGCTGCAATTCTCATCCATTTTAGCTACAAGCGTCGTTGGCTACTTATTCCAAGGTTATACTGATGAAATTATATCCGTGTATGATCTCAGCGTCGAACCAACTCTATCCAAGAAGGATCAGAAGGAGAGAGCTCTAAGGAGCAAGTTTGTACAGGGGCTTCTTCTATCCACCATATTTGACGACTACAGCTTATGAAGGAATGCTATTTAGCTATTGGGGGAAGCGGTGGATCCTTCAGGGAACTGATCAGAAGACTGTTCTCGGCAGTGTTGTTATTGCATGTGCCATTGGCCACATTTTCACTCAAAAGTTGTATATGTACGTCTTCCAGGGAGGATGAGAGAACAGGAATGTAACGTATGTCACAGAGAAGTAGTACCCACTTAAAGCTGCAATGATCCTTTTGCTAAACTATCCTTCAAAATTAACCTTTTACACGTGTGTCACCATATATATTGGTACTGATTGTGTGAGACTCAGTTGGATATATATCACTGTACTTTTGGCAGCAATAATGTTGGATTATAAAGGGGAAACAAATATACATCATTGTTGTTGGAATGTAAGCATCATAAATGTGTGAACAAATATTTGTGAGGTTATGTTCAAGTTCTTTGATACTTGTATATGATTTTGGAGCCAACAAGAACAGCTTGGATTACTATTGTTATCATTAGGAATCTTACGGCAAAAAAAACTGATTACTGAGTGAGTGTTTAAATGCTGGGAAATTATCACATCCAGTCAGGGCCGCCCCAGGGGTACGTCAGACAAGACATCGGACTTGGACAACCCCCTTTGGGGCAACCTTCAGCTTAGTGTAACCCCAATAGAGGTTGGAATTACGGGTGACCCTTCACAATAATGATCAAAGGACAACCAAAATTAGCTCCGAATAGGACAAGCCAAACCCCTGCGTCCAGTTACCATGTTGCTTCTTGTTTGTTTGTTCTGTTGTTCTCTGTTGTGTTAAAATATAAATATTGTTCTCCCTTGTGCTAAAATATGAATATAATATCTTTCTAGACCCCAGGGTATTAATTTAGGCCTTTTATAAAAGCACAAACAACCCAGATTGTCAAGAGCAGCACAAAAATGTTGATTTTTTTACTAATCCAAAATATCATTATGAAATTGTTAGGGGCATCACACACTTAAGTGTATAAAAACAGCTAATATGATTGTCAGAATTATAACAGTCAGAAAAATAATTGGGACTGTATTGAGAATTTTTTTTGTTAGAACTGTCAGGATCTGGACCGTTGTTAGGACTGCCAGAATTATGGCAGTCATTTGTCGTTTCCAACAATACTGTTCAAAACTAAAATTCTAAATTCTAATATTGGATTCTAAACTTTTGAGAAAATATTTTGTCATTTCCTTTGGGAGGTTGTAGTTCCCATTACTTTTTTTTGTTTCCGGTGTTTGGAGAGCTCCGAAAATTGGGAGGACAGGTGAATGGGAAGTAATTTCCTTTCATACCCATTTTCTTGGGAATTAATTTTTTTTTCATGCTCATTTTCTTTGGCATACAAACACAAAAAAAATCATTTCTCTTTCCAAGGCCCTTATTCCGCGAACCAAATATGGCCTTAGTGTTGGAAGAGGAAGACGAAGTAGGGAGGAAAAAAATAGGAAGAAGAGGAAGATAGTGGACACTTGTTCATACTTGAAGGCTCTAGTAGAAGATGTTTCAAATGAGTTGGAGAGAAAATTTAGGTTGTGAGAGCATCCACAGTAGAAGATGTTTCAAGTACTACATTTTGACTTTAGTCAATTTTTGTAGAACTTGAAGGCTCTAGTGGACACTTGTTCGTACTTAAAAATTTCTAGAAAGCTAAGAGACACTCTATATTTGGAACGTGTTCTAACTGCTATATATTATTTTTTTGGCCCACTAAAATTAATCGTTCTTACCAAACATGGAAGAAAAATAAAGAAAAAAATAGGGAGAAAAAATCTTACCATACAAAGAAGAAAAATAAAAAGAAAAAATAGGGAGAAAAAATAGGAGGTTAATTTGGAATATTTGTTTGGAGTGTACCATTGTGTGTCAATATCAAAAAATACTTCAAAATAATTTGAAGTATGTATTTAGAGTGTCTTCACTGTGGATGCTATGATGCCCCCAATTAAATTTGATATTAGCTGCTAACAAAAAAAAATAAAAAATGTGTGTTTTCACCTATTATGTGCTGTCATCTACAATCTAGGTTATGCCTTTATAGAAAGACCTTAATCTATCTATAGAGGTTCAACTTTATTGTCGTATTAATCAGAAAAATATATAACCTTTAAAATCGAAAGTTGACATGTCTTTTTTTTTTTTTTCCTTCTTAAAACAATTTTCTTTTACTCTCAACGATGGAAATAGAAATGTTCTTTTTGACGGTCTGGAAATAGAAATGTGGGAAGTAGTTTCTTAGGGAGCTCGTTTCTTAGTAGGTGCAATCCACTAAGCAGAAGCGTAACTGTCCTTAACTGTCTCTTTTTTAAAATATTCCCCCTCTCCCCAAAAAATTCTACTTCCCCCAAAAAGTAGCCCCACGCAATCGAATTACTTCCCTTTTCCACAACCAATAGAAATTAGGGTTAGGGTTTCGTTTACTTCTTTTTTTTCCCTCTTTCTTTTCTTTGGGTTAGGGTTTCCTTTATTTTTTTTTCCCTTTCTTCTTTATTAAAAAAAAAGACTTTTCAATGGAGTCGAAGACCCTCTCTCCTCGTCAATCCCCTCCCTTTCCCGCCAACTTCCTCCCACCTTCTCCGAACCTTCGCCGACCCGACCGATATCCGATCTCCTTCAGTACTACTGCTTTTGCACCTGACATTTTTGGAATCTCGAGCTCGGAAAGAATTGTCCCGTGCGCTCTGATTCTTCTGTTCTCGCAAAGCAAAAGGACTGCGGAAAAAATACCTGCTTTTACTGCGATTCCCCCACCTGAAGCTTCCATGCTGCTTCCTGTCAAATTCCCTGTTCATTCTCCTTCCTATTTATAGTAGCGACTCCGTCGGTTTTCAGTTAGATTAGGGTTAGGGTTAGGTTTTTGTTCCTGTTTTGTTTTTAGGGTTATGAAAAGGAACTTTGGGGAGGAGGTGTCGCCGGAGGAGGTTGACGATGACGTGTCTATCTTTCCGCAACCGAAGCGGCCGAGGCCGCTTGTTAGGTGGGTGGGTGTATTAAGGGTTTGTTGGTTTATTATGTGCATGATTTGGCTATTTTTGTCTATTTTTGGTTTACTGGTAAATTTATTGGTTTATATGTGGCAGTGCACTTCGAGGAGTGATGGGGACGCAGTGCATGCAGAGGCATTTGCCAAAGCTGGAACCTTTTGTTCGTAGAGTGGTATGATGGGTTTGATTATTTTGCTTCTTATTATTATTCTACTTGTGGAATCGAATGAACCAAAAATGCGTATAAGAAGTTATTGACATTTGCACTCAACTTTATTAGCAGAATACCAAACCCTGTTTATTTGGAGCAAAGCAAACAGTGCCTTTTGTGTTTATTAACTATTTTATTGTGGTTTAAACACAAATGATCTAGGTGAAGTATTAGGAGCTAAATAACACTTCTTGCTTCTTTGCAATGGCTTCCCAATTTGCCTCTTTCCCAAATTTAAGAGTTACAACTTTTTTTTACTTCAGCGGAATATGTAGTTGTATAATGTGGCTGCATTGTCGGTCTAGTAATTCCCTTTTGTATGTGGTGCCGCCTTAAACTCGTTTTCTTCTTTCTTTCTTTCTTGTCTGGGAATAGTTAGACATGCAAGCCCACCGCGAAGTTGTTCAGATGTTCATTTTTATCCGTATGCCTTAATTTCAACTTAAGATATGAAATTTTAATGTTTACATATTAGTTGCCCACTAGAACTATCCGATGCCAAGCTTAGCCTACTCATCATGGGCGGAGCCAGAGAGCAAGTAGAAGCGGACTCCCCCTGATTAAAATTAGTCTTTAGCCTTCAAAATAATCCTCCCGTCCTGTGATTCCTTCGTACTACACTTCACAGTGAGTCCCGCATTGTCTGTGCCACTTTGACTGGACCGTAGATAGTGCCTACGTGAAAGCTATTTGCATGGGTACCTTGGCTTTAGTAGCATACACCCAGTCTTATTAGTAATGGCGCCTTTTCTGTTATAAGTCTCGCTTGGACTGGATGACTGTCAGCGTCTAGCATATTAGGAGTCTAGGACAACCACTAGCCACAACTGGTGGCTAGCAGTTCCTACTTCGTACAAGTATGGTCACATCTATTACTTAATCAATGTAAAGTTTTGCCTATGCTGCACTTAACATTATGTATTAATCAGTTCCTACTTCGTTCAAGTATGGTCACATCTATTACTTAGTCAATGTAAAGTTTTGCCTGTGCTGCACTTAACATTATGTATAAATCATTGTGATAGCTAAATATGTATAAATGATTACAAGAGCTAAGTATGTGATACAAATAGGATCCTTCTACTGCTAGTGATTTTACAATTGATTAATATTTACCGATAAAAAGGTTTGTTTTTCATAACGTTGGAATTTTTTTAAAGAAAATTAGTCTGCTCAAACTTTGTAACATAAAATACTAATAGAAAAGTCAATATTAGAAAAGTATTTTATACCAACAGTATCACCCACAAAATTTGGGATAAACACTTCGTCGTGGTTCATATGCTAGAAGCAATCATGGTAAATACCATGTTTCTCGTTTTCTACAAGGTGTAAAGTAGATATGGGATTCTTCATCTCACTCAACTCAAAAGAAAGAAGCAAATAACTAAAATGAATTTAGCACGGTTATAGCCAAAGCAGACTAAAGCAGGTTACTTTAGTGGCCTGTGGAGATACATCAAGAAAAGCTTTCCGAAATAGGAAACAAGAAAAAAAAAGGAAAGGAAAGTAAGGCTTGATCAGCTAAGGTGCATAGGTAAGTAAGGAAATGGTAGAACATCATCTTAAAAAAAGAGTTAGTTTCAGCCTAGACATAGGCCATGACCAAGTCTTATTCTGAAGGGCACCATTTGGATTCAGAGTTGGGGAATTCAGGAGAAGAATTAGACGTACCTCTTGGGTTCCTTGATTCCTCGACTACCCAAACAATAATTTGACAGCATGGAATTATAATTCTAATTCCAATGCCCTTTCCTTGTGTCTCAGGAATTTAGGAGCTCTAATTTCCAGATTTGAACCTCGACTCACCCCACCCTCCATCGCGGGGATCTAGGAATCAGGCAAAAGCAGGAAAAAAGAAGAAGTATGAATTAGGATGTGGTCAGGATACCAAAAAGACGGGGGAAGTTGGAGAGGGAGGAAATACATCAGCACGAGTAAACCTTTATTAGTTTTTTGCCACTTTCACCAGCCACCAAGCTTAAATCTTGCTACTAAAAGTGGATTATAAGAAAGAGTGGGGAAAGATGAAAGAAGAAAATGCTTGTTCAAGCTCCTATGGCTGTTCTTGGTTGGATTGTTTCCTCTCTGCAACATCCACATCCTTCACCTTGCCCCAATTGCCCAAAGAAGGTTATGGTTGATTTAGAGTATTTAATATAGATTTCCTGTTTTTGATAGCATTTTTAACTTAAACTGAAACCAATCTGTATACACAACTATGTATATAACATTACTTGCACTAGAACTATAATTTACATACGAGTTTCAGTGCTTGAGATTTTGGTCTATCTTACTAAGATACAACAAGATCTTGGTATTAGGGACGAGCCAACACAAGATCCTATTGACTAGGGTGCTTGCAGAGGACGCGGGTCCCAGATCTTGTTGAGATATCACTGAGATCTCAGGATACATGGAGCGAGTTTGGTTCTGTAAAGGATCTCTTGTAAAGTGTTATAGCAGTTTCATGAACATTAGTGCCACCACCTGCATGGTTCCAGTAATCATGTGTTCTGATAAGGATTATGCAAAGACAATCCAGATCTCGGCCTAGGTAACCTTAGATCTTGGAACCTAGATCTCAGCCCGAGTCCCCTTAAAAGAAGTTACATAAATTCTCTGTGGATTTCCTCTTCCAGGAAATATGCAGGATTCAGGCCAGGAAATCAAATCGTAGTAGGCCCCTAACCAAGATCAAGATGACCTCAGATATGTCAGTTCTTGGTGAGAAAATGCACTAGTTAAAATCTTCTTCAACCTTTGGCAAACCTTTCCAACACCTAGTTGTGCTCTGCTATAGGAGGATAATTCTAGGTCTAGAGATGATTCTGTGGGTCAAATGGCGAAATCTTTTGACTGTTATTTAACCTGCATCAACCTTGTATGAGAACATACAAGTTCTGACTAAAGAAATCAGGCACAAGAACTCCTTGCCTTGAGGAGCCAACTCTGAGAGGAAAGCTGTCCTTTGTCAAACATAAATTTAAGGCCCATACATGTTTCCATAGATCTGAAGATCCTTTTACTGAGATCAGGTCATGTAGGCTGGACCATATTATTGAAAGTACATCACTAGTCTTACAAGCTTGTGATCCATTGCCTTCTTTTCTTAAATCAGGTGCAAGAGGAGGTGGAAAAGGCACTCTTCCGCTTTCTGAACTCCGTTCCTAGGTAAAACTTCTACAATTTTTTTCCTTTCATGTGTACCTGAGAACACGGTTATTATATAGCCTGAGAATTGTAAAGTTTTTTACTGTTTACCACTTATTTTTATTACTTTCTTGCTGGACTCTGTTGAGTGAGCTTGTCTAATGTATTACCCGCGTCAAATTTATGCTTAATCTGATTCATGATTCTAAATTTTGGTAAAATGCTTTAAAGCCGCTTAGATGAACTTCTGCATGCATTTAGCATTACAGTAACCAGTATATCAACTGAATGTCAAACCCATTTGAATATTATAATTAATACTGCTTATGTTTTCTGTAGGGCACCCATTAACCGGATCCAAGCGAGGGCATGCAGACGATATCGGCTTCGTTTCCTGAATAGTATGCCTCACACACTTTTCACAGGCAGCAGAATAGAGGCTGAGGGCAAAGTGTCTGTTCAAGTTGTTATAACTGATACTGCCAACTCAAACAAGACTGTTACATTTGGCCCTTTTTCGTCGGCCAAGATTGAGATTCTTGTCCTTGATGGTGACTTTTGTGGTGATCACCAAGGTGAATGGACTGAAAAGGAGTTTGCTGACAATCTAGTTCGTGAAAGAGAGGGTAAAAGACCATTGTTAACAGGGGAAGTGGTTCTTACATTATGCAACGGAGTTGCATATCTTGGTGATGTCACTTTTACAGATAACTCAAGCTGGATAAGAAGTCGTAAATTCAGGCTGGGTGCAAGAGTTCATCAAAGCAGATGCCCTGAAGTTCAAGAAGCAATTAGTGAAGCCTTTTTGGTGAAGGATCACCGAGGAGAATGTAAGTCCTAGTCTTCTATTGATTTTCACCTAAAACAATTTTAGCAAAAGAAAGATGATATGGCATGGATTATCGAATATATGCCTCATGGATATGTCCCATGCACTTCAGCTGGTAGAAGTTTCCTTATTTTATCATATCCCTTGCATTAATTACTTAGTATGAACTGTGTAGCCTGGGGTAAGTCTTGTGCACTTATATGCAGTAATCTTCTGGATATATTTACTATAGTCATTAATTTCTTGAAGTAAAAAACAAGGTTTGGCTCCCTTTTGTGCTTAATTTGATTGTACGTGCATAGCTGCACAATAGAGGTTCCGTATAACTGTATGAATCTTTCCATCACTCTTAATATCAGAAAAACAAGTTGATGCATTGATGAATTTCTTTTAACATAAAGAGATGTTTACTAATACTGCAAAGCTAAACTTGTTTAATGTTAGTGTACAAAAAACATCATCCTCCATCACTAAATGATGATGTTTGGCGTCTGGAGAAGATTGGTAAAGATGGTGCTTTTCATAGGAGGCTCGCAGAGAATGGTATCAGTACGGTCCAGGACTTCCTGAAGAATTTTGTTATGGATCAAGAGAGGCTGCGAAATGTAAGAAATCAATATCAAGTACTTTCATGAACCTCTTGTAACTGGAATCCTAGTTCAGACATCCCCATAATGTCAATTTTGTATGCAGATACTCGGCAATGGGATGACAAACAAGATATGGGAGGCAACCCTTGAACATGCTAAGGAGTGCGTTCTAGATGAAAAGCTTTATTCATATTGTAGGGGCCAGGAAGTTGTACTCTTGTTCAACTCAATATTTGAGCTCGTTGGGGCGATGTTTGACAACAAGTGTCTCCCTTTGGTTGATCTCACAGCAGATCAGAAGGTATAAACCTTTTTATGAAAGTTATGCATGTCTTATTCTGAATTTTAGTTTGCATGATATATTCCTTGGATGTCTTGGTCTCATATATAGTAGATGTTGCATAATATCACGCAGCCTGAAACATGGTTATGTTGTAGATAGATGCTTGTTCTATAAAAATTATATTTTCCGGTACATCAGAAAGCAAATATGCACTTCTTTTACAAACCCATTTCTTTGCTCTCAGGTTGTAGTAAACAAGCTGAAACCACTTGCTTATAAAAATTCAGACCACATAATTGAGTTAAACTTACCCCTGATGGACACCCTGCCAAGACCTCCGCTGCCTATGCCACAAGCTAGTTCAGTTTGCGAAGCAAGTTCGGAAGCACAGCTACCTAAACTACATCAAGGTAATTGAATTTAGTGTTCTTGCAAGGCATTTTAGTTATTTAAAAATTATACTATTTGTCACCAATTAACATCAGAACATATCACAGATGAAACAGCCACGCACCTGGGCCTCCTCAACAATGCTCATGCACAATGCAATCAACTTTTAGACCCATTTCAGCCAAAAGACTATCTTACCGGCTTCGATTTTCACAGCAGCCCAGGTTTTGGTCCCTCGCAAGTAAATAGTTTCAACATGAGGAGCTTTCTAGACACACCGCTTCTAGACTTTCAACCGGGTGGATTTGGAGGGCCTGTTATGAACAGCGATCATCTAATGGGATACAACTCCAACATTGATGCGCTGCCCCCATCTCAGCTTTCACCATTGTGGGATCATGAAAACGGATTGGTCAACACTCCAGGCGAGTACGGTGAAGACTACGTCACTCGCATGCCGGGTGTCGCCCTACCCAGCTCATCAGGGAAGTGGGTCAAGGTACTAGCAGCACTGAAGTGGATGGCATTATCAAAGCAGAGAGCCACAGGAAAGGCCAGAACCATGGATCTGGGATACCCAATGCTAGCTTCAAACCAGTGATGCACAGGGAAGGAGCTGGAATATGGGTTACTAGTTTAGGGTTAGGGGGTGGTTTGCCCATGTATAGTTGATTTGACTTCCAGGTTTATTTATCTGTTTTAGTGGAAACCATAAGATGTCTGTGACAGGAACTTTTCCTAAATCTTGGTTCCATGGATCTTATATATAGTAATAAAGCTAGTTTTTCTTTGCATTTGTGAGTGTTGTTATATGATGCTTCTCTCCCAGCTTCTATTTGCTTCCTTATGAGCTCTTTGCGACTTTCATGTCCTTTTCTTTAGGTCCTTCCTTGTTCTCATCTTCCACAGAAGAATGCAGAAGAAGAATCAACATAACTGAAAGTGAGAAAAGCATCTAGGCACGCTCATGATGCCCGAGCATGAAGCTATGCTTTCTTCTTCCTCCTTTCAAGAGCCACATGATTATTTAATGGCCAACAGAAACCTTTAGCACGAGAATCCCCTTCAGATGAAGCAAACGCCTGCGGTCTCCACCTACAAGCAATGCTAGTCATGGATTCCTCTCTTCCTCTCACATCCCAAGCCTTCTCCTCCTCTTCATCCTCTCTATATTACAATCCTATTTTTTGACACATTACTACTCATCACTCGGAAGTCTCTTCTTTGTGATATGGCCATAACTCATGACGATCTCTCCGTCAGGAGGTTCCGCACCACCGACATCAGCGGGAAGCTCGCTCTCTTCCTCGTGATCTTCTCCGTCCTCTGTGGCCTCGCAGCCTTCATACTATGCCTCAGTGCCGAGGGTGCAAGATCTGAGGTTCTGCTGCACCCACCCGCCATCCCTTAACTCGCTATAGTATGAACTCTTTCCTTAATGTAGCTACTTTCAATTTGCAGGTGACATGGCTCTTCATGACCAGCCAGGATGGCTACAAGGGCTACAGGTGCTACTACAACCGCAGCGGAAGGGTCCCCCTGGCCTCCGCCGTCGCTGCATTCCTCGTGCTCGCGGTGGCCATGTTCGCAGAGCACGCGTACATGCTCGTCGCCGTCACCAGCCCCCAGCTCCCCGTACCAGGCGCCTGGCCAGCCCTTCGAGACCCCAGGCTGACACCATCAACCAGGGACCTCACCTGGCAAGTCTGCTGCCTCTTTCTTACAACCTGGTGAGCTACTAAACATCTCTACTCTCTTTCTGAGTTACAAACCATGGATCTTACTTGCTTTGGGCGATAGGCTTTGCTTCGCACTTGCCGAGATCCTCCTCCTGATTGGAATTGGCGTGGAATCTGGCCATTTGAGCAACTGGACAACCCAGAGATCAAACTGTCGCGCAATCCGACCTGGTGCATTTGCGGTTGCCGGGGTCTTTGGACTGATCACCGTCTTCCTCGGCGTCGGCCTCTACTTGACTGCCTTGAGGACGGTGAGACTGCACGTTGAAGAGGCGAAGGGACGCAGAGCAGGAATTCCAGGTGCATCAGATCAGTATCCCCAACTACCACCCTCGCATATGTATCCTCATCTTCCGCCCACGGCACCTCGGGTGCCTCCCCCCGCAGCGGCGGGAGCGCAGCACGGCCAACAACAGCTTCGACATGCCCCAGAAAAAATTTCAACTTCCGCATGACATGCTAAAGAGATTTTGGGCAACATGTTCAGTTTGAACTCTTACAACATTACACCATTCTTAAACTTCATTCCTTCCACAGGCTTGTAACCTTCTCAAAACCCATAAATGATGAGATTGATGCCGAAGAAAGGATATCTTGGTAAAACTCTATATAATCACTGTGTCACATGTATATTTCAACATACAATAGTGATCAAACTATCACAATATGAGAGTGTGTGTTCTGGCTATAGCTCAACCAAGCAATAAAACTGGGCGGCTTTAAAAAGAAAATTAATTAATAATAAAGCAAACAACTTATTCATCTTTTCTCATTTTTACACATGCCAGTAACCACACCAGAACAAACCAACATACTTGGCATTAGTTGTACAAATCAGTTAGAAATATTTTCTTTCAGCAATCCTTTCACCTGGATGCTTTCGACCTACTCGGCAGTTTTCCTTCCATGGCATCCTTCTTCTTCCGGCACTCTGTACAAAGATAAGGGCCTTCCCATGGTTTTACTGCAGATGAGGAGTAGGAGACCTGGTTGACTGATAATACCTCGTTTGGTGTTCTGTCTGTTTGGCAAACTGCACACCGGAAAGGAGAGGAGTTTGCCTTTGATGATAAGTTAGTAGCCAACCTGCATGAAAAGAGGCTCGTATTGTCATCACTTTATTGCACCACTATCCTCATAAAATACTTTTACGAGTGGATGCAAGCTTGCTAAAAACTTCTGATACGATAAAGAAGTTTGGTACAAGTTTCAAAATTAACCAAATCAAACTTCTGTTAACTTTAGCATAATCAGCATGGAGAGTGAATCTGTCTGAAACAATTGATAAGAGTTGGGATCATCATAATCATATCCATTTTGTTTGTTCATCTGCGACCAAGGGAAGATGTGTCATGGGAACACCCAGATTCTATAGGGTTGCAATGGTAAAATGTAGGATACTACCAAAATGTTATGTATGCACTACAATCGATTAGCGTACAAACATCCTAAATTGGAATTTGGTTGTTGCAAAATAGACTGGGCAATGACTTCCACTGCATCCAGATTATTGGAATTGTGAACATGAAGTACTAAGATTGATGTACCCAATTTAAATCAACCTAGACAGGTAATATAATTGGGAGGTACCTAACTACTAACTAGTCTCCTATAGTTTTAGCATGTGCTGCAGACGTTGATTAATATGTTTCACAAAGGGTATTTCTGCTTTAGGATTTAGATTAGACTAGATCCCAGTGTTAATCTGGTATAGCTTTAGGTTGACAAGCTAAACCAGACACCCATTCAATGGAATGGTTACATAGAAGGGGTAGATACAGGAGATGTTATGAAGAAGAAACATTATGATCTTCAGCTACAAAACAGGTCAGATACCCAGCATTGGTTACCACCAATATCCAGAGCCCTGCAGATCCTTCGGCATCTCATATCAATCCATATACTGGGGATACCGATTCCACCTGCAAACTAGTTCACCTAACAAGTAGCACTTACATCCTCATTTACATTATTAGTATTTCCAAAGGAGCAGGAATCCAGGTATACAGGCCACCCAACATATATACCAACTGACAATGCTAAAGTTAATAAGCAGATTGTGTGGTCAACAACAAATTCCAACATCAGCAACTTATCGATACTTTTCCAATGATGTAGCTTTCAATTCTCACCTTACCAAGATGTTCCATAATATTAAACACTCCAGCAGTAGCCATCAAAGGGGGGAATCTACATTTTTTTATGTTAGGATTATATACTAAAAGCATCACTTTTGTGTTAACTGTATGTTCTTATCTTTTTTGAATAATAATCATATTGGCAAATGTTTGCATATTGTATTTATTATAATATCCATGCAAATGTCTGATATTCTATATTGTAGATAATATGGTGTGTGGTGTCACACAGAAGATCATATTATCTGTTCCATGTAGAAGATATAAATGGTTCACAACCTAGATGGATTTGGACAAGCGTTGTAGTGTAATCTGACATTAGTCTATCTTGACTATAGGTTTACACTAGTGCACTGATTATATAAGAGAACAAACACCTATGTTATTATGGATGCTTGTGCTCTTAATCCGGATGTAATAACAGACATGTATATGCAGAGTGCATTACTTTGACTCATAAAAGAGTAAAATTTATTATGGGTCAACAACCTCTATAAATTAGGTAATAGCATTGTATGTATGATAGGGTGTTGATTATAAAAGAAATCCATGTCCCGAAACATCGGATTGATGATGTCCCCTTAAGGAGCTCATAAGGATTGTCATGTAAACCATGCATATGGATTATATCTGACGTGACGAATAAAGTTGAGTGGTACTACTTAAGGATTAAAAATGTCGATAATATAGTTGTCAGTAAATTAATTTGATCGACGGTCATTCGATATCTTAACATGGAGAGACGAACAAGCATATAATAATGAGCCCATAAACGTAATTTGGGATTAGGAAGGTAGTGCAACAATAGTTCTTTAGTGGACCGAGCTATTGTTAACAGGCATGGGTTGTGTTCGGGCTGAACACGGGATACCTAGATCCGTTAGGAGACCTAACCCTAATTTCTCCTCATGGTCTCTGCTGTAGCCTATATATACCATCTATTTTCTGGCCGTCATATGCATCAAAAAAGATCAACTTCCTCTAAATTCGTTCTTTGCGTAAGGAGAGAAAGAGAGGTCAGCCAAGGAGAAGAAAATGTTAGGAGATTGTCGCCCACACGATGTCCCCCGAGGAAGGAATACGGCAGAAGATCTTGATGTCGCTGATTGATCGAGTTCTCTGCTATCTACTTCTCGTCGCTTCAGGTATAATTCATAAATCCTAGTTTCCGCCGTTGAATGGTTAGATAACGTATTAAACATGTTCATGCTTTATCAATCGATATGCACACCAATTGGCAGTTCCAAAAATCCTGGTTGGATTGATATATGCACAAATTAACTCTGAAATATTGCCGCATGGATGAAAACTGTCTTTCTCGCATGGGCACGGTTTCGTCGCATGGATCAATCTGTAGTCCTAGGGATCCCAGTTTCATCCTTTTATACCCTAGCAACTAGGAAAAAAATTCTAGCACTTAAATCCTAACATTCAAGTCAAATATCAAATTAAAAAGGTCATCCTCACTGCAACAGTTTTAAGTGGTGGAAGAGTGAGATAGTTTGATGCTTCTGCCCACTACTTCTAGTCATCATGCATCCTTCCACTCTTGTAATCAATGTACTACACAGTTCATGTTATATATACATCCTAAACTGCTTATGATTTCCTGCGCATAAGCAAATGCAACATCAGCCATGAGAATTTGCTATCTCCTCCTTGTTAACGTCCCAATGCCAGTGCACCAAAATTATAGACTTGTGATGAGGGTTGAGGGTTAAATATTTATATTATTCCAACAACAAGTATAGAGACCCAAAAGGAACACTTGCATCAGTTATATTAAGCTATACGCAGTTCATGTTATATACATATCCTAAACTGCTTCTGATTTCCCATGCATAAGCAAATGCAACATCAGCCATGAGAATTTGCTATTTCCTCATTGTTAAAGTCCCTGCCAGTGCACCAAAATTCTCGACTTGTGATGAGGGTTAAATATTTATATTATTCCAATACACCCCATAGAATTTGGGATAAAGGCTTTATATTGTTGTTGTTGTTGTTTGAGGAAATGCCAAACAACTTACTTTAGTTGATGGGTATGTTTTTGCAATGTCTGATACATGTCTAAGACATATCATACCCCTGTTGAGTCTCACACCGAACTGAAATTAATATGCCAATTTTAATGATGACGTGTTTGGTTGCAAGTGTTGGAATAATATAAATATTTAACCCTCAATCCTCATCAAAACCCTAGAGTTTTGGTGCCGTGGCAAACACTTTAACATGGTATCAAAACAACCTATGTTTGAATCTTATCTGCCATGCATGTTAAGCGGATAAAATTATACCGTTGAATGAATACAGCTCAATGCTAAAATGGGCTTCAACTTGTGGGGACTTGTTGGAATAATACAAATATTTAACCCTCAACCCTCATCAAAAACTAGAGTTTTGGTGCAGTTGCAGACTTTAACACAAGTGAAGAAAAAGAAAATAAACTGAAAAAGAAAAGGAAATTGAATTAAGTTAACATTTTAGTACCTAGGAAAAAGGAAATGGAAATTGAAGGAATCATGTGTGCTCAATCATTTCAACCTTGCCTTGCTTATTCTCAAACAAGTCTAGGTTGGTGCATTCTTTACACGTTTCCTTCCATTTTCATTTTCACAGTTAACTTGAAATCTGTTTTCCTTTTAGATTCCTAAACATATGGGATGGTTTAATACGTTATTTGCAAAATAAAATGGTATGGTCACTAACACTAGCACAATTAGAGAATTTGTTGTTCTTCATATCTATCTACTTTGCTTGAATTGAAAGTTAAATCATGAGATCCTGTAATTTCTCCACATACTAAATACTGCTACTTATTTGTATATTATAGCAGTTCATTAAGTAGATTGTATACTATACTTGGTGTTAGGTGAATCTGTATTCAGTTGTAACTTGATTCCTAAATTGAACTATTCTATAGCCTACTTAATTAAAACAAACAAACAAACAGCAAATGACAAGCATCCTATAACCCTCCCAGGTCTAACCTGGATGAAGATATGCAACTACAAGCCTTGTGTAAAGTTTGACAAATTAAACAAGTCCCGTATCTGAAAGCACTACAACATTTTCCAATTAAAACTTCGTCAGTAGTGACATCCTCTATTCCCAAAAGTACAGGGCCGGCCCTGAGCTCATAGGCGAACTTCCAAAATGGGGCCTCCATACATAATGCAAAATAAATAAATAAATCAATCAATCAAGAAACTAAAACAAAAGTAAATTAGAAAAAACTGTCATCACCAAGAATTGAACTAAGGCCTCGTTTGGTTCATGGAAAGGAGAGGAAATCAATTCCTTGGTGTTTCCTTTCCTTTGGAAAATTACAATTTCCATCGATTTTCCTTTCCAGGGAAAGTGAATACTTAAAAGTGGAAAAGTGAATCATTGCTTGATGGATGGAACCATTTCCCTCTCCCTTCTAATTTCCTTTCCATTGGGAATCACTTTCCTTTCCTCCTCAATTCCTTTGGTACCCAAACATAGGAAAGTAATGACTTTCTTTTCCCAACCCCATGATTCCGCGAACAAAACAAGGCCTAAGGACCTCATATATGCAAGCCCAACATAGTAACCACTATACCATAATTGTTTTATGTTAAATGGGGTCCATGAAACATACTAGGTCTATTTTAGATACAAAAATATTTATATATTTATATTTAAACTGATTTTGGGCGGTCGCCCTAGGCCAGGGCCGGCCCTGCTCAAGTACAATAGGTTGTGGGGGAATCTTTCAAGTGTGGTCCTTTATTCCCTTGTGCTTTCTTATTTCCCTTCATACTCATTTTTCTTGGAATGCTGATGTCCACAAAGCATTCTTTAAAGTGGTGAATCCATTCCACTGGTTTTAAGAGGTTCTAAGGGGTTTCATAGGATGTACTGGTATCTGGTCGGGTCAACTCTTTTGCCTTTCTTAAAAATTTCTTCCTATGGTGCTCTACATGAAACCCAAGAGTGTTGTCTACTAGTAGTTGGCTTAAAATCTTTGTACATTAGACTATAAAACTAAAATCTTTCACCACTAAGATCATGGTACATTTAACATTAATAATAAAGATAAGGAATGGGTATAAATTTTGAGTTTGACCAACGACTCAACCACTTCTCACCAAGAGTTTATATTAATTTCAAATGAAATATCTGAATCTTCTGTAAATTGTTTGCTATGAAAAGAAAACTTAGAAGACGTCCTAATTAGTGTTTGAGACAGTAGATTATGTTCGGAATAGAAGACTTTCTACAGGTTCAAAAGATTATGTTTTACTTAAGGAATAGAACTTCATGAATTCAAAATAGTGCTGAAAATGAAGAAATTAGTGTGGGAACAACTCCAAATTACACTAGATATCCAAGCTGGCGTCAGTTAAGACCAAAAGCCCTATAGTGGAGTAATTTCCTTATCTAAGCTATATCAAAAAGTCCTCAAACTCACCGGCTTTAAATTCGCACCGCTCACTTGTTAAAATTGATTGGTGTGAGTTTTTTTCACTGGTCCAGTGGTTCAGTGTGTAATAATTTTGAATTCCTCTTCTATCCCATAATGAAATTTTAAGAACAAGAAAGAAAAAAGAAGAAATTTGTCCCTTTGCCACTGGGAAAGTGAGCGGTCAAATTGAGGGTTCGACAAGTTATCCAAGCGTTTACGAAGCGGAAGCACTTCTATAACAGATAGGAGCATCCTTTATGTTGAGCTTGGTAGCAAAGCACTTAAGATGAAACGTACGTGCAGTGGAGGACACTTTCCTGAGCGAAGTGTTGGTAATTGCATCCTCAAAGCTTAAGTTATATCAGTCAAACTATGACGGAATCAGGAGATCATATTTTTAGAATCTGGGAATCCAGTATCTCAATGTGTCTTCAACATAGTTTAATTAACCAAAATGGGCGTGCCTGCAAGACTATTGGGTGATGTATTGAAAATTACTTGACTCCAGATCTAGGAACCACAGATATTCCCAAAATTGTGGTGTACCATGTGTCATATTGGTGCCTTGTCAGTGTCGCTGTGTCCTTACTGTGTCATACCGCATTCGTCCGCAACATAGGTCCAAATGGTGCAGAAGATGGATATGATACCAAACTTACATATGCATTTGACATAGAAAACAAGTAAAAACTATCTTAGAATTCTGAAAGAACTTGCAGAACAGGAACATTTGAAGAGGCAATTATTTCGCATATAACATCATTTGGAAGAAAGAACAATATTACACTGAAAGGATAGATAGATGACTCAACTTTGTCCAGCACACAAATATACAATAATCAATTATCAACTTGAAGCATCTGTCAACTGTAAGTATATATAGCTATGTAAATGTTTTGACAAATCTTTTTAATAACACCCATTCTAAAAATCAGAGGGGATGGGACATCAAACAGAATGAAAAATTACCGAGCTTTGCAATATCATGTAAAAGAGGGAAACAATCTGATACACATCATTATGGAAGTGAATACCCGATATACATGATCTGAGAAAAGAAAAACAATAAAGCAATACAGCTCACATGAAACACTTGTCTTGCACATGCACTCCTGCATGATGGCATAGAATCATGGAGAAAATATATTATACAATTCATCATCTGATTATATAGCAATAGAGTATGTCTTGTAAATGGTACACTGCAAATAATAACATACCTTTCTTCCAGCATTGCGGAGCCTTCTTCAAATAGTTCCTCAACAGCCCCGACAGAAGAAAATTTATTTGTATGATTGGCAGAATTAGGAGACCTTAAGTTTGAAAACATAGATCTTAACTTATTCTGATGTCTTTTGGGAGTCGACGGTGAGACGGGGTGATCAGATGGAACAATATCAACAACTAGACAAGTCGTGTCATCTTTCAGGCCACTTGTTCTTAGAGCTTCCTAAAGGAGTTGAGAGGATAACAACTAAGCCAAACAATATTGAATCTCACAGAAAATTTAATAATTTAAACAACTGGATTCAAAAATCTAAAATCTACAAATAACTCTGGGAATCACCTTAACAACCGACTTGGCTGCAAGTTCTGCAGGTAATCCCCGGCAACACTTGGCAGCCGTCTCCGATGAAAGGGCATCCCATATACCATCAGATGCAATAATTAGTCGTCCACCAGCACTCGAGAGCTAATCACCCAATCAAATACATTAACCTCTAACAATCAAACCCATAATTAACCTTCAAGAAAACAAAAACCCACACCTTTACTTGCTTAACATGCGGTATTGGGACAATGAACTCTCCAACGTCAGTATCCCCAATTGACCTCGACAGACATAGCCCACCCGGCCAACATCGGAGAGGTCCAACCTAACAAGAACCAGGGAACAGTTGAGAAATCCGTAAAGATTAAGCCTTCCGTTGAGATCATTTAGACATTCACAACCTAGAGTACCTCTTGTCCGCCACAAAGATTAAGCCTTCCGACTTCTCCTCCACTAGCAGTAACTCTTTCCCTCTCCTCGACATTCTCCTCCAACCTATGATCAACAGTCAGCAATGAAACCACTCCACCCTGCAAATCCAGTATACATCTTGAATCCCCTACTGATGCAACAGTGACCGTCGATCCATCGATCACCACAAACGTAACTGTGGTCCCTGACGTCTCTCCTGCAATCAAGAACCACCAAAGATTAATCTTTTTTTTTTTACTCAACTAAAACATTTCCATGACAAAACAAGAATCCTGACCTTTCCGCTGGAAATCTATATCGGTCTTCACGAAGCCGGCAACAAGAGCTCGAGGAAGCTCTTGCAACCACTCCACTCTCCCAAGTCCCTGAGGGATCGCGCTCATCACGTGATCCAGGAGGTGTTCTCTTGTGAACACAGCCGCTGATACTCCATTGTGTCCATCAAAGATCTGTTTGAAAGAAACCGATCAATAGAATGACAATAGTACCAAAGTCCTCCCTTTTCTTCTTCTTCCAGACTAAAAGAATTACATCTCTCTGTTTCATTTCGAGTTACCAAGAAGAAGACAAAGTAACAGAAGATTCAGATACATTCACTTCCAGATCAGTGAACTGGAATCCCTATTTTTCTTCTAGATCAATGTAAGTTTCAAGGATGAAGCCAGCCAAACCTAAATCTATCCTTTCTAGGAGCGATCAAGAAGAATTAACACGGAAGACTAAAAAAAATCAAATCTTTATCAAATTTCCTTCACTTGAAGCTAATCAAAATTTTCCTATTTCTGTTCCAAACTAGAGGGGAAGTAGCTCAGTAAGTGCATCTACAATAAATTTCACCACCTTCTACAGGATCACGGTGATCAAATTTCTTTGCTGTCGACACAGAAAATGATCAGGAAGACAAAGTAGCAGAAGACTCACGTGCATTCACTTCCAGACCAGTGAAAGGACCTAAAAAAGATGACATTTTTATTTTCCGAAATAGAGCACCGGCGGTGGTGGGCGTACCGCGAAGACCGAGAAGGAGCTCGACGGGTTCCCGGGGATCCGGACGCAGTCCGGCTTGATCAGGAACAGATCCTCCCCTCTCTTCGCGAGCCCGGCGTTCCCGTACCTAACCGAGGGCATCTCCAGCCTCTCCCCGCGGAGCTCCCGTCCGATCAGCGTCGCGAGAGGCAGCGGCGCCACCGCCGGCGGCCTCCTCGAGCCCGGATCGCGGGGCTGCGGGTTCGTCATCTCCTCCGCCGGCTCCGGGACCCTAGTCCATGGATCGAGCTCATCGGCACTCGTCCATTAAACCCTAGTTAGTAATGGCGAAGGAATCGAGAGAGAGACGATAATTTCGGAGAGTTCTAGAAAGAGAGAGAGCGATGAATGGAAATGGGGATGTTGGTTGGTGCTTTTTAGAGAGAGAGAGAGAGAGAGGAGATTGGAGACGGGGATGTTCTGTTCTGTTCTATTCTGTTCTCTGAGTTGTTTAGTTTGTATTTTTTTTTATGAAAGAAGAATTTGTATATTAAATAAAGGGAGGAAAAAAATTGGAGTTTTTTTTTTTTTGAATAATTGTAGTGATATTATTATATTAATCTCATTTTTTTCTTCTTTTTGGTCCTAACAGCTGTTGTGATTGTGTTAATCATGATGTGTTTATTTTGTTTATGTTTCTATTAGAGAATTATTAGAGAATTAGTGTCAATATCCACAGCATCCATACCACTTATTATCTCTATCTATATTTTTTTTTGCCATTATAATACAACTTCTAAACCGTTCAAAAATAAGTTATTTAAGTTATCTGTATATCCTCCATTAAATAAATAAATTTAAAAAAAATTTATTTCTCTATATATAATTTTACTATTATAATACAACTTGTAAGCTGCTCAAAAATAAGCATTTAAGTTGTATCCCATTAAATAAATAAAATTTAAAAAAGTTTAGTAACTTATTATCTCTATCTATATTTTACTATTATAATACAACTTGTAAACAGCTCAAAAATAACTCATCCAAGTTGTATGTATATCATCCATTAGATAAATAATATTTTTTTTAAATTCTAAGTGACATATGTATCTCCTCACATATTTAAAAAAAATAAAAAATTAAAAAAAAATCTAACTATCTAAGTATATAACAAATTCTAAATATATTCAATATTTAAATTATATTTAGACTAAATATATCGTATTATCTAACTAAATATATATCCAAAATTTTAAAACATATATATAACAAATTCTAATTAAAACATATTTAAACTAGGGAGCGTGTCACTCCCCGTTCCCAGAATGCGTAGTCTTATTCATGTACAACTCATGTGTATTTATTTTAGTATTTATCATGTATTACCCTGTATTTAAATTCCTTTAATTCATGTTAATTAAGTTTCTGTTAATTTATTTCCTGCAATTAATTTTTCGTAATTTATTTCTGCATTTTATTTCCTGCAATTTACTTCTCTGTTTTAGTTTTATTTTCGGTTGGATGAGCCCCTTAAACTCGACCCATTAAGAACCCGGCCCAACTCCCACCTACCACCCCTTTGCTACTTAAAGCTACCCTCTCCCTTCTCTCTCCTCATTCACTCCTTCTTCACCATTACTTCTTCTTCTTCCTTTCATTACTCTCTCCACCTACCAACTACGCAAGTACATCTTGCTCTACATGAGGACCATATTTTATGGTTCAATATTCTTCCTCTCATAATTCTAAGAGAGTTTAGTGCTTAGTATTTTTGATTTCATTGGTTCATTTCTTGTAGATCTAAGTTATTGTATTTTCGGTTGTCTATGGGTTTTGATCTAGCAAACTCCTTTGTTCTCAAGATTTGATGGTTCCATGTCGTAGAGCAGTTCATCCTACCCAATTTTGACCTTTGGAAAGTTGGATTCGGACTTATTTTGACCAAGTTATGGACTTTCGAAGCTTTGGGGTGCAACCATGGAGTTCTTGCTGTTTGGAGAAGACGGTGAGCAGTGTACGCTAGCTTTTTAGCTTGCGTCACTGAGCTGTGCGCGCTCTTTAGCGCAGCGCAGTATGGAGTCCATACGCTGCCTTTTTAGGAAGCGTGTGTCTTGCATACGCTACCTTTTGGGAGCGTATGACTTGGATGGTCAGGAGTCGTATGGAGTTCATACGCTACCTTTTGGGAGCGTATGACTTGCATACGCTGACTTGGATGGTCAGGAGTCGTATGGAGTTCATACGCTACCTTTTGGGAGCGTATGACTTGCATATGCTGACTTGGATGGTCAGGAGTCGTATGGAGTCCATACGCTGCCTTTTGGAAGCGTATGACTTCCATACGCTAGCTTGGCTCGAGCGTAGCTTGACCTGAGCGTACGCTGGCATGAGCGTAGGCTGACATGAGAGTAGCCTGCTTACCCTGGATCTTTTATAGCCCTGTATATTGATATTTTATTAGATATTTTACGCCCATTTTATATCCTTACGCCTTTTGGCATGAACCCGATAAATCATGATATGTTAATATTGTTATATGGAATGTGCCCTGTGTCTTGATTGATTCACGGGTACCCAGTAAGACTGGAACTTGACCTTGAGAGTTATAGACTCGACCCTATTTAATGCAAATTGACTTTCATGCCTTGTCACCATTAATGACGATGGTTATCTTGACTAAATTGATCATGCGTTCCTAATTGGAACCAAGAGACTGGCTAGTCGTCTTATTGAATGAAATGAATGAGACACGTTCATGTTATGAACTATTGTACTCGACTGGCTGATCCCGAATATTGACATACATGCATATGCAGGCTTCAATCTATTTATTTATTTATTTACTTAGTTATT
The DNA here is from genome assembly GCA_029216955.1 of Iris pallida. Classification (NCBI taxonomy): domain Eukaryota; kingdom Viridiplantae; phylum Streptophyta; class Magnoliopsida; order Asparagales; family Iridaceae; genus Iris; species Iris pallida. The sequence continues at coordinate 1,765,076 of JANAVB010031018.1, read as the reverse complement.
TTTCTACAAAAGAAGCATGTGTACTTTATGGTCAAGGCATGATTACCGTGGATAGATTTGATTGTTGCATTACGCTATGTAAGACCTGCAACCTAACCGCACTGGTATCGTTGTAGAGTTGTGCATATCGTACCCCGTACGGAAGTACTCATTTGAATGACCATGATCCACGGCATGGGATTTCACTCAACGTAGAGACTATTAAGTTAAATAAAATAATGATTGCATGAAGAGAATGGATTCCCAAATTCTTACATGGCAGCCCCCTTGGGACGAGTAGTACCCGACGGGCCGGCTGGTTCCCACAGATACTGTAAATCTGCCACACGGACAGGGAAAAGTATCTGCTTTATTTATTATTGTATATTGTATATTGACGGGCGTCCTGCTAGGACTCGTCTAATTCATGCATGGGCCAATTGATCGACTGGATAGACTAGCCTTGCTTGCACATAGTAAGAACTGAGGAATCCCTAATTGCATTATTCCAGGATAACTTGGGACTCATAATAGCAAGCCGTAGGAGTTGATTGGCCGTTCAAGATGATTTGTTTGTGTACTGTACTCTGTTACCTAACTGGGATGATCAGAATGTCAGGACATGACGGGCCAACTTCTGTCCTTGTTTGGTTGGGAGGTTGGTTCGAAGTGTCTTGATGTGATGTGAGTTCTAGTAGCAAGTAGAGATCTATTATTATATTCTCTTACTTACTGGTTTTAGTTCTCATGTCGTGCTCCCTTGTGGTACTTGCTATTAGAGGTCTAACCTCTCTGGTTTTGCATGGCCAGATTTAGAGCCAGTTCCCGAGGACTCAGCGTACTTCCACCTCCAGGATGGTCAATACTAGAGGGATGATCGCAGGAGGCCTCGAGTGGGTTCCTTAACTTCACCACTCGTTTTGTTATCTACTTTATACTTTGCCGTTTGGCACCGACATGTTAGTCGGATTGTCTTGTACTTACTTTTTACATAATTGTAACTAAAGTCAGGCTGCAGCTGATAACAATTGTGTATACTTTTGCTACATCAATCTGGCTATGTTTTGTAAAGCCAGATATCAAGAACATTTTGACTGAGCGTTTGGGACGCCTTACTGCTTTATCTCACATGTTCTCTATTTCTGTTTCTTGTTTGAATGGTTGAGACAATAGATGTGTAATGACCATAGTAAGACTGTTATGTAGAATGCACCCCCTCGTCTGGTTAGACGGCATTGATCGTATTATACGGTATTCATCTACCCGTAATACGTAGCTGGCTGAGTCATTCCCCCGCTCTCCAGTATTCTGGTTCTGGGGCGTGACAAGGTTTTAGTGGTGGCCCATGCAGGTCTGATTTCAGACTTGTGGGGTGTTTTGTTTAATAGGATGTCTCAATCACACATGTTTCCCCTTGATCTCATGATTTGTTACTCTCAACTCTAGCTTGACATTCCAGTATCCTTTGACTTCATTGATCCTTCATGTCCGGTTATTTGATTGTTCTCTTGTCCCTTTTCTTAGGGGCACCTCGTCCGTATCTGTCAGAGCTGGACAGCAACAACATGGACAGCAGCATGGACAACCTGACCCTGTTGGTCAGCAACAAGAGCTGGTACTAACTCAGGAGGCTACTCAGGAAGAAGTGATCGTGGAAGCAGCAGCTGGATCGCAGTATCTGGATGTTCCACCCCCACCAACAGTTCCACCTACCCAAGTGGACACACCAGCCCTTCTGGAGATCCTGAGAGGAATGATGGCTACTCAGCAACACCAGATGTTGGCCCAGCAGCGCATGCACGCTCAGTTGCAAGAGCAGAATGTACTACTCAACCAAGGATTACAGACGGCATTGGAAAGAGGGGTGAGGCCAGATTCAGGAGCGTCAGCCCGGTTTTGCAAGTATAACCCCCGCCGTTTCGAGGGCACGGAGGATGCCATCTCAGCAGATGCATGGCTTAAGGATATTGAGGCTATCCTGACAGCCGCTAAGATACCGGCAGAAGAACGTGTGGATCTAGTGAAGTTGTTACTTCAGGATCTCGCACGTGATTTATGGGAAGCAGAGGAAGTAGGCATCAGACGTCCCGTTGCTTGGGACGATTTCACAGCAAGGTTCAAGACGAAGTACTATGGAGTTGTGGCACAGTTTGAGCTACAACAGAAGTTTATCAGCCTCAGGCAGGCTGGCAAGACGGTAGATGCTTATGCAGCGGAGTTCTGCAGATTGAGTAGGTTTGCCCCAGAGATGGTAGCAACGGAACGCCAGAGGGCGATGAGGTTCCAGCAAGGGTTTCATCTTGAGCTTCTGCAATTGATAGAGGGGCACAATTACCAGACTTTTGATGAGATATTGACGGCGACCCGAAGGCATGAGATCACCATTCAGAGGCTTGCGGCAAGGACTGGGGGTCAGAAGAGATCCCACAATCAGATTGAAGGAGGAGGGGGAGCAGCGCCCCGAACAACAGCACCATCCCCTGGCATTCGTATCTACGATGTGGCGATGCGAGGGCCAGCACCACCACCCAGGCAGCAGCAACAGCAACAGAGGAAGAACCAGCAACCCCCGATGGGCTGCACTTATTGTGGGAAGATGGGACACACTAGAGATGTGTGTCGGACATTAAATAGACTGTGTCTGATATGTGGAAACCCAGATCATCGGGTTACCACATGTCCCATGAATTCGAGGTCAGGAGGACCAGGGCAGCAGTTTCCTGCTCTGCCAGCACCAGGGGCAGGACAGTATCGAGGACCAGCATTGGCAGTGAGGCCGTTGGCGCAGCGTCCGTTAGTATCTCAGGCTCAGATGTTTCGGCAGCAAGGGCCGCCGATGCAGCAACACCAGCATAGACCACCCCAGCATCATCAAGGCAGGGGCCAGCAGCAGCACCAGGCTAGGCCACAGCATGGGAACCAGCAAGGAGGTCGAGGGCAGGCATTCACACTGTCCTTGGAAGAGGCATTGGCATCGGGAGATGTTGTGGCAGGTAATATTTTCGTCGCCTCATATCCCGCAGTAGCATTGTTTGATTCGGGAGCATCCCATTCATTTATATCTGCACAATTTGCGACACGACTAGGAGTGGAGTTTGAGACATTGCCAGGGAGGTTGAATATACTCACTGGTAATAGGCTCGTAGGAGTTAGTAGAGTTATTCTAGCGTGTAGTGTTGTAGTTTGCGGGCTTTTCTTACCCGCCCAGTTGATAGAATTTCCTGTTGAAAATTTCGACGTTATCTTAGGCATAGACTGGCTGAAAGACAGTCATGCGACAATAGATTGTCGTAGTGGGAGTGTATCTTTTGATATTCCAGGCATGAAGAGGTTCACCCTAGTCAGATCAGAGGCAATTCAGCAAGAGCATGGAGTAGTAACAGCAATGGAAGAAGTTCCAGTTCCGAAGGTAGTTGAAGAATTTCTAGACGTATTTCCCGAAGAACTTTCCGGTCTGCCACCAGTTAGAGATATTGAGTTCAGTATAGAATTGGCACCTGGAACTAAATCGATATCAGATCGAGTTTACAGAATGGCGGATTCGGAACAGGCCAAGGTTTATCAGCATATAGAGGAATTGAAGGAGAAGAAGTTCATCCAAGCTAGCATATCACCATGGGCAGCACCAGTGGTACTTGTAGGGAAGAAGGATGGGTCATCCAGATTATGCATCGATTACAGGAAGCTTAAGGCGGCGACAGTAAAGAACAAGTACCCACTACCCAGAATCGACGACTTATTTGATCAGTTGAGCAGGGCTAGAGTTTTCTCCAAGATAGATCTTCGTTCAGGGTACCATCAGGTGAGGGTTAGGAAGGAAGATATTCCCAAGACAGTATTCAGGTCGAAGTATGGGCATTATGAGTTTTTAGTAATGCCGTTTGGTTTGACCAATGCTCCAGCTATCTTCATGGATTTGATGAACCGCATCTTTATGCCGTATTTAGATCAGTTTGTCGTAGTATTTCTCGACGACATTCTTGTGTACTCTGCTAGTGAAGAGGAGCATAAAGACCACCTCAGGAAAGTGTTGCAGGTTCTGAGAGAGAACCAGTTGTATGCCAAGCTCAGCAAGTGTGAGTTCTGGATGGACCACATTTCATTTTTGGGTCATATCGTATCAGGAGCTGGAGTAGCAGTGGATCCTAAGAAGGTAGAAGCAGTAGAGAGTTGGCCAGTACCCAAGACCGTAGCTGACGTACGGAGTTTCTTGGGATTGGCAGGATATTACAGAAGATTTGTGTCATATTTTGCAAGACTTTCAGCACCCATGACCCGCTTGACACGGAAGGATGTGCCATTCGTTTGGTCGGCAGAATGCCAGGCATCATTTGAGGATCTGAAGCAGAAGTTGATATCAGCGTCCATTCTTACATTACCAGTTGGACCTGGAGGTTTTATCGTATATTGTGATACGTCAGGTAAAGGACTTGGATGCGTCCTCATGCAGCACGGAAAGGTGATAGCATATGCATCTAGGCAGCTTCGGGACCACGAGAAGAATTACCCAACTCATGATTTGGAGTTAGCGGCAGTAGTATTTGCTTTGAAGCTATGGAGACATTACTTATATGGTGACCGAGTGGAAATGTACACAGACCACAAAAGTCTGAAGTACATCTTTACTCAGAAGGAGCTGAATATGAGGCAGAGAAGATGGTTGGAGTTGATCAAGGATTATGACGTGGAGCTTCAGTATCATCCAGGCAAGGCTAATGTAGTGGCAGACGCTCTCAGCAGGAGAGGCGGCGCATTTATGTTGACAACGCAGAGACATATCTTAGAAGACCTTCAGGAGATGGGCATAGAAGTTATACTTCCTAGTGATGTAGGAGTTCTGGCTAGTCTACAAGTCCAATCTGACTTGGTAGATAGGATCAAGGCAGCTCAGGCACAAGACCCAAGGATTCAGAAGCTTAGGACAGAATGTGAGTCAGGACTCAGGAAGGAGATGAGAATTCATGAAGATGGTATACTTAGATTTGGATCACGTCTATGTGTGCCCAGTGGAGATATCAGACAGGAAGTTATGGCAGAAGCTCACAGTTCTCAGTATTCTATACATCCTGGAGGGACCAAGATGTACCAAGATATCAAGCAGCACTTCTGGTGGAATGGAATGAAGAGAGAGATAGCTAGATTCGTTTCCCGTTGCTTGGTATGTCAGCAAGTGAAGGCAGAACAGCAGAGGCCAGCTGGATTATTGCAACCGCTTCCTATCCCGGAATGGAAGTGGGAGCATATCACGATGGACTTTGTGACCGGTTTACCGAGATCGCCAAGTGGTAAGGATGCCATTTGGGTGATAGTAGATCGGCTTACGAAGGTGGCGCATTTTCTTCCTTTCAGAGTAGGGCAATCTACAGAAAAGTTGGCAGAGTTGTATATGCAACAGATAGTCAGGCAGCATGGAGTCCCTGTCAGTATTGTGTCAGATCAAGATACCCGTTTCATATCACATTTCTGGAAGAGCTTGCATCATAGTCTGGGTACCAAGTTGAGATTTAGCACGGCTTACCATCCGCAGACGGACGGACAATCAGAAAGGACAATCCAAACTTTAGAAGACATGTTGCGAGCTTGCACTCTAGATTTTGGAGGGTCTTAGGAGAGTCACCTTCACTTGGTCGAGTTCTCATACAACAACAGTTATCAAGCCAGTATCCAGATGGCGCCATTTGAAGCATTATATGGTAAGAAGTGTAGGTCGCCACTAGCATGGGATGATATCGGGGAGAGGAAGATGTTAGGCCCGGAAATGATTGTTCAGACAGTTGAAGGGATTAAAGGAATTAGAGAGCGACTTCGTGTTGCGCAGGATCGACATCGTCATTGGGCGGACCAGCATCGTAGGCCGCTAGAGTTCTCTGTTGGGGACCACGTATTCTTGCGGATCTCACCTACTCGTGGGGTCATTAGATTTGGCGTTCGCGGGAAGTTGAGCCCACGATACGTAGGCCCATTTGTTATTCTTGATAGGGTAGGCGATGTTGCTTATCGTTTATCACTCCCACCTTCGTTACGAGAGGTGCATGACGTATTTCATGTATCTCAATTACGTAGGTATGTATCGGACCCAAGCCATGTCCTCGATCACTCTGAGCTGGTTGTTGGTACCAACCTGTCTTACGAGGAACAACCTGTGTCCATTTTGGACCGAAGAGAGAAGATACTCAAGAACCGAACAATTAGTCTTGTCCGTGTTGCTTGGGGTCATCACTCCTTGGGAGAGTCAACGTGGGAACGTGAGGATGATATCCGATCACGGTATCTACATCTGTTTGACTCACAAGGTATATCTTTTTCTGTGTACCTTGATTGTCTTGATTCCTCATGCTTAACCCTTTATGGGTAGAATTGCTAGATAACGTAGATTGTTAAATATGGATATGTTACTTGCTATGGACATTGTAAAATGATTGCTTGATTGAATTGCTTGTACTTAGATTAGTTTAGCCCCGATGTTTCTATCCTGCTTGGATTTCAAATTCCGAGGACGAAACTTTTCTAAGGTGGGTAGAGATGTCACTCCCCGTTCCCAGAATGCGTAGTCTTATTCATGTACAACTCATGTGTATTTATTTTAGTATTTATCATATATTACCCTGTATTTAAATTCCTTTAATTCATGTTAATTAAGTTTCTGTTAATTTATTTCCTGCAATTAATTTTCCGTAATTTATTTCTGCATTTTATTTCCTGCAATTTACTTCTCTGTTTTAGTTTTATTTTCGGTTGGATGAGCCCCTTAAACCTGACCCATTAAGAACCCGGCCCAACTCCCATCTACCACCCCTTTGCTACTTAAAGCTACCCTCTCCCTTCTCTCTCCTCATTCACTCCTTCTTCACCATTACTTCTTCTTCTTCCTTTCATTACTCTCTCCACCTACCAACTAGGCAAGTACATCTTGCTCTACATGAGGACCATATTTTATGGTTCAATATTCTTCCTCTCATGATTCTGAGAGAGTTTAGTGCTTAGTATTTTTGATTTCATTGGTTCATTTCTTGTAGATCTAAGTTATTGTATTTTCGGTTGTCTATGGGTTTTGATCTAGCAAACTCCTTTGTTCTCAAGATTTGATGGTTCCATGTCGTAGAGCAGTTCATCCTACCCAATTTTGACCTTTGGAAAGTTGGATTCGGACTTATTTTGACCAAGTTATGGACTTTCGAAGCTTTGGGGTGCAACCATGGAGTTCTTGCTGTTTGGAGAAGACAGTGAGCAGTGTATGCTAGCTTTTTAGCTTGCGTCACTGAGCTGTGCGCGCTCTTTAGCGCAGCGCAGTATGGAGTCCATACGCTGCCTTTTTAGGAAGCGTGTGTCTTGCATACGCTACCTTTTGGGAGCGTATGACTTGGATGGTCAGGAGTCGTATGGAGTTCATACGCTACCTTTTGGGAGCGTATGACTTGCATACGCTGACTTGGATGGTCAGGAGTCGTATGGAGTTCATACGCTACCTTTTGGGAGCGTATGACTTGCATATGCTGACTTGGATGGTCAGGAGTCGTATGGAGTCCATACGCTGCCTTTTGGAAGCGTATGACTTCCATACGCTAGCTTGGCTCGAGCGTAGCTTGACCTGAGCGTACGCTGGCATGAGCGTAGGCTGACATGAGAGTAGCCTGCTTACCCTGGATCTTTTATAGCCCTGTATATTGATATTTTATTAGATATTTTACGTCCATTTTATATCCTTACGCCTTTTGGCATGAACCCGATAAATCATGATATGTTAATATTGTTATATTGATTGTTATATGGAATGTGCCCTGTGTCTTGATTGATTCACGGGTACCCAGTAAGACTGGAACTTGACCTTGAGAGTTATAGACTCGACCCTATTTAATGCAAATTGACTTTCATGTCTTGTCACCATTAATGACGATGGTTATCTTGACTAAATTGATCATGCGTTCCTAATTGGAACCAAGAGACTGGCTAGTCGTCTTATTGAATGAAATGAATGAGACACGTTCATGTTATGAACTATTGTACTCGACTGGCTGATCCCGAATATTGACATACATGCACATGCAGGCTTCAATCTATTTATTTATTTATTTACTTAGTTATTTTTCTACAAAAGAAGCATGTGTACTTTATGGTCAAGGCATGATTACCGTGGATAGATTTGATTGTTGCATTACGCTATGTAAGACCTGCAACCTAACCGTACTGGTATCATTGTAGAGTTGTACATATCGTACCCCGTACGGAAGTACTCATTTGAATGACCATGATCCACGGCATGGGATTTCACTCAACGTAGAGACTATTAAGTTAAATAAAATAATGATTGCATGAAGAGAATGGATTCCCAAATTCTTACATGGCAGCCCCCTTGGGACGAGTAGTACCCGACGGGCCGGCTGGTTCCCACAGATACTGTAAATCTGCCACACGGGCAGGGAAAAGTATCTGCTTTATTTATTATTGTATATTGTATATTGACGGGCGTCCTGCTAGGACTCGTCTAATTCATGCATGGGCCAATTGATCGACTGGATAGACTAGCCTTGCTTGCACATAGTAAGAACTGAGGAATCCCTAATTGCATTATTCCAGGATAACTTGGGACTCATAATAGCAAGCCGTAGGAGTTGATTGGCCGTTCAAGATGATTTGTTTGTGCACTGTACTCTGTTACCTAACTGGGATGATCAGAATGTCAGGACATGACGGGCCAACTTCTGTCCTTGTTTGGTTGGGAGGTTGGTTCGAAGTGTCTTGATGTGATGTGAGTTCTAGTAGCAAGCAGAGATCTATTATTATATTCTCTTACTTACTGGTTTTAGTTCTCATGTCGTGCTCCCTTGTGGTACTTGCTATTAGAGGTCTAACCTCTCTGGTTTTGCATGGCCAGATTTAGAGCCAATTCCCGAGGACTCAGCGTACTTCCACCTCCAGGATGGTCAATACTAGAGGGATGATCGCAGGAGGCCTCGAGTGGGTTCCTTAACTTCACCACTCGTTTTGTTATCTACTTTATACTTTGCCGTTTGGCACCGACATGTTAGTCGGATTGTCTTGTACTTACTTTTTACATAATTGTAACTAAAGTCAGGCTGCAGCTGATAACAATTATGTATACTTTTGCTACATCAATCTGGCTATGTTTTGTAAAGCCAGATATCAAGAACATTTTGACTGAGCGTTTGGGACGCCTTACTGCTTTATCTCACATGTTCTCTATTTCTGTTTCTTGTTTGAATGGTTGAGACAATAGATGTGTAATGACCATAGTAAGACTGTTATGTAGAATGCACCCCCTCGTCTGGTTAGACATCATTGATCGTATTATACGGTATTCATCTACCCGTAATACGTAGCTGGCTGAGTCATTTCTCCGCTCTCCAGTATTCTGGTTCCGGGGCGTGACAGAGCGGATCAAAAGCCCCCATTAGAAAACCCCCTAAAAACCCCCACACTCTAATTCGTAATATTAATATTAATATTAATGTTAATATTAATGTTAATATTAATTTTTTATTTTTTTAATATTTTTTATATTAATGTTAATGTTAATGTTAATATTAATGTTAATATTAATGTTAATATTAATTTTAATGTTAAGTTTAATGTTAATTTTAGTATTTAATGTTAATATTAATATTAATATTAACATTAATATTAATATTAACATTAATATTACGAATTAGAGTGAAGGATTTTTTTTAGGGGGTTTTCTAAGGGGGGCTTTTGATCCGCTTCCTTTAAACTATATTTAAACTATATTTAAACTATATTTAAACTATATTTAAAATATTTTAATATAATTTAAATTTGTATTTAATTTTTTAACAATATTATACCTTTTTTGGTATTTCCACGCACGTGAACGTGACTAGTTTTACCGTAATTCAGATGTTACATTAGTTTAATTTGTTGAAACATTACTTTAGGTGTTAATTTAGGTGTTATGCTTATTTTACTTCTCATTTGAAATGAAATGTAGCCAGAATAATAATAAAACTTTTTAGCTTCCGATATTTATTGTTTTTTCATAAGAAAATAAACGTTAAATATGTACTAGAGCATCATTTTTGTTCTTTCTATTTGAAACTAAATGTTTGTTATTTCAAATGAAAAACAAACTAATCATTCCCAACATCAATAGTATGAATGATTTGCCATCTATTTGTTAACTGGAATTCAATAACTCAAGCTAACAATTTTATTGGAAAGAAATAAAGAATTAGGGTTCTTCATTGATTCCAGAAAAAAAGATTGTAAACTAAAAAAGAAAATATTACAAAGTAGAAAGAAAAGATTAAAAGTATAAATATAAATGTACAAACAAGATTCTAAATCACATTCATTACTCCCTCCCACCTCCTCATGCATAAGTTTGGCTTTTGTAACTAATTCCTCTAACTTAATTGTAAATAATTCTTGTAACAACTAACAATATTAACTAGTTGCTCTTCAGGAAACAAGTCAAAGAAGAGGAAATGTATCATAGGAATGGTAAAAGCCAAACAATTTAGGAGACTCTCATAATCTCATTAATATTTTACATTTGAGATGGAACTTTTGTTATTTTTTGAATCACTGTTTCTCGATTCTGAATGACTTTTGGCTATCTAACACCATTTAAATTTTATTTATTTTTTATGATCTTTGTATTGTTCATGTAATGCACAATTTTTCATTTATCACAAGTTACCAGTTACCAAATATAATCTTTAGAGGAATTTTTTTAAAAAATCTTAGCAGTAACCTATCTCAATTATTTTTAACCAAACAATATCATACAATCCTCATATATGAATTACTTTCTTACTACGGTTTATAAAACAATTTAAAGAATCAAAAAGTAGGAATTTTAATATAGCAAGAACAATCAATATACGAACTTTTTCAAATGCATATTTTAAGAAGAATTTTTAGATAATTATATTATTGCGTGAATCTAATTTACATCTATAATTTGACCTTCAATTTGTAAATGTGTGTTAAAATATTAATATTTCTCTAGAATTTTGATACAATAATAAGAAGGAACTACAACGTACCATCCCTTTGATTATTTGAGTAAGTCCCATTAAAGAGTTTATGCGTTTTAGATCATAAATAATTAGGAAATTTGTTTGATTTCTATGTTCATTTGTTAGTGATTTTAGCAAAATCGAAATTTTCTAAGTTGGTCAAATATCCATCATTATTTTTATCTAATCTCTTTCTTCATTTTTAAAGATTCATTTATTTCGATAGAAAATTTATTAACCATCTTGAATGGTCTAGATGGGTGTGGATTACAAGGGAGTCCCAATTTCGACTTCTGGCCTTAACGTTAAAAAATAGAATTTGTTGTCACTTTTATATTACGAATTTTCAAATTCTTCACAATTCTTGCATGACATGATGTCTATGGTAATCGAAGTCCCGAACTTAGGGTTTTTCATTTTTATCACTTATATAAGTGACAACCATTTGTAAGTGGCCGATTTTAGAAATTGCAACAAATAGAAGTGTTTATTTTTTTTGTCACTTATAAGTGACAACCACTTGTAAGTGGCTCAAATTTTAGAAGTATAATTTTGTCACTTCAAAAATGAACAAGTACTTATAAAGGTGTAAAAAGTTTATTTTGTCCTCTTCTATTTTTAAAATGACTAAATACCCTCAAGCTTATGAGGAAAAAAAAAATCCTAATCAATATCTCCACAACTTATTCAATCTTCTCTTATTTTTTTAGAAAATCAATGTGTTATTAATGCTTCAAACTTAACTTATGGGTTTTAAAAATTGTGTATGTTTCACTGTTTAAATTTTAGTATTACCTTGGTATTATTAATCCATGCAAATAAATTTGATGACATCATATGTACATAAAAATAACTTTGTTTAGATAAGGAGATGTACCAATTACATAAATGTTTTAACATTTAAGTTATATCAAACATCTGAATCACTTATAAGTGACAAAAACATACAGTGTTTTAAACCACTTGTAAATTGTTTATTTGTTAAGTGTCACTTGTAAGTAATATCACTTATAAGTGAGAAAATAAAAAATAAACACTCCCTAAAATATAAATTGGAAACTGATATAAGTTACGCTAAATTTACTTGAAACATAGATAATAAAGACTAAAGTTAAACAAAAAAATGACAGAATTACAAAACTATCAGATATACTAAAATCGTGTAGAGAACGAAGATGCGGAGGAGTGTTAGAGAGACCCAAGTTTAACTTTTCAATAGATGAATAAGTGAAGGAGAATTGGGAAACAAAACTATGGTTTTTACATCATGTGAAGCAATATAGGAAGATTTCTTGAATTTTACCCTAATTTAATATATATTTTTCACACAAGTTGCAATTGAACAAGTTTATGAACATACTAGCATTCTCAACCGATTAGCTTGTTATGAACCATAATGCAAACAAAAATATTTCCAAAACATTGATAATCTTGTTATTTTCGCCCTCATGGTGAATTAATATTATATTACTTCTATCCAAACTAACCCATTTTGTACAAAAAGGCGTATTGATGTTGTCCAACGTTTAGAATCTATGTTCATCTCCATTTGATCATTCTCGACATATTTATTTTATATATTATTTTTTAGGTGTTTGAATCAATCAACCTTGTCACCATGAGGTGATTTTGTTGGTAGGAACTAGTGAGAGACAATGGAGGGATCAATTGTTTCGGTGGTATTCCAAGTTACACCCTATTAACAATAAATTACTTAATGTATTATTCCTTACTTAAAAGTAACACACGTTATAATTAAGGTGTATTACAGTGTCACGTCCCGCTCCCGTAGGAGCGATCGTCCTCGCTAAGGCGTGATGCCGTACGGGCCTAGGTTGCGCCCGTGCAAGGCTAAGTCCAGAAACGGTCGATTTGAGCTAGGCCACAGAGTCGCACAGAGTGTCCCCATTTGCAGCGAAAAGTAAATGAACACAATTTAAAGCGAATTCAAACTCTTTATTGATATTCAAGAAGTTTACAAGCGGCGCTAGGCCGAGTTTACAAGTCTCTCAAGCTCTCTCTCTCTCTCTCTGAAACATAAAAGGCGTGCCAAGTGGCTTACAACATAAAATGATTCATGACGATGTTCCGATACATTATGTCCTGTATATGGTGCTCCAGCACCTTACAACGCTCCAAGGATCCAGAGATAGCTCCGCGCCTTAGCACGTTCGAGAAAAACTCCGCACCCGACGACATCTCCTGTGTCCTGCAAGCAGACTGTGGGATTATCAGTACATTGTTATGCACTGGTGGGGAGGCTAGCTCGCCTACAATGCTATCATTACCAAACACGTTCTATTTACTTTTGTGCACCGTCTATTATTCATTATCTTTCTAATCTTGCCTTAGGGTCAGTTTCATGGCATATTTCATAACCTATCCCGTGTTGCCAAATTCAAGTGTATGCATGGAAATGCATGCACGACTTACCCATACTTACCGTCCGGCCTTCCCTTTCCAAAGTAAACCAAGTTAGTCAACAATGCAATATAAACTGTCAATGTCAAGTGCGTGTCACTGCCTCAGGTTCTAGCACGTCATAGGCACGTTCTCTAACTCATTTGCATGAAGTACTATTTATCATTTGGTGTGTTATATTTCAAGCATGTTCAGAAGGCACTTCATTTAGTTAACTTAGACTACTTGTTTCAATACAAGGACTTGCACGTGGATTGCCACCAACATAGCCCACTTAATCTACATGTACGGGTCGCTGGCATCACAAGCCATTTTGGACATATTCTCTTTGGCATTATAACCTATCGCAGCATGATGGCTGGTACACCTTGATAGTCTCTTGAAATGCCTGGCCTTACGTCTCCTTGAGTGGCCAAGCCCCCACTCAAAGCAGCCTGTAAGCCCCCTGTATGATTCTGCCTAGGCCGGCCACGATATACCTTCCCCTCGATTGTGCCGCGGAATCCTTCTTCTTCACGGCCACGGTATTCCCCCCCATTGCCCGTGCCAGTTGTCCAAGACCATTTCGTATTGACTTGTCATTTAACTTAACGGCTGTCTTTGAACCATAGGCTGTCTCTGAGCCATAATGCGTTATCGACCAGGTTGGCGTCCGTACAGCGCGGGTAGCGAGCCCCGTTGCACGTGTCCGTCATACCTGGCGCTAACCATTCTTTCCTTTCTTATCTTTTATTCACTCCTTCATTTCTTTCTTTCACTTGTTCGTACATTTATTCATTCTTCCCGTATTCATTCATTCATTCGTTGATTCTTTCATTCACTTATTCGTTCATTTATTTATTCATTATGCAACTCCCCGTGCGGGAGTCACCTTGGCGACCCATCGGTCCCGAAGTCTTCCAATGTTGCTATACTCTACTCGGAACGACTATGTCGATAGTCTTTCATTTCTTTGTTGTAAACCGTTTATTGTTTCATTGTTGAACGCATTGGAAACTTTAACGTAAGCTTGTGCCTTAGCACGAGCGTAGAGCGCGGTGCGAGAGTTCTCACATTTTCCATATTCTTTTCCATATTCTATACAAGCATATAAGATGAGATTATTTCCTTAGCTAGGTGCGTTGAGTCATTTATTAGCATGCACGGTGTTATCGCCTAGTGATTCTAGCAATAGTGTATGTATTGTTATGTGTCTAGGCTAAGCAAAGACGGGTTCATCGGAGCCACCCACCTTAGTGATGTTCGCATCGGCCGAGCGATACTCCGAGCGTGCCTTTGAAAGTCTAAGCCTGGATTCCTCTTGACGGGCCAATGTAAGCCTTGTATCGATTCTTCATCAAGTCGATGCCAACTCTTCGGGTCGACGGCTCGTTTGAGTCGTTGCACTTGCCGCTTGAATCGGCGTTCCGCTAGGGCGGAGCGGGTCATTACATACAGTCCCTGTACCAACTTTTCGTCCAGTTGCTAGCGGAAAAGTGACGTGGCATGCCAACACGTGAACTAAGTGTACACGTGTGTAGTCCACGTGTACACTCAACAAATTAGGGATGGGGCCGGGGAAGTGGCTCAATTCCCGCCCCTCTCCAACTCTCTCTCTCTCTCTCTGTATCTCTTCCTCTTCCAAGGACGAACGTGAAGGGGTGACGACGATCTGCTGAAGACGAGGAGAGGCGACGACGATCGGCTGAAGACAAGGAGAGGCGACGACGATATCGGCGCATCGCAGATGGGTACCTCTCCTCCCCCCCTCTCTCTATCTTATTTTTCATCTTCTGCGATTGTTTTCTTCGAATAATTAGTTTAGGGTTTTATTCTTTTCATTTCATTCTGAAAATCCTAAATGAAGAGCACGAAGTGAATTTAGGGTTCTGCATGCACCGAAATTATTAGCACGAAGTGAGTTTAGGGATCATTTTCTTCGATTCTTCACTTTAGGCTTTTCAACTTTTCTTTTCATTATGAAAATCCTAATTGAAGAGCAGTTAAACACGAAGGCTGAGCACGAAGTGAATTTAGGGTTCTTTTGTTAAAATTAAGGTTCTTCCTGTTCAACTATACAACCCTAGGCTACTCCCCCCTGTTGTTATCTTAACAACATGTCTACCCCGCCTGTACAGGCACCTGTGCCAAGTGCATAAGTGTGCACTGGCCTAAGGCAGGCTCCCCCTTACCTTCCTATACTGTAGGTCAAACACATGTTCTGGTGTCACGTACTAACTGTTAACAGCAGTAATTTCCTTACTTGATGCCACCAAAGCACATGCTAACTGACCAAGTCACAAGAACTACTTGTGGGCAAGTACAATTGTGCATCCCTGTCCTACTGCTGCTGTGCAACATACTTTCTCTCCCTTTTAATGCACACTGCACATGTGCACACCTAACAGCAGCTACTTGTTGCTTCACACATCCTGAACACCTGCGCACAAGGTTCATCTACACTGCAGGACAAAGTCCCTTTTTCACTCTACTTCTATGAAGTCTTCTACCTACCTGTCCATATATGCTTACATATACCAATATGCATCTGTGTATCACATATCTCACCCCCATGGCCTTCTACCTATATGCCTATCCACCCTCTAACACCCCCCCCTTTTCCTACTGTTATGACTCAGTCAGTGCACATATATGCACAACACTATACTCCCCTCTAGTTAACCGGTACACACACACACCCTGTAATATATACACATATTTATCTATATAGACATAATTATATAGACATGAATATATGTGACATGATTTTATATAGACATAATTATATAGACTTCTACTATATAGACAGTAATTGATCTACATGTATATAGACATGAGTATATGTGACATGATTTTATAGACATGAATATATGATTTTATATAGACATGATTATATGATTCTGTGCTAACAAGTAGTTTTAAAATTAATCTGCAATATTTTGATGGGGAAGTAGTTTCAAAGTGGTTTGAGGTTGATAATGTGTCATTCAAGATGATTCATATGTGGGTTAAGTTCTTATACAGAGAAAAGATGATGTATTACTGGAAGGAGGCAGGTAAGGAAGTTAATTCTGGTCTAAAACGACTTGACAATGATGCAAGTGTACTTGAAATGGCTCATAATGCTATTGATCATGGGGATGGGGAGGTAGATGTCTATGTTATGCATATGGGAGATGAAGAATGTGTGAAAGAAACTGAGTACCTTGCAGACTCAGAGCATGAGACTGTTGAGGTAGATGATGACAGTGATGAAGAGGTTGATACTGAAGAAGAGGCAGTTGATTATGATGTAGATTTTGGTGCCACAGACCAACCTGAAGAAGTGGCAGTTGATTTTGATGTTGGTGTCACAGACCTACCTGAAGTTGAGACACTTGATGTTGGTGGAAATAGTTCTGACCCCGATATGGGGTCTGGAAATCCAGAGATGAAGAGAAGGGATGCAGCTGATGTTGCTGCCATATACCAACATGCAGAAGATGCAGTTGATGTTGCTGCCATATACCAACATGAAGAAGATGCAGCTGATATTGCTGCCACATACCAACATGAAGAAGATGACCCTGAAGAAGAGGAAGCTGATGTTGTAGATGAGCCATTTGAAGAAGGTATCAAAATAACTGTACCTGATGGTCATTTATTTGATTCAGAATATGATGAAATGGAGGGGGATGAGGACTTGCAGAAAGTTTTAATAGAGACTGGCCAAGTTAATGAAGATGGAGAGTTGCAGGATGTTGAAGCTGGAAAGTTTAGAAAAAGCAGGACATGCAGACCCAAAATGAAGCCAAAAACAGTAGATGACAGTGGTTTGGAAGCTTCAATTAGATTTACAGCAGGTGAGGGGGAGAGCAGTGATTATGGTCCTCCATCAGATGAGATTGTTAGTACTGAAAGCAGCTCTGACTCTGATTTTATTAGTGAACATCCAAAGATGGAGAGAAGGAAGTTTCCAAGATTTAATGCCAACAGAAACATGGATGATCCTAAATGGGAATTGGGGCTACAATTTAAAGATAAAGATGAGTTCAAGATGGCTTGCAGGCAGTGGGGCATAAATCAGAGATGGCAAGTGTGGTTTTCAACCAATGATCACAATTGGGTCAGGTGCAAGTGCTATACAAAAGATTGCAAATTTTTCATTTTTGCAAGCAAGTTGGACAGGAAAGACAAAGAAAATAAGACTTTCCTTGTCAAGAGCTACAACTTGGAGCACACTTGTGGAAAGGTTAACACCAACTTTCATCTGAGTTATAAGGTGATTGCAAAAATGTACATGAATAAGTTTAGAGAGAAACCAGTCATCACAATGTTTGAGATGATCAGGACCATGCTCATGAAGATGATAGATGCAAAGGCCAAATTGGAAAAGAAGTGGAGGGGCAGACTTTGTCCTAAAATTCAAAAGAAGCTGGAGAAGCACAAGAATGAATCCTATATGTGGACAACATAGTATTCTGGAGGTCCTAAGGTCCAAGTTAGTGGGCCAGGTGGTCAATTTGTTGTTGACATGGTTATGAAAACTTGTACATGCAGAAAATGGAAACTATCTGCAATACCATGTCAGCATGCTTGTGCTTGCATATTTGGAAATAATGAAAGGCCTGAAAACTATGTTGATGACTGCTACAAATTATCAACTTACAGACTGGTGTACAATCATGTCATTCACCCTTTAAATGGCCCTGTATTATGGGAAAAACATCCATTTCCTCAGGGTATTTTGTTACCACCTACACCAGTGAAGAAAAGGTGTGGCAGGAAGACAATGGCTAGGAGGAAGGACCCAATTGAGTTGCAAGACAAAGGCAAGCAGAAGACAGGTAACAAAACCATGGCCAAGCTCAGTAAGAAAGGCCTGTGTAAAGTAACATGCAGTGTTTATGGGTCACATGCACATAACAAGAGGTTCCATGGGGTGAATGTAAGTATGTGGATATGTACTTATATTCTAGGTCAAGATTGTTTTATATGTCATGCTTAATTTTACTAATTTTGTAGGCTGGAGGAGGCAGAGGCAATGTAAGTGCAGAATACACTACTGAAAATGAACAACAGACAAGTGAAGAGGAGAATTCCCAACTGTAAGTATCCTTTACATTAGGAATATTGACTAAATATTATGAATGTTCTGAATGATTTGATCACTGCTTAGGCCTGTTTTATTGACTGGATATTATGAATGTCATGAATGTTTTGATCACTGCTTAGGCCTGTTTTATTGATTAGTGACTGTATTAGGCCTGTATTATTCATCAGTGACTGTTTTATTGCAATCTTGTATGAATGTTTTGACTTAATATTTTGATCACTGCTTAGGCTTGTATTATTGATCAGTGATTGTTTTATTGCATGAATGTTCTGCTCAGTGACTGTTTTAGGCTACTGAATTTTGAATCTTGTATATGTACCTACATTTCAGGCTGGATCTTCAAGGCAAACTGTCAGTGATTTGAATGTGGATGTCAGCAGTGCACCAACCACACTTAGGTGGATGATGGATGTAAGTGCATAAAATTCAGTGATCAGTTCATTAATATGGTCTACTTTGTTCTACTTTGTTCTACTGTCAGTAATTGGAATTTCGAATCTTGTTGTTCTACTTTGTTTTCAGGGTACAAGTCAAGTGGTCAATAATACAGGCCTAAGCAGTGTGGGAGCTTCCAACCAATATCGATATTCAGGCCTTGGCTCAATTGATGGAGGCTTAGTTGTGGGAGCTTCCAACCAAGATTTCTCAGCAAGCCAAAGGAGCACAGCAGCAGCCCCAACTCATCCAACTTCAACATTGCCAAAGAATGGTCAGGGAAAGAAAGCAAAGGCCAGAGTGGTACCATCAAGATACAATCTACCATCTAAGAAAAGCAAAAACTGAATTACAAGTGTCTAGACTAATTTGGACAACCCTAATTTTGTGGTTCACAACTGAAAGATTTTGTTTTAGTCGTATTTCTTTCATAGGTGAACCATTTGGATGTAATGATATTTGCTGTAATTATTTTGTGTTTCTATCACCTGGACAATTGTGTGGCCATATAGAAGAAGGCCTAATATGTACTGATATTTGGATGTGGTCCTAACAACTACATTTTGTGTGGCCATATACATGAAGGCTCATATGCAATGACATGTCAAACTCCTATTAATTGGATTTGTGTGCTTCTACTTTGTGTGGTTGGCAACTGGATTTGTGTAGTAATGAAATGTCAAACTCAATTGCAGTCTTCTAAATGCAGTCTTCTAAATGCTTGTAGTCTTTTATTTTGTTGTAGTCTTTTAAATGCAGCTCACTGTATTTGTAATCTTTTATGTGGCTAATATGTAATGTAGTTTTTTAAATGCAGTCTTTTATGTGGCTCATATACATAAAGGCTCATATGTAATGCAGTTTTTTAAATGCAGTGGTAGTCTTTTATGTGGTTGCACTCAATTGTAGTCTTTTAAATGAAGTTACCTGACAGCATTATGTATCAGTATTTATGTGAAATGCAGCTCAGTGGTTCAACTTTGTGTGAAATGCTGCTGCAATATTACTTGAATAGATGTATATATAATTTGAATGGATGTATATATACTTGTAGCTAATGATACATAATTTGATGACTTCAGCATCATGTAGTGTTTGATAACAAAAATATGACTCAAAACATGACTTCATTATTCAAAAGAGAACCATTACAATAAACTTCAATCTCAGCGAGATGAAAATCCAGAACCATTCAATACATCATTCAATACAACATCAAAATGGGTCACAATTCCAGAGGATGAAAATCCAGAACTTGTTTACAGCTGCAAAGCCATTACAACGATCCATAAACTACAAGTTTTCTGGTCATTACAACTTCAACTAGTATGCTTTTACTCATTACAAGACAAATACGAGTTTACAATTACTCCATCTTAAATCTTCCAAATTTCTTCAAAATAGAACCATACATTTCAAGTTGTCGTTGCGCTACACGGTGTTCAATTTCAACTTCCAATAGGATCTCCTTTATGATATCCTTGCCTTGTCCCGAAGAAGTATGTGAAACCCGTGAAATTTTACACTGCATTTTTTTAAAAAAATTATTTTGCTAGATAAATTTGTGCTAGAATAATATTATTTATGAAGTTATGAAAATTATTTTTAAAATAATTAAACATGGATTTTGTATGCCAGGCCCAGACCCGAACCCGATTTGAGGCATAAATCATTTTTAAATTAATTTTTTTAAAATATTAGTTGTAATTTTTCTAAAAAGAAATTATATTAATTTTTATTCATACTTTGATAGCCATATTTTTAAGCCTCAACCTATTAATTATGAAGCCTTAAAACCAAGCCCTTGTATCTATGGCCTAAAGCCCATTATCCTTAAACCCATACCCAAGCCCAATTTCTTCTTAAATCCATTAGCTTATTCATTTTGTAGGAATGAATGAATGTTTCATTCACTAGCTCATTTATTAGCCCATTCATTCTGTAGGAATGAATGTTTCTTTCATTAGCTCTAAATGGATTTATTCTTTGGTTTGAGCTTATTCATTCTGTAGGAATGAATGTTTCTTTCATTCTGTAGGAATAAATGAATGTTTCTTTCATTAGCTCTAAATGGATTTATTCTTTGGTTTGAGCTTATTCATTCTGTAGGAATGAATGTTTCTTTCATTCTGTAGGAATAAATGAATGTTTCTTTCATTAGCTCTGAATGAATGTTTATTTCATAAGCCATGTTGGCCGTTTATCTCCCTTCCCATGGTAACTCCCCTTCTTTTCTTCCTATATAAGGCCCCTACTCCAACCATTTTCCACACCATCCCACCTTCTTCTTCTTCTTTTCCAATCCCTCTAGCCCTAGCTTCTTCAACAAATTCCGACGATCCCCTTCCCTGGCCGAACCCCCTCCAGCCCGACGCCACCCCTTCAGCGCTCCCCGAGGCCGAGTGCCCTTTGGCCGACCCCGGCGCCCCAGTCCAGCCGCCCGCCGCCGTTCCCGGCAACCCGATCCCTTTCTGGCCGTGCGCAGCCCGTCCCGAGTGGCCAGTCCCGTGTGGGCGCGACCGTTGTCCGATCCCGAGTTCGTTCCGCGGATTTGTGTGTCCCGAGTCCGAGGCAACCTTTCGGATTCCGTCGATTTGGGTAAAATTCTGGATAGTCATAATAGTTCGTCCCTCCCGTGTCTATTGAAATAAACACGTAAAAATAGTAAAATAACTATTTTTATAGAATCCCCCTGCTGTTGTTTGTTTTGACATAAACACGTAAAAATAGTAAAATAACTATTTTTATAGAAAACCAATATTGTTTTCTCACATTAAATAAATTAGAAAAAATTACAAGTTATTATTTAAACAAATTTCACGTTTTTCTCATTTAAAGAAAAATGTAGTTTTATTATATAAATTATAAAAATACCAAGTTTTGCAAATAAACCGATAAATACAAAGTTTTTTCGAAATTAAATATAAAATGATCTTTCCCTCATAATTGAATGTAATGCATTAGATAATCGATTTGTGTTTGTGTTAGTATAAATAAAGAATTAAAATTGACTAGGACAAATTAGAGATTGAAACTAGCACATCTAGTATGGCAACTTTGGAAATCTAAGACCGACTTATCGATTGTAGGATTTCGAGGACAAGTCTGAAATTCATCTCGGAGTCATTACCCTCATTCCAGTCAAACCAAGGCAAGTACAGTTTGTGGTAGTTTACAATTATTTAGTGATAGTTTTATTGCAAATTTAAACCACGAGGCAACACGGAACTCTCTCTGAGAGCATTGACTGTTTAACTATTGGGTACTGGGGGAGTAGTGTAATGAGTATGACCATATCCAAAATAGTATAATGACTGTGTTAGCTTACCCCTCATACACACGGGGATAAGCCATATCGTATCAATAGGATACAACTGTACAATCCAATCCGGTCATATTCATTACCTATTCACATCACACTGTTTTAACTGCTGGAAACTATTTATTTCAACTTGTTTAAAAATGCATAACTCCATTATTATTTCAATTGTTAAAATATCATAAATTTTACTTTGCTCCCTCCTGACTGGAGACTATATTTTTAGGTCCTATTGATGATGCAGAGCTACTGATTAGTAGCTATTATGATCCTGAGTTGTATCCAGTTGTGCTACCAGATGATGCTGGACTTGGAGATGACGAGTCTACTTTTTAGCTGTTGTCATTTACTATTTTCAGTTGTTGTTATTGAAAATGACTATTTATTTTGTCAGTTGTAACTTTGTTGGACAAGTTTTAATTATCGGAACATTAAAGTTGTGACAAATAGTCTGTGTTGTTGATTACCTGCATGAGTGATACAGCTTACTGCCGCTGTCTCAACAACGGTGCAGGCTGGGCATGATCCGATTCGACCCAAGAAATTGGGACCGGGTCGTGACATATTTTTAGTGGTGGCCCATGCAGGTCCTCTATCAACAACTTAGGAGAACATACCTAGAAACATTTAGAATACTAGAACATTAATTTGTCATAACATAGGACCGAAATATATATATATATATATATATATATATATATATATATATATATATATATATATATATATATATATATATATATATATATATATATATATATATATATATTAAATATTTTGTTTGATTATAGACTGGTAGGTTACCTTGCTTATGTTTATATCCTAAACCTACCAGAGAATGGCCACTGACAAGACCAACCTTGCTGGCGATGAGGTGTCATCCCCCGATCATACCCCACCTCCTCAACCAAGTCCGGGTCTTACACCCCATCCGCTGACCGACCGTCCCCATAATGTACCCCGTGGGATGTATGCTGTTACAACGGTGGATCCATCATCTTCTCAGACGGAGATGCAGCCCCCTGCAGCATTGCCCACTCCAGCTGCCCCACCGGTACCTGTGGACCCCACCGACCTCGTAGGCTTGCTACGAGGAGTGCTAGAATCCCAGAGAGCTCAAACGGAAGCTCATCAAGAGCAAACCACGATTATGAGGGAAAGCATGGAGAATGCTCATAACGTGGCTATGGCTGCTCTGGGGAGAGGAGAAGCAGCTCAACTTGAACCAAGGCCTGCCAAGGTAAACATAAATCTAAGGGATTAATTTATGAACATTAAGGCCATTTAAATTAATGAGGATCATATTGCTAAGGTGGGCGA
This sequence comes from Iris pallida, assembly GCA_029216955.1. Taxonomy (NCBI): domain Eukaryota; kingdom Viridiplantae; phylum Streptophyta; class Magnoliopsida; order Asparagales; family Iridaceae; genus Iris; species Iris pallida. Next base: position 1,741,531 of record JANAVB010031018.1, on the reverse strand, counting down.
TATTGAGAGTTTCAAGAAGCAAAACCCTCGACCCTTCAAGGAAATCGAAGGAATCGTCTATGCTGACGAATGGCTCGATAGTATAGAGCGTATCCTAAGCGTCGCTCGACTTCCAGAAGACCTCAAGGCTGAAGCAGTGGGACTCCAGCTGCAAAGTGTAGCAAACACCTGGTATCGGAATGAACCCCGACTCCAGGACAAGCAGCTTGACTGGGACACCTTCAAGAGGTTGTTCCAGAGGAAGTTCTTCTCAACATCAGAGTTGCAGGAGATGGAGAGACAATTTCAGAACCTGAAGCAAGGAAATATGACTGTTGGAGAATATGCAGCAGAATTCGGTCAACTCAGCCGTTTTGCCAAGAATCTGGTGGCTGACCCGGATGATCGTGCTGAAAGGTTCAGATATGGACTAAGAGAAGAGATCCACACCCATGTGATCTCAGGCGGTGCCAAGACTTATGAAAGGATCCTGGAGCGAGCTCAAGATATAGAGAAGAGTCAACCCGCTCGCTCAAAGAGGGATTATCCTGGAACTAACAACTTCCAGGGTAATCAGAAGAAGCCCAACAACAACAACAACCGGCCTTCTCACCACCAGCAGCAGAACCAACAGGCGAGAAACAATGATAGAGCACCTCAGAGGCAGATCCCTGTCTGTGATTTTTACAAGAGGCCAGGACATCAGTCAAACATCTGCCAGAAAAGACTAGGACATTGTCTAGTCTGTGGGTCTGCCACCCACCAAGTGAAGGACTGCCCCTCGTCGATGCACCGGACTGGAGCTACTCAGCAGAAAGGTCCTCTGCCCACTCAACAACAACAATTTGGGCAGCATCAACAGAAGACTGGGCGAGCCTTTGTCCTAGCAGCAGAGGAGCAAGAGCCAGAGCAGGAACCTACAGTCAATGTCATCGCAGGTTTCATTTATGTGCATTCCTATTCTGCCTTAGCTTTATTTGATTCGGGTGTATCACATAGTTTATATCCACAAAATTCATCTCTACACATCACATAGATACGGGCTTTAGCAAGAAGCTATGTAGAGTCATGACCGGTGGAGGACCCCTGCCCATCACTGAGACCTGCAACTGCCCTATCACCATATCAGGTCACCAGTTCATAGCACCTTTGCTTGTAATGCCCTTACTCAACTATGATGTAGTCCTAGGGATGGACTGGTTAAGTAAGCAGCATGCGCTGATAGACTGTCACAGAGGATGTGTAGTCTTCAGCCCACCTGGAGAGTCGGAGTTTGAAATCTCTTGAACTCCGGAGGATATGGAGTGTGTTACCACTACAAGAAAAATGGCTTTTCTTGACGGTTTTTCTCCGTCAAGAAAGACTTTTCTTGACGGTTTTGGATCCGTCATCTAGGCCCCCGTCAAGAAAAGTCGACACTTTTCTTGACGGTTTTTTGTTTGTATCCTTGACGGTTTTAAACCGTCAAGAAACATGCGTTATCTTGACGGTTTTAAACCGTCAATAAAACAAACAAAAAACTGTCAAGAAAAGTGTCGACTTTTCTTGACGGGGGCCTAGATGACGGCTAATAACTGTCAAGAAAAGTCTTTCTTGACGGGGAAAAACCGTCAAGAAATTGTTTTTTGGTGTTTGCAAACCGTCACGAAATGAATTATTTTTTGACGTTTTTGCAACCGTCAAGTTAAAAACCGTCAAGGAATAAAAAATTTGCCGTTTTACAACCGTCAAGATAAACATAATATATTCCAGAAATCCAATTACCAAATACACATAATTACACAGAATCCAATTCCAGAATCAATATATAATATCACAAGCATCACACAACTATAATACACAATTTTTATATTAAAAAATACGTTGTTCGTACATCCAAACATCCAACAAGTACATCCAACCACAAACACGTTCGTACACCATAAATATCCTAAACATTTATAGGAGTAAATTAACCAAAATATCTCTGAACCCAGAGCAGCATGCAACAAGTACATCCAACAAGTACATCCAAACGTCCAACCACAAACACGTTCGTACACCATATATACATATCCAAAACATATTTACAGGAGTAGATTAACCAAAATATATCTGAACCCAGAGCAGCATTTCCTTTAGGTTAATCTGCAAACAAGGTGAACATAACATTATAAGTCAGCAACACAACTGAAATTCAATCAAATTTTGAATGGACAGAACAATCTAGGGAGGACTCAAATGTTGCAGTAGTTTAAATGTGCAGGAAATCAGTTGGGGAAAAAAATACAGAAATAGAGAGACAGTTCAGTTTAACATTCAATTCCCAATTAACATCAACAACAACCCCCAACCATCTCAGATATCACAGCATAGAAAACAACTAAGGTTAAACCCAGTTGAGTTATAACATTCAGTTCTTACTGAAAACTCAAATTATTTAGCAATTTCAAACCCAGACTAAACCCATATTCCCAGATTTGCAGTTCATAATACCCCCATATACTAGTTAACATAGGATACAATCTCAGATTTATAAAATGGAACCCATTCTCAGGTTGGGGTCATATCTGTCAATACTCAGTCCATTAGAAACCTATGATATCACAAACAAATGCAATGTATAAAACTCCCAATTCTGGAAAAGCACAACTAATATACATAGGTAACAGAAATCAAGCAAAAGTATCATGTTAGTTTTTGAAATCAAGAAAAACATGTGAGTATCAGAACTCTACATCAGAAAACCCAAGTATACATATGAGTCTCAGGCATGGTTGCATGTTACCATATCAATTTACATTTAGCAATCAAGTAAATTTAATGAACATTAAAACTCAGAAATGGTTCAGTTAAGCACTCAGTTTAGCACTCTTAACATATTAAGCAATCCCAACACCAATCTCAGGTTTTAGACATTCATTAAGAACCCAGTTATATTCAACAAATCAAAGACTCCATTTCTCAGTTAACATGTGAACTCAGGTTTCAAGCATACCAAATAAACCCAGTTATATTCAACAAATCAAAGACTCTTGCTATTAAAACCCCATTACTTGTCATGCCACATGGCTATACCAACCAAGGTTCACAGTATCGGTATCGGACTATTCCTATGAGTATTGGTATCGGCAATATCGGTAGTATCGGCTGTATCGGATCGGAGTATCGGATTTTTTGGTATCAGAAAACAGACAATTATTAATAAATTATTTACATTTAAAAACATATATTTTATACATTTAGGCATAATTTTAAGTATTTTCAGTGTTATTTCTTAGTAGTTTTGAAACTAAATAAAATATTAGTCACCTTACCGATTGGCTTACATACAATAGATTGATTTTCTTTTTTTACATGCTTTTACAACCTTATTATGCTTTAAACCCATGTAGACTTGAGGGGATATTGTAACAGCAACCACTCCATATGCTCACTGTTAAGTTATTATAACAACTTATAATACAATTTTTCAACAATTTACATACAATGAATTAGAAAATTAGAAAATTTATGATAAAGATGCTTACTCAATATAAGGTTCAATTTCATCTGTGTTCTCCAAAACATATAAATGTGCTTGTTGCCATTCTTCACGATCAACTGCTACGAGACGACCTCCAGGCAGAGGTTTTCCATCTTGAATGTTGCCCTTCCTTGCAAGGGGATTTCCTATTGCCTCAACATGTGATAGATACTCGCTACAAAATTCTATTGCTTCTTCCGCAATGTAACATTCTGCAATGCATCCTTCGGGACGGTTATGATTGCGCACATAACCTTTCAATGGTTTCATGCACCTTTCAAATGGATACATCCACGTTAAGAAAACGGGTCCACAAATCTTGACTTGTTCAACAAGATGGAGAGTTAAATGGACCATAATGTCAAAGAAAGACGGTGGAAAGTACTTTTCCAACATGCATAATGTGACCACAAGATCATTTTGAATATCATTTAGCATATTCACATCTACCACTTTCTTACATATTGCATTGAAGAAGAAGCAAAACCGAGTAATAGCAACTCTAACCGGCTTAGGCAGAACTGAACGGATTGCCACGGGTAGTAATTGTTGCATTAGTGCATGACAATCATGAGATTTCAGCCCATAAAGCTTCAAATCTTCCATTGAGACAAGATTTCTGATATTAGAAGAGTAACCTTCAGGAACCTTTATGTCTAACAATGTTTGACAAAATATCTTCTTCTCATCCTTTGTTAATGTATAACAAGCTCGCGGCAAATAAGTACGTTTTTTATCAAAATCAGGTTTTAGTTCGGTCCTTAGCCCCATGTCCACAAGATCAAGACGAGCATTGACACCATCCTTTGTCTTTCCTGGAATGTTAAGCAATGTACCATAGATGCTCTCACAAACATTTTTCTCGATGTGCATAACGTCGAGTGTGTGGCGAACATACAAGTATTCCCAATAGTCAAGTGTGAAGAAGATTGACTTCTTCTTCATCCATCTTCTTTCACTAAACTTTGATGCTTTGCACTTTTCATGTTTCTTTCCCCAGGAGTTCGAAATTTGACCAACCTTTTCTAATATCTCTTTTCCGTTCAATGGTGTTGGAGGACCACGAAATTCCTGCTTACCATCGAAAACTTTCTTTTGACTGCGATACGGATGGTGGCGTGGGAGAAACCTCCTTGTACCAGTATACACATTTTTACCACTATGTTTCAGTCTAGGCGCATAAGTATCTTCCCCGCATATGGGGCAAGCATAATACCCCTTAGTAGTGCAACCAGAAAGATTTCCATATGCAGGAAAATCGTTGATGGTCCACAACAATACAGCCTTTAAAGTAAAAAACTCTTGATTTTGTACATCATAAGCTTCAACTCCCTCTTCCCATAAAACTTTCAAGTCCTCAACTAATGGTGCTAAATAAACATCAATATCATTGCCCGGTTGGTGTGGACCCGATATCAATAGCGACAACATCATGAATTTTCTTTTCATGCACAACCACGGCGGTAGATTATAGGTCACCAATATAACTGGCCAACAACTGTACTTACTACTAAGGGACCTATGTGGATTTATGCCATCAGCTGAAAGCGCCAGTCGAAGGTTTCTAGGTTCTTTTGCAAAATCTGGCCACTTCTGGTCAACTAGCTTCCATGATGAGGAGTCTGCAGGGTGACGTAGTTTGCCGTCAGCTACTCTTTCAGAAGCATGCCAAGTTAAGTCCCTTGATGTCTGTGAGGATTGAAACATCCGTTTAAACCGAGGAATGGGAGAAAAATACCATAGAACTTTGGCAGGTATTTTTTTAATCGGAATTTGATGAGAACCATCATTTTCCTTCTTCCATCTTGATATTCCACAAGTGGGACATTCAGATAAATCGCTATACTCTTTTCTATAAAGTATGCAATCATTGGGGCATGCATGAATCTTCTCATATTCCAAACCCAGAGCAGTCATTATCTTCTTAGCCTCGTACATTGATGAAGGTATTTCATTTTGTGTTGGTAACATATCATGAAGACATTTCAACAACTCAGAAAAGCTATTGTCAGACCACCCATATCTTCCTTTAATGTTATATAATCTCATCAATCCCGATAGCTTTGTATACTTTGAACAACCAGGATAAAGAGGCTTTTCGGCATCTTCAAGTAGAGATTTAAATGACTTGGGGTCACCAGAAACATGTTCATATGCCGCATTGACCATTTCTACAGCATCTGCAGCATCTTCAAAGGAGCCACCTTTATAGTTAGGTGCTTGTTCAGACCTTGATGCAAAGCTTGTCGATCCTCTGATAGGGTGTTCCTCACCATGACAAACCCATATTGTATAACTTCGATCGATACCCCTACTAAACAAGTGTTTTCTGACGTCCCCTAGATTTTGGAATATCAAATTTCCACATCTTTCGCATGGACATCGAATAGAATTAGGATTATTTGAATGGAGTTTTGCAAACTCAAGAAACTCTTCCACTCCTTTCTCATATTCACTACACATTCTATCCTTCGACATCCATGATTTATCCATTTTGGGCTAGATTAGAAAAAAAATACCTACAAAGGTCAATATAACATGTTAGCCATAATTTAGACATGGTTCACCTTGTCTCAGAAAGTAATGATGACGAACTCTACTTAGCAATATGCAAAGTGCAACTACAAAAGTTTTGGAGTAAAATAGAGGATACAAGGAACAAATGCAATATAAAATATTGTAAAAGTCTACCTGGGCTTCAGCATTCGATGACCGTAATCTCGTCCTCAAGCTCTGTTGTTCTTCCTTTCCTGCAATAAGAATGTGAGTGAGAAGGATGAGTGTCTATAAGGAGTATAACTGGACTCACTATTTGATAAAGTAACCAAGGCTTTGATATGAAGTTATTTGATTGATAACTTAAAAATAACATAAATACTGTAAACAATGAGATCCAAGACCCTTAGTAACAGTGTAAACACTGCAAAAGAACATAAACACTGCAAAATTCGTAATCATCATGATGCTCCCGGCTACAACTATTCTTCTTCTTCAGTAAATTAAGATAGCTAACTGGTCTATATATAGTCACATATATTACACAAATGTGGCTACAAAACTTGACTGCCAAGTGCAGTTAACTAAAAATGGCCACAAAGAATATATTATGTTTATCATGAAGTGATACCGACGAACTTACAAAGGACAGGATGTGAGAATCAAGAAGGTTTAGAAGACTTCAAGAAGGTTTAGAAGACTGCAAGCATCAACCACAACCATAGACATTCAGAAACATCATATAATGTGAGTTCAGTAACGTTCTTAACAATGTAACTGTGAAATACACCAAACAGTGACATCAAAGAAAACGTAAAACGAGACGGCCACCGAAATATAAAGGTTAGTTTAAGAAGCTACAGAGACAACAGATAAACGCAATATATCGATCATTTTTAGTAAGTGAATGATCATTTCCGCCATGCCATCAGATTTACTACAAAGATTAAAAATGAGCTAAGATATCAAAGATATTTCCAATCTAGATGAGAAATAAATCGGCATGAATAATGAAATAAACAACTATCACTGCCAGCGCAATGAAATGATACAATTCATCGCGGATTTTTTGAAGAACATTACCAGGCAGATTGACAATAAACAGACAGGTTACTTCTGGTATTCATGGAAAGTTAAAAAGGAAACTAGAACATATACTGATTTAAAGCGCTTATAATAATTACATCGGCCATCAACAGTCCATGCTTCTGTACCTTTTTTTTATAGACATATTTACATAAGGATCATTATATATAGATAACATTAGTCACTGACGACCGCATACATGTACTATCCACTGCAAGTTGCATGTTTAGTTTCCAGATATATAGATAACATTAGTCACATATATTACATATTCAAATCTATAATAAGCTATATTCTCCCAAATTTATAAACTAATAATATAATGGGAAAGTTAAAATACGAATAAAGAATTTAATGGGTGAACAAATTCAAAACAGGAAACTCAGCCAACACTGTTCAGTTATATATTCAAATCTCAGGTCATCAACAAAGTTAAAACTCAGCTTTATAGGAAAACAAACTCAGTCATATCATAACATATGGTTTCATACAAAGGAAAATTAGTTTGTTCATTTAGAGCATTCAGTGAATCAGTTAATAAAGTTCTCAGTCATAAGTTCATTTAGAGCATTCAGTCCTAGCCTATCACCAGTAATATAAATTTAACATTTCAGTTTATCATCAACTAATAAAACAACATGTAAACCTTGTTAAAAACTGGAAGGAATATAATAGGACCTCTAGTCCTGGTGGTTATATAACTACCATCTTATCGCTCCTCCTTACTAGTGTACCTATTGGCTTGTATTGCACTTTTCCAAACCAGCTAAAACATTTTTTTTCTCATCTTGTCCTCAATTGGCGTTGTCTCCAACTTCACATGATTTTTCCCTTAATCTTGTCCTCAACTGCACATGTGAGATACGAAAATATATTATGGGACACGGGCAAATGATTTCACGTGTACATGATGAATGATGATATAGCTTTTGTAGGTGGTCTATCCAAATGAAATTTATCGATCAAATTGGAAAAGTGGGCTAGGTGTTTGCATTTTATAGGGCAGGAAATAAATGAAAAGAAGGGTTAATGTAAATATTCCGCTGCCGGAACTTGAACCCTGGTCTCTCTGGTGAGAGGCGAGTATCCTAACCAACAGAACTACAATGGAATCTTGATATTAACCTATATTTTCACTTTATAACCTATATGATATACAATCAATTTTTAATTGCTCCGAAGACTTATTTTTATACACTGTTAGGATTTTTCAGAATCCAGATGTAGAAGTGGCACTTTGTGTCCATATTAAATAAGCACTGTCGTGCGCAATTCATGCAGATTTAGGATAATAAGTGGGACACGGAAGTGATTTGCCGTTTGTGGAGTCTACAAATTCCATGGGAGGTGTGAGGAAATATCATTGAGAACCTTACGAGGATTTTCATACCTTCTACTCTTATTTAATTGTTTATATGAAGAAGAAGATTTGAACTTGATCCGGATTCCTTACAACAAAGGAAGCACGTTCACTCTAAAAGTGTGGCCGTGTCCTGTCGGTCATGTATCGGACTCTCCTCAGACACTCCAAAATACACTAGGACACACCAAAATAGGTGTCGTGTCCGTTTCGCTGTGTTGTGTCGTATCCGCATCCGTGCAACATAGACTACAACCAAAGACAATTTTTTATGGCCAATAACTCATGCACCTTCCTATTTGTATGAGGTGTACTGGCTACACAAGGGATTGCCTGCAGTGTTCTGAATCTGGATTTGGAGAGCATTGACACCAAAGAAAGAGAAAAGAAAAAGGAAAAGAAAAAAGAAAATGGTATAGAAAAATCAAGATTCAGCTACCTACCAAGCAGATATTTTCATGGTCAGGAATAATATACACCACAAACACACCACCATACATGTCGTACCACAATTCTAGGCTTGAAGAGGGCATCATTCTGTTGAGATTGATGACATCATCAACCCCTAGTCCATTCGAAACTGGAACTGAAACCAATCTGTTACCATTCGAAAACCCAACTCCCAATCAATCGAAAACACCCATTGAACCCACATAAACACCTTGTTAAATTTCTAAGTGTGTTTGTGGGTCAATCACGTGTTGGATTTGCAGAACCTACTGATTAAATTAGGATGATCGAAAAACCCTAAGTTGGCTGACACAAAAAAACCCTAAGTTGACACAAAAATCGAATTGTAGAGAGAAGAAATGAAAGATATTATACCGCATGGTGAAGATCGAAGTTGCCGCATGGTGAAAACGTCGGGGACGTCGTGTAGGCCGTCGAAGAGAGGGTTTTCTCGAGGGAGAGGGGACGTTGCGTAGGACGTTGGGTAGGCCGCCGAGGAGAGGGTTTTCTCGATGGAGAGGGGACGTCGTGTAGGCCGCCGAGGAGAGGGGACGTCGCGTAGGACGTCGTATAGGCCGTCGAGGAGAGGGGACGTCGCGTTGGACGTCGTGAAGGTCGCCGAGGAGTGGGTTTTACTGTTTGGAGGGAGAGGGAAGAGGCCGGAGGGATGGAGGTTGATTTCTCATGGAGGAAGAGGGCGGAGGGAGGCTTTTCGAAGTGGAGGAAGAGGTCGGAGGGAGCGATTTCTCGAGGAAGAGGCCGGAGGGAGAGATTTCTCGAGGAAGAGGTCGGCTGGGGAGAGAGGGTTTTCGAAGTGGAGGGGGGGTTTTGTTATGTGCGAAGGGTTTTTTTCAGATCTGCTCTATTTGGTGCAAAACCGTCAACAAATTAATATTTTTAAAAGAAATTACGATAATGGCAGCTGAAATAGCCGCGGGAATTTTCCCGCACAGACTTTAGTTGACGGTTATTATCAAAACGTCAATAAATAGATTTGTATTTCTTGACGGTTTCACTAAAACCGTCAACTATTATGGTATAAATTTGCTAAATTAACACAAAACGTGTGTTTCCTTGACGTATGTCTAAAACCGTCAAGGTTACCCATTTTAATGACGGTTTTCCACGACCGTCAATAAATAAACCGTCAAGAAAAGCCATTTTTCTTGTAGTGTACCTACACCTCTATCACAGAAGAATCCGGACCTCCCTATCCTATCATAGTAGAATTTATGGATGTCTTCCCTGATAGTCTTCCCGGATTACCCCCAGATCGAGACATAGAGTTCACCATTAACCTAGTCCCCGGCTCTTCTCCTATTTCTAAGGGATGCTACAGAGTCAACCCGAAGGAGGCCAAGGAGATGAAAGATCAGATCAATGAACTGAAAGCTTTGGGATTTATCCGAGATGGAGCTTCACCCTGGGGAGCACCTGTCTTGTTTGTGCCCAAGAAGGACGGAACTGTGAGGATGTGCATCGACTACCGGGCGCTGAACAACATCACCATCAAGAATAAGTACCCTCTGCCCCGGATCGATGACTTATTTGACCAACTAAGTGGAGCCAAGGTGTTCTCAAAGATTGACCTCAGATCGGGCTACCATCAGATCAAGGTCAGGAAGGAAGATATTCCCAAGACGGCGTTCAACACCAAGTATGGGCAGTTTGAATTCTTGGTCATGCTGTTTGGACTGACGAATGCTCTTGCTGTGTTCATGAACCTTATGAACAAGGTTTTCCATGAATACCTAGATCAGTTTGTCGTTGTCTTCATCAATGACATCCTGATCTACTCGAAGACTGAAGAGGAGCACGAGGAGCACCTCAGGAAAGTTCTGGGAACTTTGAGGAAAGAGAAGCTCTATGGTAAGCTATCCAAATATGAATTCTTTCTAGACAATGTGGACTTTCTTGGTCATGTTGTCACAGGAGAAGGAATTTCGGTGGATCCTAAGAAGATAGCTGCTGTTGAGAAGTGGTCTACCCCAAGCTCAGTTGCTGAAATCAGAAGTTTCTTGGGCTTAGCTGGCTACTACCGGAAGTTTGTGAAGGATTTTACCAAGATTGTTGAACCAATGACGAAGCTCAATCGGAAGAATGAAGAGTTTATCTGGACGGAAGCTTGCCAGGCGTCGTTTGAGGAACTGAAGAAGAGGCTTACAACAGCACCGATACTTGCGCTACCCGCAGGTACCGGCGGTTTCTCAATCTACAGCTATGCCTCTGGAAAAGGACTGGGTTGCGTTCTTCAACAACATGGGAAAGTGATTGCTTACGCATCTAGACAATTACGGACTCATGAGAAGAATTATCCCATACATGATCTGGAGCTTGCTGCAGTCATCTTTGCTTTGAAGCTATGAAAGCATTATCTCTATGGAGAGAGAGTGGAAATATATACAGACCACAAAAGTCTGAAATATGTTTTCACTCAGAAAGAGCTGAACATGAGACAAAGAAGGTGGCTAGAACTGATGAAAGATTTTGACATCGACCTGCAGTACCATCCGGGTAAGGCTAATGTGGTTGCAGATGCACTTAGTCGATACCCAGTGGCGATGTTCTTGACCAAGGAGCGGCACTTGTTGGAGGACATAGAGAAGCTTGGTCTGGAGATTGTACTGCCTGAGGAGAAGATGAAGGAACTGGGGCGAGAAGCTGATGTACCTGGAGCTGACTTAACCTTGATGCAGTTGCAATTGCGTTCAAGTCTGATGGACAAAGTCAAGGAGACACAATTCCAAGACAAGACGCTTTGTAAACTCAGAGATGAAGTGCTGGCAGGAACACTTGAAGGATTCTCTATAGCCAGTGACGGAGCATTGAAGAATGGTACGAGGCTGTGTGTACAATCTGGCGAATTGAGGAATGAGCTGATGCAAGAAACGCACCAGTCACAGTATTCCATACATCCTGGAGTTAATAAGATATATCGGGATATGCGTACCATCGTTTGGTGGTATGGAATGAAGAAGGATGTATCCAGATTTGTGGCTAGATGCTTGATTTGTCAACAAGTGAAGGCTAGCAGACAGAGATCCGCAGGACTTCTACAGCCGCTGGACATTCCGGAGTGGAAGTGGGAGCATATAACAATGGACTTTATATCAGGATTGCCTCGATCCCAAGGAGGAAAGGACGCCATTTGGGTTATTGTGGACCGACTGACTAAGTCAGCTCACTTTATCCCCTTCAAGGTTGGTTTATCCACTGAGAAGTTGGCGGCACTGTACATGCGGCACATCTACCGGATTCATGGAGTACCGGTAAGTATTGTATCTGACCGAGATACTAGATTTACCTCTCATTTTTAGAAGAGTTTGCATAACAGCTTGGGAACCAAACTGAAGTTCAGCACAGCCTATCATCCCCAAACTGACGGACAATCTGAGAGGACCATCCAGACGTTAGAAGATATGCTGAGATCTTGCGTCTTAAAATTTGGAGGGTCTTGGGAAGACCATTTGCACTTGGTAGAGTTCTCTTACAACAATAGTTACCAAGTTAGCATTGGTATGACCCCATTTGAAGCTCTTTATGGACGTCGTTGCCGCACTCCACTTGCATGGGACGACGTAGGAGAAAGAGTACTGCTGGGGCCAGAGATGGTGACTGACGCAGCAGAGAAGGTGAAGGTGATCAGGGACAAACTCAGGATTGCCCAAGACAGACAGAAGCATTGGGCAGATAGCAGTCGTCGACCACTGGAGTTTGAAGAAGGAGATAGTGTCTTTGTGAAGATTTCTCCTACCAGAGGAACTATCCGATTTGGCAAAGCTGGGAAGCTGAGTCCCAGATATATCGGACCATTTGAAGTTTTGAGCCGAATTGGTGAAGTAGCGTATCGGTTAGCTCTACCAGCTAATCTTGAGGGCGTGCACAACGTCTTTCACGTTTCGCAGCTCAGACGCTACATCCCGGATCCGAGTCACATCTTGGACCATTCGGAGCTGGAAATTGGATCCAGCCTTACAGTACCAGAGAAGCCTGTGGCGATTTTGGACAGAGGCGAGAAGAGGACCAGGACTTCGGTAACTCCCATAGTTAGAGTTATGTGGAGGCACGATTCCCCAGACGAGTCTACCTGGGAGCGAGAAGATGAGATGCGGGAGCAGTACCCGTATTTGTTTGAGACCTGAGGTATTTCCCTACCCTATCCTTTAATTTCGAGGACGAAATTTTCTAAGGAGGGAAGGTTGTGAAACCTGTGAAATTTTACACTGCATTTTTTTAAAAAAATTGTTTTGCTAGATAAATTTGTGCTAGAATAATATTATATATTATTTATGAAGTTATGAAAATTATTTTTAAAATAATTAAACATGGATTTTGTATGCCAGGCCCAGACCCGAACCCGATTTGAGGCATAAATCATTTTTAAATTAATTTTTTTAAAATATTAGTTGTAATTTTTCTAAAAAGAAATTATATTAATTTTTATTCATACTTTGATAGCCATATTTTTAAGCCTCAACCTATTAATTATGAAGCCTTAAAACCAAGCCCTTGTATCTATGGCCTAAAGCCCATTATCCTTAAACCCATACCCAAGCCCAATTTCTTCTTAAATCCATTAGCTTATTCATTTTGTAGGAATGAATGCATGTTTCATTCACTAGCTCATTTATTAGCCCATTCATTCTGTAGGAATGAATGTTTCTTTCATTAGCTCTAAATGGATTTATTCTTTGGTTTGAGCTTATTCATTCTGTAGGAATGAATGTTTCTTTCATTCTGTAGGAATAAATGAATGTTTCTTTCATTAGCTCTGAATGAATGTTTCTTTCATAAGCCATGTTGGCCGTTTATCTCCCTTCCCATGGTAACTCCCCTTCTTTCCTTCCTATATAAGGCCCCTACTCCAACCATTTTCCACACCATCCCACCTTCTTCTTCTTTTCCAATCCCTCTAGCCCTAGCTTCTTCAATAAATTCTGGCGATCCCCTTCCCTGGCCGAACCCCCTCCAGCCCGACGCCACCCCTTCAGCACTCCCCGAGGCCGAGTGCCCTTTGGCCGACCCCGGCGCCCCAGTCCAGCCGCCCGCCGCCGTTCCCGGCAACCCGATCCCTTTCTGGCCGTGTGCAGCCCGTCCCGAGTGGCCAGTCCCGTGTGGGCGCGACCGTTGTCCGATCCCGAGTTCGTTCCGCGGATTTACGTGTCCCGAGTCCGAGGCAACCTTTCGGATTCCGTCGATTTGGGTAAAATTCTGGATAGTCATAATAGTTCGTCCCTCCCGTGTCTATTGAAATAAACACGTAAAAATAGTAAAATAACTATTTTTATAGAATCCCCCTGCTGTTGTTTGTTTTGACATAAACACGTAAAAATAGTAAAATAACTATTTTTATAGAAAACCAATATTGTTTTCTCACATTAAATAAATTAGAAAAAATTACAAGTTATTATTTAAACAAATTTCACGTTTTTCTCATTTAAAGAAAAATGTAGTTTTATTATATAAATTATAAAAATACCAAGTTTTGCAAATAAACCGATAAATACAAAGTTTTTTCGAAATTAAATATAAAATGATCTTTCCCTCATAATTGAATGTAACGCATTAGATAATCAATTTGTGTTTGTGTTAGTATAAATAAAGAATTAAAATTGACTAGGACAAATTAGAGATTGAAACTAGCACATCTAGTATGGCAACTTTGGAAATCTAAGACCGACTTCTCGATTGTAGGATTTCGAGGACAAGTCTGAAATTCATCTTGGAGTCATTACCCTCATTCCAGTCAAACCAAGGCAAGTACAGTTTGTGGTAGTTTATAATTATTTAGTGATAGTTTTATTGCAAATTTAAACCACGAGGCAACACGGAACTCTCTCTGAGAGCATTGACTGTTTAACTATTGGGTACTGGGGGAGTAGTGTAATGAGTATGACCATATCCAAAATAGTATAATGACTGTGTTAGCTTACCCCTCATACACACGGGGATAAGCCATATCGTATCAATATGATACAACTGTACAACCCAATCCGGTCATATTCATTACCTATTCACATCACACTGTTTTAACTGCTGGAAACTATTTATTTCAACTTGTTTAAAAATGCATAACTCCATTATTATTTCAATTGTTAAAATATCATAAATTGTACTTTGCTCCCTCATGACTGGAGACTATATTTTTAGGTCCTATTGATGATGCAGAGCTACTGATTAGTAGCTATTATGATCCTGAGTTGTATCCAGTTGTGCTACCAGATGATGCTGGACTTGGAGATGACGAGTCTACTTTTTAGCTATTGTCATTTACTATTTTCAGTTGTTGTTATTGAAAATGACTATTTATTTTGTCAGTTGTAACTTTGTTGGACAAGTTTTAATTATCGGAACATTAAAGTTGTGACAAATAGTCTGTGTTGTTGATTACCTGCATGAGTGATACAGCTTACTGCCGCCGTCTCAACAACGGTGCAGGCTGGGCATGATCCGATTCGACCCAAGAAATTGGGACCGGGTCGTGACAAAGTAGTAGCTCCATCATCCACCATTTTCTTCTTTGTCTTTGAGGCCTTAGCTTCTTGCATCCATTCAATGTATTCACAACCGGGATTTTTCCTCTACACGTATTGAAGAAAGAAATTACAATTGTAAGTTACACATTAATAGCAAAAAATAATAATTAATTTATATTAATATACAAAGAAAAGTATGTTTTACTTACACTAGTAGATAATGGACAACATTAGAATTTTTGACCTAAGCTCCTAGCCACCTTTGATGTTCGTATTTTGAAAAATCCGGCTTCGCAACGACATAACCGAAGTTCATCAGTCCAACACCAAAAATCACATCCTACCTCCTTTGCACATTTTAAAAATTGGTGCCCACGATTCCAAGGTGTATTTGCAGTGAATAATTTGCACAGAGAAGTTCCTTCGCAATAACATGGGATCTTCGCAAGATCCCATTCCATTTCATTTGCTTCATTTGCTGCAATTTTGTCAGCATAAACATTTTTAGGATCAAATCTTCTTTTATTTTAGGGTTTCCACAATAAATTATTGCATGGTTTACACAATAAATTACTTTAGGGTTTCCATAATAATAACTACTGGTTAGGGTTTTCCTCTAATGTTGCTCTACTCTACTTCGAGGTTTTTCAAATTTTAGGGTTTCAGTAATAAAGAGAAATAAAGTGAGATTCGAAAATGATGAAGAAGAAGAAGAAGAGAGCAAGGGAGAGAGGTACCCATCTGCGAATGCTCCGGTAGCTTCGTCTTCAGCCGCACTGCTCGTCTCCTCGTCGTCCGCGTCTCTCGGTGGCCTCGTCCTCGTCGGAGTGTGTCGATCGAATAGAGAGAGAGACAGATAAAGGTCAAATATGGTTATTCTAAGTTGAGTGTACACGTGGACTACACACGTGTACACTTAGTTCACGTGTTGGCATGCCGCGTCACTTTTCCGCTAGCAACTGGACGGAAAGTTGGTACAGGGACTGTAATATACCTTAATTATAACGTGTGTTACTTTTAAGTAAGGAATAATACATTAGATATTTTATTGTTAATATGGTGTAACTTGGAATACCACCGAAGCAATTGAGCCGACAATGGAGAGGTCTTGAGTTTGAAGTTTG
Organism: Iris pallida; assembly: GCA_029216955.1. Classification (NCBI taxonomy): domain Eukaryota; kingdom Viridiplantae; phylum Streptophyta; class Magnoliopsida; order Asparagales; family Iridaceae; genus Iris; species Iris pallida. The sequence goes on along the minus strand of JANAVB010031018.1, from coordinate 1,725,055 downwards.
AACTAGACCTACAAAAACTAACTAAATTAATAAAAGCAACAACCAACCGTCAACGAGGAAAAGAAGAACATGCACTCATAATTTTACAAACAAAAAGATCTTATGCTGAACTTGATCACTTTTGGTTTGTAAAATTGGAGCATTGAAAAAAGAAAGCCATTCATTTTTTTTTATTTGAATGTCCAAAAAAATGATAAGAAAATGAATAATTTCCAAGATAATAGAAAATATGGAGAAAAATGGTTCTTCCTACCAACCTAAGTATTCATTTCCTCCCCGTAAGGATTCACTTTATCTTCTAATTTTTTTGGTTTTTTCAAACATCGAAAAAAAAATGATGGAATTGTAATTTACCAAAAGAAAGGAAATAGGAAATAATCAATTTCCTTCCCTTACCGCAAACCAAAAATCCATATTTATACTTCTTTCACGTTCACTAGTTCCCTCATTATAACTTTCTTTCCACTTACCATCCAGTGAATGCACTAACGCTGGGGACAAATCAAACAAATGCTCATAGGTCACGTTTGGTTCACGGAATCATGACATTGAATATATATATATATATATATATATATATATATATATATATATATATATATATATATATATATATTTGGATGCCAATGGAAAAAGTGAGGGAAAAAAAATGATTCTCAAAGAAGAAGAAAAAAAACTACGAGAAAAAAATGGTTTCTCACATCCAACCAAGGATTTACTTTCCTACTTTAAAGTTTCAGTTTTCTTTCAATTTATTTGACTTTTTTAAACACTGAAAAAAAAATCGTTTAAAATTATAATTTTTATAAAGCAAATAATTGATTTCTTTTACTTTGCTTTCCGCAAAGGAAAATGCTAAGTCTACAACCAAATTTTTTACAACATTATTACAACCTCTCTCTCCCATCTCTTACACGTGGGTCCCACAGGGTCCCACCTCCCCTCTCATCTCCCCTGCTACATGGACTCCATCCGACCCACCACTTTCTCCGCTCCTCCAATCGAAGTCCGACACGTGGCGGTTGTAGGAGGATTGTAAGGACTTGGTTGTAGGCATAGCAAAACTCTTCCGTGAACCAAACCAAGCGATTGGGTACTCAACCCTCAAATATTAGTTATTTCCTAACCAACAAAGATGTATCGTAATATGAATTTTAATAATAGTTCACCATTTTCTTACGTATCTCTCTCATCAATAATGTTTCCATTACTTAAATATAAGTAAATCGTAATACTAATTCCACTTATTTATTTTGAAGCTATATACTATATCACTATATATGTACGTATGTTACACGTATTTATTGTTCATAGATTATAATTAGAAAGATTAAAAGTCACTTGATGTTAATGAGTTGGTTTAAATAGGTTGCTTTTAATTATATATAGGTAGTCAAAGTCTTTGCCCCATGGAAGAATGGAATGAATCCCGTCATCTGGATTTGGAAAGTGCAGATTTGGAAGAACGAGAATCTCTTATGTGTGAGTTCATCCACGTAGGTTATGGGTTCAATCATTTGAATTCCGTGATAACAACTTAGAAGAATTAGTAAGTAGCATGATAATACGTTAATTCCTTTATGATGCATCTATTAAATGGTTGTTACTGATATTTATTGCATCTATTATTTTAAATTGGTATATATATTGAAGAATATTTTTGGAAGTATTATTTTACGGTAAAGCCTATTTTTCATATTATGTAGTAGAATAGATATATATTGAAGGATGTTTTTGGAAATAATTTTTTCAAAGAAACACATTTTTTACATTATATAGTAGAATAGATATGTGTTCATACATCAATATATGTTATCCATCCATATACCATTTGATTGGAAAGAAAGAGGTAGGACTTGTTTAGAATTGTTTTTTTTTACAAAGACAATAGAAATAGTTTTTAACAAAATCTTTCCAGTGACTTCCAAAACTCGTCTTTTTTAAAACCTACTTAAAAAAAAGCATAAGTAACAAACAATCGTAAACCCAACCTTATAAGCTACAACATGCCCCAATCTCTTTTGTGTTATATTATTGGGACACCATAAAAATGATACAAACATGCATGAAGCCACCAGGATGGCCTTCAATGTTCCAACTATGCCTTTGTAGTATAACCAAATTAAGTATATAGGCACGTGCATTACACATACTTTATACTACTTGAAAAAAACAAACAGTAATTTTTTTTTACTACTTGGAAATGACAAACAATAATTTCTTTAAAATAAATTCTATACGTAATTATGCATATTAGATTTAATAAACAATTTTAATTTGTAAATATAGATAATGATATTTTTTGAAGAAAAAAACTTCCACGGTTAAAGCTCAAACTTTTCTTATTATTATATAGTAGTATAGATAAATATAGTAGTATATATTAATGAAAGACCAGTCTCATATCTGGAAAATATGTTGCATTCTATTATTTATTAATGTTATTTTTTGATTATTCAACTAACATCATTGGATTATAAATTATGTATCCGATCAAGAAAATTTTTTAACCTCCTACGTGCACCAAGATTCACCATTGATGGTTAGCATGAATAAATAAGATTTAGCCGAGTCGAGCTCGAACCTAGCCTGTCACGTGCAAGTGAAGCTCCAAGCAAGTTTGGCTCGATTTCACATCCTAGCTCTCAAACGAAGAAAATGGAGATGTAACAAAATCATGACACGTTTAGACCATGGAATCTAAAATAGATATGTGGTAGCTCACCAACATACAAGAGACGGAGTTTCTTCCACACAACCTACTATTTCAAAAACTATGCAAGATATTGCAACAAATATTGTATGTATTTATATCGAGAAAATAAATTTGAAGTATTCATAAAATTTTATATTGTAGTGTAATTTTAGCGAAAACTTTCAATATATATAGGAGGGATACTCCTTTACGGGATAGATGTCTTTTGGGGAGGGATACACCTCCGGTGCAAAAAAGAAAATTCAATAGTTTTTTTTTTTTTTTTCTTGCCCTTATTTTTAAATACAACCATATAAACTCTCATTTTATACATACTAAATTATAGGACAAAATTATCCATGTGTCGGGTACGACACAGGAAGACATGTGGTTGCACTAGGTTGATCCTCTTTCCTCCCAAAAAATTTCCAAAAATGTTTCCCAGGTTGACATGTGAGCTCCCCTTGATTTGTGTGCAAAACTCTAGTTTAAAAATTGATCACGCTCCCGAATTTTGTTTTCACTCGGTTCACATCCATTATCTTCAACTTTTTTTTCTCAAATTTATCTTGATATTTTTTTTTTTTTACTTTCACTTCAGTCAAATTTTTAGTATCTTTTTTTCCTCTCGAGTTATGGTGCAACATACATGTTATTCATAACACTTTACGACAACACATTACGACCAAAAGTAACATCAATATTACAAACAACGTACCAACATCACAAACTAAATATTGCAATGTCACAAAGTCAATTACACTGATCATGAGTTGGATATAAGTATCACATGGTATATGAAATTAAAGGTCACACGCCACATATCATTATCACAGGCTCCTTACCAAAGTAACATGTAAAAATAAAAATTTCTAGTTAAATACCATGATCACAAGTTAAATGCCATAATTGCAAGTTAAATAAATGTCACAAGTTACAGGTATATGTCACATATGTTCATTATATGTAAGCAATAACACTTAACAAGCTATGGATAGATGTTATATAATACTTTTGTATGTCACAAATAAGAGTAATATATAACAAGTTACATGTAGATGTCACAAACTATGCTTACATGTAATAAATAACAGTAACATATAATAAGATACAGATAAATGTCACATATCAAGGTGTTAGATGGGCCGGTCAGCCGAGCCCGATCAACCACGCGGATCGACGCGATTCGAGTCTTCAGCGGGTCCGAGCTGTGTTGGATATTTCGACCCGGAAGCCTGGACCAGCCCGGACTGGCCCAACCTGGTTCGTCTTCGGATCGGTCCGGTTAAACACAGTAAAACCGATTGGGCTGGCCCGGTCCGTCCTGGTCCAGCCCGATTTGGACCGATTTTCTTTTCTAGTGATCATTTTGGGGGGAAATGACTCATTTTGAGGATTGTTTTTTGACCGCTTTAAGGTATTTTGGTCATTTAAAATGACCAAAAAATATCCTTATAACAACTACATTTTGAGGGTATAATAGGTCATTTTGCACAAAAAAAAATCCATAAATAGTCCAAAATTCTCTTACAAAATATACAAGTTAAGCAATTTCTGAAGGTTGAAGTAACAACTTTCTGGATTTTGAAGTACAACTTTCTGGAGGCCAAACTGTAGTGTTCTTGAGGCTTCAACTTGTGCGAAATTTCTTTGAGGCTTCAAGTTGACATTTCAAGTTAATTTAATATTACATAATAGTTTTTTTTTTTTTTTTTTTTTTTTTTTTTCTGATTTTGGATTTTTCTTTCCTCTCTCTCTCTCTCTCTCTCTCTCTTTTGTTGGTAGATAAATAAATTTCCCTTTTCTTATTTTTCTTAAAGATTAATTTTTAAAATATGGATGCTACTGATTCTAACCATCCTTATGGAGGTAATTCAGAACAAAATTTTGCTTATTCTGCGCCACCGACACAAATGTTACATCCTTAAGTTGGAAGTATGACTACTAATGTTGTAAATAGAAGAAGATAAATATATGTCACTGATAATGAGGGCGCAACAATTTTAGATTCAAAAAATCAAAAATTAATAGCTAAATGTGCACAGTGTAAGAAATGTAAAAAAAATTAAATGGAAAAAAATGATAGCACGAACACTTTAACAAGATACTATGAAATTTGTTATCGTAAGGATGCATGCTAGAAATATACAGATAAGCACCAGTCCTCAAGGATCTTCTATAGGTAACTTTATTTATTTTGTTACTCGTAACAAAACTGAGTTAACAAAATATATTATTTGTGATGAACAACCATTTACATTCGATGAGTGTGATTGGTATTATGATTATGCAAGTACTACTCGTAATCCTTGTTTTACTAAAGTTTCTAAATCTACTAGAGCATAGGCTATCAAAATATTTCAAAAGGAAATAACAGCTTTAAAACGAAGTTTTGTAAATGTTACTAAATTTGCTATAACTTCTGCTATATGGACTACTATAAACAAAATTATGCTTATATTTGTATCATGACATATTATACAGATCCAAAGTTGATGTTGCAAAAACGTATATTTGTCGACCTTTTGAATTTTCACATAATGGTTTTGTAATTGTTGGCGCTACCATGCAATCACAATAAATTTTTTTAATTTTTTTGATAATGCTAGTAATAACATTTATTGTATTGATATTTTAATTTCATAATTTTTTACTATAGTAGAAGGACGAGTTTTTCATGTTAGATGTGTTTCTCATATTATTAATTTAGTTGTACAAGAATGTCTTCAATTTTTTCAAACAAATTTAAAACTTTTATATTATGTTTACAAAATTTGAACACTTATGTAAGTAGACAACAAGCTTTTAAAATTCTATGTGTACAATATGATATAACTTTTAGGAGATTTGTTAAGGATGCACCATATAGATGAATTATACTTATTTAATGTTAAAATCTTCTATTATATTTAAATATGTTATTACTCATTATTGTAATGTTAATCCAAATTTCGATTATCAAGTTACTGAAAATGATTGGTTAATTGCTAATTTTATTTATGAATTTGTAGAATTATTTTACAATGCTACATGTATTTTATTTGGAGTTTATTATCCAACTTCTTTTATTTTTTAAATTTAGAACTGTTCCTCGTTTTGATTATGTTGTTTCCAAATGAAAATAAAATTTCGAAAATACTGGGATGAAATACCTTTTTTATATTGTTTGACTTCGATTTTTTATTCGAAGATTAAATTACATGGTGTATATTGTTAGACGATTTTAATGACAATATGAATGGTGATGTAAACAACACTTCTAAGTTATAGATTCTTTAATTACTTTATATGAAGAAAGAGTTGTATCCGACCGACCCGGTACAACACTTCAAGTTGATAGTAGTAGCTTTTGTTTTATGCCTAACTTATCACATGCTAAGAATGTACTGCAAAGGAAAAACAAAAACAATCTTCTCTACAAACTAAGGAATTGTCGTTATATTTCTTATGAAGAAGATGAAGATGAATCTTTATCTTATTTTTATATTTTAGAATGGTGGAAAAGATACGACAAAATATATCATATACTTTCTTCTGTAGTACATGATATACTAATAGTCCATGTGTCCACGGTAGCATCAGAATCTTATTTTAGTGCAAGTTCAACGATATGCTAAGTAAGAAGAGGAGCAGGATGTTGTAAGATATTTTGGAAGCTTGCATCTGCGTTCAAGATTGAATTCGTGTGAAAAAACGAACTCAAAATTCAAGGGATGAAAGTGCCGACATCAGCGAGCTGGACTTTCAGTCTCTTACATTTGGAGGACACTACTGAAGGAGGAGCTGTGCAATAAATTTGGACGAAAGACAGAAGTCGGACGACGAAAAAGAAAAGAAAAAATACTTGTACATTTTTTTTACAAACGTTGTGGAAGTAAAATATCAATTTGAAACTTGTACATTTTATTACAAATTTATGAAAACAAATTACTTGTACATTAAATTATATTGACATTAATAAAAATTTGTCAAATTTTTTATTTTTTTTGGTTAATGTTGTAGCTTATTTAAATTATAATAAAATGAAGTTTTTTTCCTTCCAATTTTTCTCTCATTGTTTTTTAAATTTTTTTCTTTTTTTTTGGAAAATTCGGGTCGGCTCGGACCCAACCCTGAACCGGCTCGACTCATGCTCAGTTCACCCCGGACCGCGCCACACCGGGTCATGGTTCTGGGCTCGGTTTGATTTTTTTTCTCCCAGGGTCGGGTTGTCCCGACCCGCTTCTTCTTCTGGGTTGGGCCCGACCCGCCCAGAACCCGGTCAAACCCGGTTGACCAGGTCGCGGGCCTGTCTGGACCGGCCCATCTAACACCTTGAGTCACATATTAACCTTATACGTAACAAATAGTGTTGTGGCACAACGAAAATAAATCCAAGAAACTCAGAAAAAATTCACAACCACAAAGATAATGATTTACGTGATTCGACCAAGACACAAACGAGAGTGATTTAATTCCACTATGAAGAAGAAAAGGAATTACAATAGCTCTCAACACTTCTCTCCTTGCACTCAAGAACTCTCTATCACAAAGATAAAAAAAAATCTCTCAAATTTTTTTTTGTTGAATTTATTCAACAACTTTAGCTCTCTTGTGTTGAACTTATTCAACAACTTGAGCACAATGAGATGTCTTGTGTTGAACTTATTCAACAACTTACATTGAGTACTCTTGGAGGGTGTCAATTGTGGAGAACCTTTAGACCCCTTTATATACTATAGAAATTCCATCCTATGTAGGCATAAAATCCAATATTATGTAGGATTATATATTGATAATCCAATCCTATGTAGACTTACATATATTAGAAATCCAATCCTTATAGGATTACCATATATATGGTCAAATCCAATCTTATATAGGATTACCATATATATGGTCAAAAAAGGCCATGGGCCTATTTTTGGACACTTTCCTTCATATCTCCACCTCGGCAAGATTTTACCACAAAATCGAGCCGACACACTTCTCCACCGCACAACTTCACCAAAATCAACCACTCGTCAATCCCGTCTCTAAAGGCTCTCAAGCAAAACTTCTCCACTTTGCTCTGAGAAGCTTTCTTCTTCTTGTACACTCTCTTGCATCCTATAACTCGCTTGCCTTTGGACAATAGAACTAAATTCCATGTACAGTTCTTATGGAGAGACTCAATCTCTTCCTGCATAGCCATCATCCAGTTCTCGCTTCTAGTATCTTTGACAGCCTGTCTGAATGTGATAGGCTCTTTATCCTCCACTGATAGTGCATATGCCACCATATTTAACTGTCCATAGTGCTTTACTGGTTCCTTAAATTCATACATGTGTACTGGCTTGACCGATCTCCTTGGCCTATTGCTGGCCAAGGAATCTTGCTGCTGGTGCTGCGCTTCTTCTAGTTGTTGCTCTTGTGGGGCTTGATGAATATCTTCAGAAACCTCTACCTCATCTGATGCATCCTCAGACAACTCAATCTCAACATTTTGAGATTTGCTAGATACACCATCATCTTGATTGGACTTATTCTTCTTGCTTGAACTGAAGGTCACCCTGTGCTGCTTGCTATAAACACAATGCTAACAGAAATCTATACTTGGTTTCTTCATGTTCTTCAGTAACCCTTGCTTGCTCAGTAAGGACAGGTCTTTCTTGCTCATATGTCCAAATCAGATGTACTGACTGCCAAAGTCCCAGTCACAGTGCTTCCCAATAAGATATAAAGGTTACCCTGTTGGTGACCTTTCATCACCACCAAAGAACCAAAAATGACCCGCAAGACTCCACCCTCGGCAATGAACTTGTACCATTCGAGTCAAGCGTACCAAAAGAAATAAGATTTTTCTTGAGGCCGATAACATGTCTGACATCGGTCAAAGTTCGCACAATTCTGTAGTGCCCCGTCCTGCTCAGTCAATCGAAGGAATCGAAACGCCGATGGCGTTCGGACTTAGCCTCGCAACGGCTTGCTCAAAGACTCGCTCAGGTGGGGTAGTTTTGGTGAACTTGCCTCATCTTAGCCTTCACATAATAAATTGCATATTTTTAACTTGCACAAGTTAGGCTTGATAATAAAAGAGACGCATCCACATAGCTAAGGGAATAATTCCGATGGGTCGGAATGTGTTAGAATATGGAAAAAGGTCCCACGGTATGCTTAGAAGTCTGCTCAGCGTGCTTTCAAAATGACACTCGGTCCTTCGTCCTGTGGCTTGGGAGAAGAAAGTTGGCCTAAGTTGCTAAGTTGCCACAATGCTGGAATTAGCCTAAGTCATAGGCGTCGCCCGTACGAATGCTTGATAAAGCATGCACAGTTCCGTCGTCCAAGGCTTGGCATAGCCTTCGCCTGTCCTGTGGTTTAAGTCGTGCTACACGACATGTGACTTAAGTTTAGGCACCCAAAGAGCTTGGTTGATCAAGTCGACCGCGTGCACGTCACGTTCTCTCGATGCGAAGATTGGTGTAGCCTTTGTTCGTCAAGTCGTTGCCCGAACAAGTTAGGCAAAGTTATGTTGGTCTATCAAAGCTATTTCTAGCACTGTCTCGCTCTTTCTACGGTTGCCAAGTCATATAGTCCCACGAGGACAAGGCTCGTCATATAAGTATGTGACTGGAGCGATAACGTCGCCTAGAGAACAAGGTCTGTCTAAGGTACGAGCCACGGTTGGTTTAGAAAAGCTTGCCACGGACAAAAGAAGTCCACGCGACTGGTTGTCGCCGAGATCGGTCCCGCTACTTGGGAGTCTCGATAGGGAAGCACACGAGATCGATTCTGCTACTTGGGAGTCTCGATAGGAAAGTACACGAGATCGGTTCCGCTACTTGGAAGTCTTGATAAGGAAGCACACGAGATCGGTTCCGCTACTTGGGAGTCTCGATAAGTCTCGCTAAGGAAGTACACGAGATCGGTCCCGCTACTTGGGAGTCTCGATAAGTTTCGATAAGGAAGTACACGAGATCGGTCCCGCTACTTGGGAGTTTCGATAAGGAAGTACACGAGATCGGTTCCGCTACTTGGGAGTCTCGATAGAAAGTTGGAAAGCATGGTCATGAATAAGGAAGGTCTTAGTAGATCGAGTTGAGTCTTGCATGGTCATTGGACAACTTGCGCGCACGGATAAATTCCTCGAGCGATCCCCGGGCGCCGGGTTCGTTTCGGCCTAGAAGGAATTGCAGATATTGTACGGCCTTCATCGACGGTACGACTCGATTGAAGTGAACCGTTACAATATAGGCTGCGAGTCATTCGGTGGGAGCTCGTACCTCGCCACGCGAATGGTTACTATATGCAAAGATCCAGGATAGCTTGACATTGCTAGTGACCACTCATATAGATGTGTCGGCATAAGAGTGGCTATCCACATGTATGCCTTTGGATTGCGTCGAATACTAGCAGGTTACGAGTTGGGTTAACAAGTTATGCTTATTGCAAGCACTAACCTTGAGTCGGCACGAGTTAGGTGTGTACGGGTGCATCACCATTATGGAGCCTAAGATTTGGCTATAGCAAGGACACGTGCTTCGGCATGAATGTTATGTCGTCTCGAGTTAAGTCATGAAGGGCCGTAAGGCAAGTGGGTTAAGTCGGGTTGATCCTTGGGAGGCACGGCCTCGATCTTAAGGCATGAGCAAGTCTATTGGCACGACCAGCACGAGTCGTCGCATTGACGTCGTTGGAATGAGAATGATCTAGAGGCACATAGAACAAGTGGAAGTCTTGGCACGACCGAGTTGCATAAGTTTCCACTCGACGAGACACTGCCTCGAATATATTGAAGTAACGAATAAAGTATAGCACGACCCTGTCGTTGTGTTACCAAGTATAGGCCAAGGCATCGTTGTCTTAAAATTGATCCTAAGGCAAGACTAGAAAAGATAATCAGAAAGGGTTTTAGTTGCAAAAAGTAAATGAACGTGTCAATTTTGTATGGATGGGCGATGAGCTCACTCTACCAGTACAGTTGAGTACTGACACCCACACAGTTTTCATGTGCAGGCACAGCTAGAAGCTCGTGGTGCGGATCTCGCTTGGATGCGTCGAGGCACGGAGTTCCTTGGTGATTCGAAGCATGCGGCCGCGTGGAGTCATATTTAAATTAAAGTATTATAATTTTGGTCATTTTTTATATTTTAATATTTTGGGAAAATTTTATATTTTTAATATTGTTTTTATTGGATTTGTTTAGTCGGGTTTGAGTTTCGTCTCGTTCCGACTTGTATTATGATCCGGGTAGCTTAAACTCTAGATGGGACCCAATATTAAGTTAAGCATGGCCCAAAAAACCCAACATTTAAGTTAGTTAGTTAGACTAATTTTTATCATGTTAGAATGGTTAAGTTAGAGACTCAAAACTAGATCCTTTGACCCCAAACTTGAACCTAGTCTAGACTTAACCATATGAGACTAGAGAGGGGCAATTAGGACATTTACCATTAGCCCTAATGGACTCTTTATGGCATCCACCTTTAGGGGAGAATGATTCATTTCATTCATTACAATCTTGCCTCTTTTATTTTCCTCTTGTTCTTCCCTAATTTTAGAGAGTCTTCCCTTTGATTTGATCTCCAAATCAAATCATTCCTTCACCAAATCTTTCCTCAATCATTCCCATTCTCCAAGGAAAGGGTGCTACCAAGGATTGGAAGATAAGTGCAAGGAGGAGTGTCCACTTTGAGGGATCTTCGTATCGGAGCCGTGTCCTAAAGGATTTCATTGGGATTCCACTCCCAATAGGTAAAACCCATCCTCTAAATCGATTTCCTTTACATATAAATTAGTTTTGAATCCGTAGGATCCATTCTCATACATGTGTCCCCTTTAGATTCAAATTTGAGACCATTTAGAGCTTTCTTGAGGATTTTAGATATGTGTCTTGTGTCCTACTTGATAGATCCCAAATTAGGACACCCCATGTGTATGTATGTATGATAATAGTTTAAATAGATATTTAAATTCAGTTTTAGAATGGTTAGAGAGTGGATTGATCTTAGTTAGTATGGTTAGAATGAGTTTCATTTGGATACCTATGTTGGTATCCAAGTATCTTGGCCTACATGTGTTTCTTTTGTCCAAAACAACACAAATTCGTCATAATATTCATCCACATTTTTATTAACCAAAGCAACTTAGAAATGTCATAACTTTTAGCTTAGAGCTCCGTTTAATCTTTTGTTTTTTTAAAAGAAACGTATCGAAGTTAGCTTTCCAAATATATATTTTAATAAGCCAAAATCGTTCTGAATTTTTTTATAAAAGTATTTGAGTGTCAGCTGTCTGAAAGACAAATGCGTTTCGGTATTTTTGCGATTCCGGGAGCTTTCGGACACGAAAATACGATCCGTTCGAAGTTTCGAAAAGCTAACACGAAGGGCTACGACATATTTTAATCCTAGAATTTAGTGAAGGTCCAATTGGTATAATATTGGTTTTAAGTAGAAGAGTGACTATACGACATAGACATTTTGTGTAACCTATGAGCCTATGTAGTATGGATATTAAATGAATGTAGAGTATGTAATGCATGATATGTTAGATGAATGAAATGATATATATATGATATGTATCCTCTTTACATTAATGTATATATATGGTTGAATGCAAGCATGTAGGAATGCAATCAATGTAATGTATGTATTCACATATATTTTGAGTTAAATATATGAGTTTGTATGCATATATTACATGTATGCATGTATGCAGGAATGAATGTAATATAATATAGAGTACGCATATATGAATATAATGTATGCAAGTATATAATGTATTCAAATATGTATGTATGCATCTATGTATGTATGTATAGGTGAATGAATGAATGCAAGTATGCATATATGATATGTATGTAGGCATGTATGCAATGCATGTATGTATATGTCCCGATCCGCACCCATTTTTTTTTGAATACGAGACGTGTCCAAGCCAGCCTATACCGCAGTGTCGACGGTAGAACGCTGTCACGGCCATGAAGATCAAAATCACAAATAATGCTCATTCACATAATTAATTTAACTTACAATAGTCACAAGTTTTACATTTTGCTGAAAAAAATATAAACTTGTACAAATATTTGAATGACTACAACTCCACTATCTAGCTAGTCTCTAGGATTTTATCTGCAAGTACTCCCGCATCTCCCATGCTAAGTGAATCCACGGCTAACCTGAAAAATATTGGTTTCCAGTCAGGAATGGAACGAGTACAATTCACTGAATGCAATTCCAATATATAAAAATGACTATATAACAGAGGTTAGCCTTTAGACATATGACTCATAAAATAAAATGAAGAAAGACAATAAACTAAATAATAAGAACAAAAAATGAAATACAATAAAATACTCACCAACTGACCAACTGAAGTACCTTTATATGTGATCGGTCTCGGGACAATTATACGACACGGTCTACACGGTCTAAAGTTAAACGGTCTACAGTTACACGGTCTACAGAAAATATTACAATAAAGAAACACTGTCTACAATAATAATCACGATCTACACAGTTTAAATGCAATAATAATCACAGCCTACAAGATATAAATGCAATAATGATTACGGTCTACACGGTCTAAGGTCTGATCACACATCGTTGGTACTTCATTTCTCCCGACACCACAAAGAAATAAATTAACATAAAAGACTGAAATCACATATCTATCAACTAAACACCGATGTATAGTAAAGATCAATACTGAAAACAAACAATAAACTGTACTCGCCTGTGGTCCTTTGCTGGTGAAACCAAAAGTCCAAACAACTCAGTGTGCCACAAAAGTCAAAACCCGTACAAAAGTCTCCAGATGCTAAAATAGACATTACCAATATTCTCAGAATAGTCAAATTAGCTAGGATTGCCTGTCTTTAAGTCCAATTCTGGATACAGGGTAAAACGGTAATTTCGGATCAAAATAGTGTCCGCCGTTGGACCCGCTTTGCACCGAAAAGCGTGTCAGAGTCAACGATCTCTAAAGTTATCAAATTACATGTCTACGGATTCGTTTTGATGATATAAACCCAACCGTATGTCCAAAGTTGGATTTCGGCGGCCCGTGCACAAAATCACCCGTTGAGTCGGACCGTAGGGCCCGCAAAACGGTGATCCAATCAACTGTCTCAGAATCGGACCAAACTTGGCATACATGACCATAAAAATGATACGGTCCTACTGGCATAAGTTTTGTCTCGACCTGACGAGCGTGCACAAAGTAATTGAGAAATTTTCACAGAGGCCGATACGGTGAATTTTGACGGATACGCATCAAATTCGTCGTGCACACGCGACCAATTTGAATTCCGTCAAAGCCCACACGACCACGAAGCCGTTACGCACCTTTCGATGCTTTCAGTTCGCGACCACGTCGCCCGGATTGGCGGAACGCACGTCGTATCGAAGAATTTTTCAATATTTTTAATATTTTAAAACAGATTTTCGGCAAACTTCGGGATTTGATTTCTCAACACCTTGTCGATGATTTCCAAATCCACAAAAAGGGTCGTGAAGTCCTATATGTTGTCTATAACTTGTTCAAGTAGATTTCCGACTAGGTCAATGGATTGGTAGGAATTTTCCTTCCAACTCGGGGTTTGGGGCAGTCCTACTGTCCTGTTTTCACACAGATTCTCGACAACTTTGTGTCGATTTTGGGGACTAGTTATCGAACTATGCTTGTATCTATATACTGGGATTACTAAAGGTTATATAGGCTACCTATAGGAACTTACGGATCAAAATATCATGGAGTACGAAGGACGAACCCTCACCTTAAAGTGGACGTCGCCACTGCCGAACTGCTGCTGCCATTTGCTCTGTTCTGGATCCTCTGTTTCGTGCGCTGTCGGCTGTCCTCCGGCGGCACTCCGGCCGGCGGTGGCCCACGATGGCACGCGCGCAGGGCCAGGGGGTCGCCCATGTGCCAAGGTCGGTGGATTAGGGTTTGCTTTCCCTCTCCTTTCGTGTTTTATACTCGCGCATACGCTGGAACCGCGCAGGTTGGGAATAGAGTAAGGCTCGGGTTATTTCGTCCTGCTAGGTTCCCCCCTCTCGGGTTGAGCCCGATCAACTCCTGGGTTCGGGTTCACATAACTACTGTAGCGTAGCTACAGTAGCAACTCTTTTTCCTTTTCTTATTAATAAATCTATTCTTATATATGTTGGCCCATTGGTCATAGTCAACCTGATTTTAATAATTGATCAAAACTCTGTCTGGATATACGAAGCTTGTTGGGACATCTCAGCTTCTTGGACATAAGCAAGATTGGATATTCACTCCGTTCAAGACTGAAGATCTGTTTGGCTACTTGAGTCTGTACTTCCTATGCAATGTAATTTTTCATTTTATTTGAGTCTAGGAATACGTTGTATACCGAGTCGTACTGGCAAATAGGCTATTCCCAAAATAGTTCAAAATGTTTTTTAAAATGACCTATCAAAATGTTTACAAAAAGGTTTTCAAAAATCACCAAAAATCTATTTTAAAACCCTATCCTAACCCTGACAGAACTCGGCCAGAGTTCGGCCAGAGTTCGGTTGGTGGCCGTTTGATTTTTTGAATTCCCTGGAACTTGGTCCTCCTGCAGTTGCGGATTTGACCGAGATTTGCTCATCGAGTTCTGCCCGAATTCTGCCCGAATTCTGACAGAGTTCTCCCTTTGGAATTCCTATAAATAGAGATGGATTTCGATCATTTCAATTCACTCATTCACTTTCAATCTTCTCTCTATCTAAAAAGCTTTCTGCCTTCCAAAGAGTTTTCTAGAGCTTTCATTTTCAGATCCCAAGCCAGTTACAATCCTCTAGTCGATTTGCCAGTGCGGTACGGTCTAGAAATTTCTGAGAGATTGTAATCAGAAGGCTTGATTGAAGAATACCTCTTCACATTTGAAGTTGGACGAGTTCTTCGTATCAAAGCTCGCGTTGTAGAAGTTGCAAGGACTTCGTAAGAAAACTTGCGGTTTTTCCTATAGTGGATTCAACTGGTAGCAAGAGTTCTACCGACTGGATTAGTCCTCAACAGAGGGATACCAGTATACATCGCTGTCTTTGCGTTTGCTTTCTGAACTCTGCCTTTACATTATTTTAACTGTGATTATATACTGTGATTATGTTGCTAATATTTTTTATTTAGCATTATTCCGCTGCCAACTCTATTCACCCCCCCTCTAGAGTATTACGCTTTACTATATCGTTCCGACAATTGGTATCAGAGCGGGTGTTACAGGTAAAGCGAGGTAACAGTGCTATTATTTATTCATTATTTATTAGATCACAGCACATCACATGGCTACTATGAAATTCACAAGTGAAGGTCAGGCCACAAACAGACCCCCTCTGTTTGATGGTACTAACTACACTTATTGGAAAACACGGATGAGTTTCTTCTTGAAATCTCTTGATTTTGACTTATGGGCTATTGTTCTTGATGGCTATCAGAAACCACCTCGTATAAATGTCGAGGGAGTTTTGGTTGAGAAACCCCAAAGCAGTTATACAGAGGAAGAAAAGAAAAAGGCCAGTCTTGACGCACGTGCCATTAATGCTCTTTTTTGTGCCTTAGACAGAACATAATTTAACAGGGTATCTACATGCACAACGGCAAATGGTGTATGGAAGCTTCTCGAAGTTACACATGAAGGCATGACTCAAGTCAAGGAGTCAAAAGTCAGCAGACTTACTCAAGAGTACGAGGCGTTCAAAATGAAGCCAAATAAAACAGTCACACAAATGTTCGAGAGGTTCTTGGATATTGTAAACCCTTTGTCCTCTTAGGCAAAGATTACAGTAACCACGAAAAGATTCGCAAACTCCTGCGAGCTCTCACCAAGAACTGGATTCCGAAGGCTACAGCTATCATTGAAGGAAACGACCTCACTACAATGTCACTTGAAGTACTCATGGATAAACTACTCACTCATGAACTGGAGCTACAAGATTTTGAAGAACCTGTACCAAAGGAGAAGACTATCGCCCTCAAGGCTCAGCACAGAAAAGCTG
Organism: Iris pallida; assembly: GCA_029216955.1. Lineage (NCBI taxonomy): Eukaryota > Viridiplantae > Streptophyta > Magnoliopsida > Asparagales > Iridaceae > Iris > Iris pallida. The sequence goes on along the minus strand of JANAVB010031018.1, from coordinate 1,708,393 downwards.
CTGAAGATGACTCAGACAGCAGTGGATCTGATGCTGAAGATCAAGCTCTCCTAGCAAGGAAGTTCAAAAGATTCATGAGACATGAGAAGAGAGTCAAAGAGAACAACATCAACAACTGGTACCAAGAAGATGCTGTCTGCTATGGCTGCAAGAAGAAGGGACATATGAAGAAGGACTGTCCCATCAACTCATCATCGAGCAAGAAGAACAACAGGTATGAAAAAGGCAACCTGAAAAGATCAACGTCTCGGAAATATGCCAACACCAACATATGGCATGAGAGTGAAGCTAGCGACTCAGAAGATGAACATTCAGAGGACGCTGCAAACATCTGCTTCATGGCAATCGATCAGGTACCTACTGAACCTGTAGAAACATATGATGACTTCACCTTTGAGCAATTAGGAGATGCCTTCAATGACCTGATGCTTGACTACAGGAAACTGCGTAGTAAATATCAGACCGCTAAGAAGGTACTCAAAGAGTACAAAGGAGAAATAGGAAGACTTACCGACCTACTAGCTGAGGTTAGAGCTAATGTTAGTGAGTCTGGTGAGCTTTCCTCTATAAAACTCTTATTACACGAGACTAAACAGTCATCCGAAGAGAAAGACAAGATTATAGACCAATTGAGAGAAGATCTTTCTAGAGAAAACAAAAGTCTTCAATCTGCACAAATCAGAATGGAATCACTCACTTCTGATTATACTAAGTTATATGACACTTCCAAAAGGTTGGAAATTAGGTTAGGAAAATAGCCTGAGCCTGCTGCTTCCTATCCTAACACGTGTCACTTACCGAGAATTCGAAACATTCCCAAGCCAAACACTGTCAGACCAAACCATATAAACCTTTACCCCAAAAGGTTAAGCCCAAACATGATCATAGGTATGCATTCTTCTATACTAGAAAACCCAAACCTACCAACCATGCACACCACTCAGCTTTCAACACTCGACATGCACAATGTCATTATTGTGGCCTCATTGGTCATATATCATCTGCATGTAGAATGAGAAAGCTTGTAGATTTAAATGTTTATGCTTGGATACCTAAAGCTAACAATTCAGGACCCTACAAGAAATGGGTACCAAAGGTTTCATCTACAAACTGTTTTGTAGGTGGAACACCCTTCACATGCTAGAAGCAAATGGATCCTCGACAGCGGTTGCTCACGGCATATGACCGGTGATGCTACCCTATTTGCAACACTGTCGAAGAAGAAGAAGGAAGGTTATGTTTCCTTCGGTAATAATTTGAAAGGGTATATTATTGGTATCGGTGATGTTGGTAAGTCTCTCTATCCTGTGATTAAAGATGTCTGTCTGGTTACCGAGTTGAAACATAATCTGCTCAGCATAAGTCATCTAGCTGATCATGGTTATGGTATCAACTTTGGCAAAGACAAATGTACTATAGTTGATAGCTCAACTGGTAGTACTATCTTTGAAGGAATCAGGGAAGACAATATATATGTTTTCTATATGTTGGAAGAAGCTAACATTTCAGGTAGATGCTTAATGGCCAAAAGTGATGAGATTCATCTATGGCACATGAGACTCGGTCATGCAAACATGGATACAATTTCAAGATTATCCACAAAGAAGATAGTACGCGGTTTACCAGACATAACATTCAAGAAGGATTCGGTATGCAGCCAATGTGAAAAGAACAAGGCTACCAAATCCACATTCAAGTCTGTAAACGCAGTATGTACTACTAGACCTCTATAATTGCTACACATGGATTTATTCGGTCCTAGCAGAGTTGCTAGTCTCGGAGGTAAATTATATGCATTTGTTATTGTAGATGATTTTTCTAGATACACGTGGGTATATTTCTTGACACGCAAGAATAACGCATTATCCAAATTTATCGCCTTTTGTAAGAAAGTACAAAATGAAAAAGGTTACATGATCACTCGAATTAGAAGCGATCATGGAGGCGAATTCGAGAATGCTGATTTCGAGCAATTTTGTGACACACACGATTTTATACACGAGTTCTCCTGCCCTAGAACTCCACAACAAAATGGAGTTGTGGAACGTAAGAACAGAACTCTAACCGAAATGGCCAGAGTGATGTTAAATCAATTTAGTCTACCCAAATACTTCTGGGCTGAAGCTGTCAATACAGCTTGCTTTGTGCTCAATAGAGTTCTAATTCGACCCAAATCGAAGAAGACTCCATTTGAGTTATGGTTTGATAGAATTCCTTCAGTTTCATACTTTAAGATATTTGGCTGTAAGTGCTTTATTCTTAATACTAAAGACAACTTGGAAAAGTTTGACGAAAAGGCCGATGAAGGTATATTTCTAGGTTATGCGGCCAAGAGCAAAGGGTACAGAGTCTTCAACAAACGTACCATGATCATCGAAGAATCAATCAACGTCACTTTTGATAAAATGAACCAAATATCTCTCGATGATAGTGATGAAGATCTGCCTACATCAAGTTCAACATCAGCTGAACCTGAACCAAGCTTTGCACTAGCTGAACCCCCTAGAGGAGATCCAGGAACCAGCTACCTACAGAGTCTACCGAAGAGGTTAAAATTCACAGCTGATCATCCACAAGATTTGGTAATTGGTGACATTACCAAAGGAGTAAGTACTCGATCATCCAGTAGAGATATTGTTTCTAGTGTTGCATTTATTTCACAGCTAGAACCTAAATCTATTGATGAAGCATGTAGTGATAGTTTCTGGATAGATGCCATGCAAGAGGAATTAAACCAATTCGAACATAATCAAGTTTGGGAACTTGTTCCCAAGCCTATTGATCATCCGGTCATTGGCACCCGTTGGGTATTCCGAAACAAACTAAATGAGGATGGTTTAGTAACTCGTAACAAGGCTCGACTCGTAGCTCAAGGATACAATCAAGAAGAGGGTATCGACTACGATGAGACTTATGCCCCAGTTGCGAGATTAGAATCCATTCGAATGTTATGTGCATTTGCATGTTTTCATGATTTCAAACTTTTTCAAATGGATGTAAAAAGTGCTTTTCTAAATGGCTTTATAAAAGAAGAAGTTTTTGTAGCACAACCTCCGGGTTTCACGGATTTTAAAAATCCTGACCATGTTTTCAAGTTGAAGAAAGCCTTATATGGTTTGAAACAAGCCCCTCGTGCTTGGTATGACCGTCTAAGCTCTTTTCTACTTGACAACGGTTTTTCAAAAGGAAAGGTTGACACTACACTTTTTATTAAATCTTTTAATGGCAAGCTGCTTTTAATTCAAATTTATGTTGATGATATCATATTTGGATCCACTGATGAATCTCTTTGTCAAGAATTCTGTAAGTGTATGCAGAATGAGTTTGAGATGAGCATAATGGGAGAGCTGAAGTTCTTTTTCGGATTGCAAATCAAACAAACCGACAATGGGACGTTCATTAATCAAGCCAAGTACACAAAAGATTTGCTAAAGAAGTTCGATCTGGACAATGTCAAACCTATTGGCACTCCGATGGCAACTTCAACAAAACTTGATTCTGACGAACAAGGCAAGCCAGTCGACACACGTAAGTATCGAGGTATGATTGGTAGTTTACTTTACTTAACTGCTAGTCGTCCAGATATAATGTTTAGTGTTTGCCTGTGTGCACGTTTTCAAGCTAACCCAAAGGAATCACATCTGACCGCAGTTAAGCGTATCTTCCGATACCTTAAGGGCACTTCTTCTGTCGGCTTGTGGTATCCCAAAACTAAATCCTTTGACCTTATTGGTTATTCGGATGCAGATTTTGCGGGATGCAAGGTTGATAGAAAAAGTACTAGCGGTACATGTCATTTCTTAGGCAAGGCTCTAGTCTCTTGGTTTAGTAAAAAGCAAAATTCTGTAGCCTTATCAACAACAGAGGCTGAGTATATCGCCGCAGGACGTTGTTGCGCTCAGATTTTGTGGATGAAACAAACCCTAGAAGACTTTGATTTATTTTTCACACATATTCCCATTTTCTGTGATAACACGAGCACCATTAATTTGACTAAGAATCCTGTATGTCATTCTCGTACTAAACATATCGAGATTAGACATCATTTTCTTAAAGATCATCATCAAAATGGAGATATAAACCTTGTGTACATAGATACTGAAAATCAATTAGCTGACATCTTCACTAAACCTCTAGCGGAAGATCGTTTCAATTATTTACGTCGAGAATTAGGAATTTTGGACGTCAATAATATTAATTGATTTTATTTTATGATTGTATATCATTATGCAAAAACTGTGTTAGAGACAAGCTAATAAAGAGTCTGTCTGTCACCACAACTACGGTTGAAGCGAAGCGGTACTTAAGAGTTCCCCGGTGAACCTCCGCCAGCTGGGACAGTACTCCTACAGCTAATCTGAGACAGTCGCTGTGTAACGACATTTAATTCATAAAATATTATTAATTATGTTATTTGAAGACTAAAATAACTAATCTTTGAATTAAATATTTGCAACGAGTCAATGAAAAAGAAGTAGCAAAAATCAACTTTGAAAGAACCCTAGGCGAATTCGGCCAGAGCTCTGACCGAATTCGGGCCGAGTTCGGTTGAGGGTGTATGTGTATATATACAGAACCCGAGAGCTTCTTCTCTTTCATTACTTCCAAACTAATTACAACAGCAGCAGCAGCCGAACCCGACCTCCAAACCCTAGTTCTTCACCAATCTATTGCTTCCAATCTACTTGGTGAAATCCTTCCAAAATTTGGAATCGTGCGGAGATCGTTCTTCTCTACAACATATCTAATTTTCGTGAGGTATAACTCCCTCTCTCTTCACCTTTCAAATTAGTGCTTTTTTATTTCATTGGCACCTAGATTTAATCCGTCTAAGAGGAAGAAGACCACTCCTAGTGAGGAAGGGTCCTCTTCGAATCCTCACACGGATTCTTTGTTTTTGCCGGTCCAAAAGAGCGACGGCGCTTTCGATGGGTTCTTCTTTCAAACCCTCGATCAAGCTTTATTATGGTACGGTGACTTTTCCACCCGTTCCATATGTAGCGGCGCTCCGGTTAAATGGACGGTATTCCCTGATCATCGTCACTTATTTGAGGCATTAGGGTTACACTTACTTGTTAAACTGTGCTTCCCAATAGCAACTAATGCCATTAGATTGTTCTATTGCAATCTCGTAGTTAACACTTTTGACGTGAGCACACGTGTCGGAGGCATAGACATTGACTTCAATGATGTCCTTCTAGTGGAGATTCTTGGTATTCCTAATGAAGGTGAACCGCTAGTTGATATCACGGAATTCGATTTCCCCGAAGGCACTACACTCACGAGTTTCAAAACGGAACTTTGTGCACCTGACAGAGTACGTTCTGGAAAGTTCAAGGCTAACAACCTGAACTTGTTTAACTACGAATTGTATCGCATCATCTACTCTACTCTTCTTCTAAAATCCACTTCCAAGGATGATGTGACTTCCCTTGAGCTGTCCGCCATGTACCATATTCTTAAGGGGATTCCTTTTTCCACCCCTAAGACAATCATTCAGATGATGGGACGTTGTCGTGCTAGAGATCGAAATCTCTCTTACGCGATGATTCTCCCTCGTATCTTTCAGCGATTCGAGATCGATCTATCGACTTGTACTCAGGACTCTGAGCCCAAGTTACTCCAGCTTTCTCGTCACAGCCGGACTGCTTCAGCTCCACCTCCTGCTCCTCCTACTGCACCATCTTCACCACATCAGCCGTATGCCATGACTTTTGAGGGCATACATCAGCATTTATCAGCTTTGCATGTCTCGATGACGGACATGGCTCGCGAACGAGAGTTCTGCGATGTCACCCGTTACCAGGCGATGGCAAACTCCTTGGCCGATCTGCGTTTTGCCCAGACTGGTTACTCTGCTGCTTCCATCCCTCGTGATCCAGCTTTTTTGGGTTACCGCTGTGAGGATGAGACTGTTCATGCCTACTTCCAGACAGGTAACGCCTATGACTGGTATCGTGCACCTCGAGATTATGTTGGTGAGTTCTATGCTGGCGCCCCTACTCATCCTACTGGCGCTGGTACTTCTGGTGCTGGTACTTCCGGTCATGCTGGCCACGCTGCTGATGATATTGATGAGGATAGTGATGATGAGATCTGATTTGATTATTAGTGATATTCTATTTTATACTTGGAAATGCTCCGACATTCCAAATTCTTATTATTTACTTTTTATCAGTACTTTGTAGTTTGCTATCAGTACTTTTTATCTTCATGGACATGTTTTTGATGTTTCATTTATGACATCTCAGTTTATTTCAGCATTTTGTTTAAGCACTATCTTTTTATACTGCTTCTCCATTTTAAACTGCCTGTGAAATAGCATGCCTGAGATTTTTTTTATGTTTTTGAAGCAATACATGCCTGTGATGATAATTTGTAGCAACTTTACATTCCTGTGATGCTATATCTCTAATTCTTATACTATATTTCTTTTATTTTCTCGCTATTTGTTACTTATGCATTGATTGCGGGGGAGCCTTCTGCATTTAATGCGGGGGAGCCTTCTCTTGTGCAATTATTTTGCTAAGTGACAAAGGGGGAGAAAATTAAAAATGATCTAACATTTTTTTTTGAGTTAAAAACAGGTTATGAACAATTTCTACTTTTTGATATTTTTGAACAAGCTTGAACAAGCTTAATGTTATATCATTCATAGTTTGTCAATTATCAAAATGGGGGAGATTGTTGGCCCATTGGTCATAGTCAACCTGATTTTAATAATTGATCAAAACTCTGTCTGGATATACGAAGCTTGTTGGGACATCTCAGCTTCTTGGACATAAGCAAGATTGGATATTCACTCCGTTCAAGACTGAAGATCTGTTTGCCTACTTGAGTCTGTACTTCCTATGCAATGTAATTTTTCATTTTATTTGAGTCTAGGAATACGTTGTACACCGAGTCGTACTGGCAAATAGGCTATCCCCAAAATAGTTCAAAATGTTTTTTAAAATGATCTATCAAAATGTTTTCAAAAAGGTTTTCAAAAAGGTTTTCAAAAATCACCAAAAATCTATTTTAAAACCCTAACCTAACCCTGACAGAACTCGGACAGAGTTCGGCCAGAGTTCGGCCAGAGTTCGGTTGGTGGCCGTTTGATTTTTTGAATTCCCTGGAACTTGGTCCTCCTGCAGTTGCGGATTTGACCGAGATTTGCTCATCGAGTTCTGCCCGAATTCTGCCCGAATTCTGACAGAGTTCTCCCTTTGGAATTCCTATAAATAGAGATGGATTTCGATCATTTCAATTCACTCATTCACTTTCAATCTTCTCTCTATCTAAAAAGATTTCTGTCTTCCAAAGAGTTTTCTAGAGCTTTTATTTTCAGATCCCAAGCCAGTTACAATCCTCTAGTCGATTTGCCAGTGCGGTACGGTCTAGAAGTTTCTGAGAGATTGTAATCAGAAGGCTTGATTGAAGAATACCTCTTCACATTTGAAGTTGGACGAGTTCTTCGTATCAAAGCTCGCGTTGTAGAAGTTGCAAGGACTTCGTAAGAAAACTTGCGATTTTTCCTATAGTGGATTCAACTGGTAGCAAGAGTTCTACCGACTGGATTAGTCCTCAACAGAGGGATACCAGTATACATCGCTGTCTTTGCGTTTGCTTTCTGAACTCTGCCTTTACATTATTTTAACTGTGATTATATACTGTGATTGTGTTGCTAACATTTTTTATTTAGCATTATTCCGCTGCCAACTCTATTCACCCCCCCTCTAGAGTATTACGCTTTACTATATCGTTCCTACAATATATATATATATATATATATATATATATATATATATATATATATATATATATATATATATATATATATATAAATCTCCCTAAATCTAAATAAATATTTTTATAGAAATACAAATCTCTATATTTTCTATTCCTAGTGTAGGCCCTTTTGTTTATATATGACTATGAGTAAGAATATTTAAATGGACAAATAAATAATATAACCATTAATAATAAAACAATATTATAATAATAACCTCAATAATATGATAATGATAATAATACTAATAATAATAATAATAATAATAATAATGACAAAATTCAATAAATCATAATGGTGTATATACCATTACGTACAATCTAATAATCCCAGAATATACAAGGACCTACTTTATACAATTGTCACTGAATGTCAACTAAATAATGATAATTATAATATTTAATTACGAATACTAGAAAATATTCATTAAATCATTAATACAGAATACAACACACTCCTACCAATTTACATCGACACGAATGTCATTGGACGTGCCGCATGACTACATGGGCTAGGGATCAATTCGGGTCCAGTCCGGCTAAAATGGAATAACTGGTTTCCCTAAACTCAATAATATAATTAATAAATAAATAAAACTTTGGTAAGGGTTAAGTCGCAACTTGACCTGATTTTTCTAGTTAGGACATCCCTATGGCTCACCCCTTCCTACCAGGGCTAATACATTAGTCAAAGTACGCCATTGTACTATCCATGCCACGATTTCTAGTCACTGTGTACTCTAAAACTCCATCATGGCTAAAATTATCTACCGTAATAATTAACTAAATAATTATTTATAAAGTCTAAAATTCACCATTCGAATAAAATTAATAATAATAAAATATTCCAAATTTTTCGGAAAGGGTAGCTACAAATCTACCCACCTTAAAAATAATTTTGTCCTCGAAATTATAATTCATAATTATTCCTTAAATTTCAAAAGGAAATCTACCATTACCTTAATCTCCTCGAATTTTTAATTCCTCAAAAACTGTTTATATCCTCCTCCTAGCCATTTTGTAACTACGAAACTCCGAGGACTTCTACCCACCTTTGGTCACACTACTTCCTCAAATCTCATGTCACTAAAACTTTATAATCATCCAACTAATTGCTAAAAATTGCTACCAATATATATCTACTGTATGTGGTTGCTATAATCTTCTCTTATCTATTAAGCAATCCAAAAATTTAACAAGCAACAAATTTGTACACGTAGCTGAGAATATGGCAAATTCTAATAAGCATGACCATTCGTCGCTCCGAAATAGGAAGGACAGGAAAATAAGGAAGAACAATCGAGAGTAAAAATAAAATTTCTAGAGCGGTAGAGAGTATCCAATGCTGCAGATGGAATGAAAGTTTATGAACCATTGACTTATTTGCTAGATTGGATTTCTCTAGTCCAGTCACTTGCTAAATCGAAAAACCCTTCCTTTCTTATAGGAGCTTTCCATCCGTGCAATACAGGGGTTTCGTTCTCGAAATTCTGAACAAAGTTCCGTAATAGAATGGAATTTGAGAAATCAAGATTGTGATCTATTCCGTGGTTATTTAAACATACGAGCAAGGGATAAAATGCAATACGAGATCGTATCGTGACTCCCAGGTAGATGGAATAAGGGTTACGAATGACTTCACATTCTAAGAGGTGAAGACTACATAATAGGTATATGGACCTATTTCAAGTAGTTCGATTTGATAGTCCAACTATGGTGGTATGCATGGATGGGTTTTACTGGGTCTTACTGGGTTCTCCAGTTGGACATCAATCGTTAGTTGGATGAACCTTGGATTTCAATCTATATGGACTGGACAAGATCCCAATGATAAAATTATTTCTACTAGGCTAGGGTAATCTAGAATAGATTTCAACCCAAGTGGTTGAGCTAGTTGCCAGTCGGGTTGGTTAGCTAGGTTCCTAAAGCCCAAAATACGTCTTTCGTGACTTTTGTGTTTAAGTAGCACGAGAAGACACAATTGAGTGGCACACTAGTGACATGTGCGTAGTGGACTTCGAGTAGATCACAACCATATAATGGGTTGAAAGGTTCGAGTCGAGGTTGAGACTCTAGTGGAAGTCGGGGAGTATACCAGTATTATGGTAAGGGTTATAGCTAGTCCTTTCGTCCTGAAAATCGTACCATAAAAATATAGTACAAGGGGATGGGTTTGAGTGGGACATGATATTCCTAGATGAGGGTGGACTCGTCTAGATCTTGTATATGAAATTTGTTGGAAGGTAACAGCTGGTCTCGTGCTCCGAATATTAATGACACGGCCGGGGATACAAAATGATCTAAATGGAAAGTGGGAGTCCATGGGGCACTAATTATCATTTTAATGGAAAAATTATTCTAATCAATCGGTAATCCTCGTATATCCCAAGAAGGCTTACAGTCTACCCACCTTAGAAGTTAGGACATGGTCTTAGGAATAAAGAGGTTAGAAGAATTCCAAAATTCGGGTATTGTACCTCGACTCTTGTTAATAAATATTAAGGCACATCGTAACGGAATACAGTAGATATAAGTCAAGTCTGGGATCGTTCCTCCTTAATTAGAAAACGAGTGTGTACAATGACACATGGTCGATAAAATAGAATGACCTACTCGTCCACAATATCCGGAAGCTTTCGACGGGGTAACCAACTCTAAGGCACATCCTACGAAAAGATTTCTAACAACTGAGTCGTGGATTTCCATTTGTGTCAGGCTGTCAGACTATTGTCACAAGAGTTCTAGGGGTATGGGCTTATGGGTTGCCAGTAAAAGCAAGCTTCAAGCAATAATTTAGAGACTCACAACAAATACTTTATTGAGAATAGATAGTCTCCTGGGTTGGCACTACGACTAAGCATAAAACCCTACTCATTCTCAAATTCGAATGGCTAGAGGGTCCCAATAGTAGTTTGAGGGTCGAGAGGAGGACGATTAACTCAAGGCAAGGTTCTAGTCACATGGCTGGCCGATGGTAACTACACTTGTGTATACAACTACCATAGCCATGGGGAATACTCTGTATCTCTCTACCAATTACGAGCTTCCGTCTTTCCAAATCAGTGAAAGACAAAAACCATAAAGAGTTCAAGGGAGATGTCACTGAACACAATTTCGTGATTCAAAGGCGAACATATAATTCAAGAAAAATTGTCAAAACAGTCGCGGATGAGATCATAGATACCTTGATATCTCAATCCACATAGGTTTATCAAAGAGAGAGCGAACCGGGTGCACTACGGTTGATCAGACCGTAATACATCGATTCTGATTAGACAATATGTCAGTAGGCGTCCCCACTAAACATATGTCTTGAATCAAGCTCGAGAACAGAGTGAGCTTGCAAAACTAGGCTGTAATAGCAACATTGGTTAAGATAGTCAAAATACAAGTACGCGAGATTTTTGAAAGAAGGCACAAGTAGTTCGAATTTTGTGAGAATCAAACTTCACCTGGTGTTCTTGCTTATATAGACATCCCACTTTCTTCTTATCCTTAAAGCCTTGGTCGACTAATGGTTTATGGACTTCTGAATTCTATATTATAGGTAAACCTATGAGTGTCAGTCAATTTCCTCGTCAATAGATCACAAGGACCACGGAATGCTAGGTTGGGAGACATGTTGTCCAACTTGCAGAACTTCCACTAGTATTGGCTTTGAAACTTATGGGACATACAGGGCATTTTTCTATCCTCTCAGGTATCCTAAACTTGTAATCTCATCTAAAATTATTTTACTGAGAATTATGCCTCGCCCGTATACTCGGACGGTGGTAAACCCTTGGTTCCGTGATTCAGATGTGATATGCTATCCGATAGTCTACCTTATATTGACACAGGGTGACTGCGGTCTAAAGAGGACCACTGACTATAGTTTTTTGTAACATTCTATAACCTATATTTTCTCAAATAATTTTCAACTCTAGGGGTCGTGTCTCGCCAGTACGCTGCTGGCTGCAGTGAATCCATAGTCTCCATAACTCAAATAATTGGCGACAGTGCACTGCTGTCCTGCCATTATGAGTTAACTAACATTTCTTTAACTATATTTGTAAAAATTTATAAGCTTCTAGAGATTCAAACAAGTGGCTATGAAATAAAGCATGAGTATTTGTCCTATCAGTCACATCCTTTAAAATAAAAGATTGAACAGGGAGGAACAAAAAGAATTACAAACATTCTAGTATCTAGTTCATGTGTATTCAAACCATGGAGAAAAAACTTTGAGTCGAAACTAATTCAAGGTTCGTATATGGATAACATAATCTGAAAATGATAATTTCTAGGGCAAAATAGGAACTAAATAGGCAATTCGGACTAAGATATGAGGATGATATCTAAGAAGGCAAAGAGAAGGAATTGCACAATTTATCAAGGTTAGATCAATATTTCTATGAAGCCTTGTCTCACCAAGCGAATAATCTATCCACATTGGATCATATCGTCATACCAAGAGGTAATAGTGTACCTATGGGGACCTGACAACTATCAAAATTAATAATTCCTTATCCAAATTGCATGGCCTAGACTACCCATCGGTAAATCTGTATAAGGGACTCCTAGTCCTAGTCATTCTCTTAAATTAAATTAATCCCTAATTCGTGAATAAGCATTTTCTAGTCGCAGGCTCGCAATAGTACGACTAACTTGAGTACTATCACGAGTTCGCATGATTTGCGAAAACTGACTAGGGGTGAGCAATTCGCGGTTTGAAAACCGCAAACCGACCCGATAAGTGTAAACGGGTCGGTTTTTTCTTAAACGGGTCGGATAACGGTTATCCCGAATGAAATTAACGGTTAACGGGTCGGTTAACGGGTTTACCAAACGGATCCCGAACCGACCCGTAAACCGTTTAGTGAAATTACCAAAAAACCAGAGTACCTATATATAAAAAAAACCCTAAAATCTACTCTCTCTCCTTCATTCCAATCCTCCGCCGCTCCGTTCTCACTTCTCTGAGTTCTCTCCGAGTTTTCTCCACTCTCCTGTGGAGAAAAACCCTAAAAAAAAGTATTCCTCTCTCTCCTTCGTTCCTAAAACCCTAATCCATTCTCAGAAGCTACTGCTCCTTCTTCAGTTCTTTGAGTTCTCTCACCTGTAGAGGAAACCCTAAAATCCTAATTCCTCTCTCCGCGATGACGTGACTCTCTGGGTCTTCGACTCAGGCCCTGATCAAGCCACCGGAGCCGGAGGCAGCAGATCTGCTCGGATCTAACCTAGATCCGTCGAGTTCTAACCTAGATCCGTTGAGATCTAACCTAGATCCGTTGAGATCTAACCTAGATCCGTCGAGATCTAACCTAGATCTGTTGGGATCTAACCTAGATCTGGTAATTTCCAACCCAAATTTGTAGATCTGTAAATTTCTAACAATATTTATTTATTTTATTATTTTTTTCCTTGATTCGGTTAGTAATTACCTAGATCTGTTAATTTCTAAGCTAAATTTGTAGATCTGTTAATTTGGAACAATATTTATTTCTTTTGTTATTTTTTTTTCTTGCTTCGGTTAGTAATTACCCAGATCTGTTAGTTTATAAGCTAAATTTATAGATCTGTTAATTTCTAACAATATTTATTTCTTTTGTTATTTTTTTCCTTGCTTCGATTATTTTTTTTATAATTAATTTCTTTTTTTATCTTCTTTCATTGTTGTATGTGCGTGAACTAAGAGAAAAGGAAGGAGTACAATCTTCGTTGCACATATATTCGGTTCTCTAGCATATTACTGTCTCACTGTAAGTCCTTCCAGTGCTGAAATCTTGAATATTGTTTGATATATAGAATATGCAGGGTGTTCACACTTCACAGTTCAGTGTTACTTGCTTGCTGCTGCTCGCTGCTGCGGGAAAAAAATACTGCAAAAAAATGCTACAAAATTGCAGGTTGGGACTGTTTTGTGCAAAAAAAAATGCTACAAAATGCTGCAAAAAAATACTGCAAAAAAAAATGCTACAATATGATGCTTAATCGAATTATCTTAGATTATTTTTGAGTTGGCTAAACTGTCATAGATAATTTGGGACAGTTTGTGCTTATATGATGGTTTAATTTCAAAGTTGGCTTGACTGTCATTGTTAATTTGGGACTGTTTGTGCATATATGATGCTTTAATCCATATTATCTTAGATAGTTTCAGAGTTGGCTAAACTCTCATATATAACTTGGGACAATTTGTGCCTATATCATGCTTTAATTTCAAAGTTTTATTGACTGTCACAGTTAATTTGGGACTGTTTTGTGCATATATGATGCTTAATCCATATTATCTTATATTGTTTCAGAGTTGGCTAAACTCTCATATATAACTTGGGACAGTTTGTGCCTATATCATGCTTTAATTTCAAAGTTTTATTGACTGTCACAGTTAATTTGGGACTGTTTTGTGCATATATGATGCTTAATCCATATTATCTTACATTGTTTCAGAGTTGGCTAAACTCTCATATATAACTTGGGACAGTTTGTGCCTATATCATGCTTTAATTTCAAAGTTTTATTGACTGTCACAGTTAATTTGGGACTGTTTTGTGCATATATGATGCTTAATCCATATTATCTTACATTGTTTCAGAGTTGGCTTAACTCTCATATATAACTTGGGACAGTTTGTGCCTATATCTATATGATGATTTAATTTCAAAGATGTATTGACTGTCACAGTTAATTTGGGACTGTTTGTGCATATACGATGCTTAATCCATATTATCTTACATAGTTTCAGAGTTGGCTTAACTGTCATAGATAATTTGTACATCTTTCGACAAGAAATTCTACGTTTCCTAGTAGGGTTAGGCAAGGGTTAGGTAGCTTAGGTTACTCATTTAATTATGTGATGTTTAATAGGGTGCACCAATCAATGGCAACAAGTTCATATTCATGCAATGTGCGTATTTCTTCCTTTTTATTGAAATTTTATATTCTTAGTTCTTATTTTGAAACACATTTTTTATTATAGATGTCGCACGAAGGTGATCCTCCTCTACCACCAACTAGTTCTCAAGGCACTAATGAGCCAATTTCTAATCCTAATTCGAGTCTTCGGGTTACTAGAAAACCTACCAAGAAAAGGGCTCCGTTTTGGGCAGATTTTAATAAGATAATAGATGCGGAAGGTCGGCCGAAAGCTAGTTGCAACTTTTGTAAAGAAGAATACCATTGTCATAGTAAGTTAAACGGGACAAGCAATGTGAGAAACCATTGGGTTGCATGTTCGTTGAATCCAAAAAATAATGATCCCACTCAATCAATACTAAACTTGCAAGCAAATGCAAAGGACATCGATAAAATACTTACCAGTTGGAAATTTAACCAAGATGAGATAAGAAAAGACTTGACCCGCATGGTGATTGTTGACGAGCTTCCATTCCGATTTGTCGAATGTGAAGGGTTTAGAAACTTTATGAGTGTTGCGTGTCCCATGTTTCGTATTCCATCAAGATGGACTGTGGCACGTGATTGTTTTGATATTTACTCGATTGAAAAGAGTAAATTTAAAACATACTTGAATGAGTCTAAGCAAATGGTCTGCATTACTACCGATTCGTGGACATCAGTGCAGAAGGTCAACTATATGTGCCTAACAGTTCACTACATAAATGAAGCTTGGGAATTGAAGAAAAAAATTATAAACTTTTATCCTATTTCTAGTCATAAAGGAGAGGCCATAGGGAAAGCGGTAGAGAACTGTTTGCTTGAGTGGGGCATCGATAGGGTGTTTACAATCACAGTTGATAATGCTAGTTCTAATGATGTTGCTATTTCTTATTTAAGCAAGAAAATTCAGAATTGGGGAAATAGCATTCTTAATTGCAAGTACTTACACATGAGATGTATTGCACATATCATAAATCTAGTAGTTGTTGATGGTTTGAAATTAATGTCTCCATCAGTTTCTCGTATTAGAAATGCGATAAGATATGTGAGGCATTCTCCTAGTAGGTTCTAAAAATTTAAGGAGTGTTTTGAAGCCAAAAATATACAAAGCAAGAAGCTATTGTGTCTTGACGTGAGCACCCGGTGGAATTCTACATTTCTGATGTTAGACACAGCTCAAAAGTTTGAAGCTGCCTTCGAGAGATTCACATCTATAGATCCGTGGTTTAGAGTGGAGCTAGCGGAGAGCGGTGGGTATCCTAATGATGATGATTGGTCTAATGCAAGGAGGTTGTGCACATTCCTAGAACACTTCTATCAGCTCACAATGCGTATATCAGGTTCCTTGTATGTCACTTGTAATAACTTTTTTGATGAAATCACTTCCGTTGATATTCTTTTGCGTTCTTCAAAAGAGAGTAGTGACTTTGACTTAGCTAACATGGCCGATAAAATGAGAGAGAAGTATGATAAGTATTGGAGGGACATTGAGAAGATGAATATGGTTATATTCATTGCACCCATTCTTAATCCACGACACAAGTTGGAATACGTGGAATATGCTCTTGACCAACTATATGGTACGGACAAGAGTGATCCCATGAAGAAGAAAGCGAAAAGTGTCTTGTACTCCATGTTCAATGAGTACAAAAACAAGGGCACTTCTGAAATTGGTAGCACTAGCACTAATACTGCCACTACTGTTGATAGAGTCCAGCCGGTGCATACATTGCAATTGAAAAATTTTATGAAGGCCCAATTTAAGAAGCATAAAATAGAATTAGGTGGGGGTGATACTAAATCAGAGCTTGATCGTTACCTAGATGAGAGTATCGTAGATGATGATGACGACGACGATGACAGTGATGACTTTAATCTTCTGGGATGGTAGAAACTTAATTCCCCTCGTTTTCCTATCATTTCAAAGATGGCTAGGGATCTTTTGGCCGTTCCCATATCTACAGTTGCCTCCGAGTCCGCATTTAGTACGGGTGGTTGTGTGCTTGACGAATATAGAAGCTCTTTGACTCCGAAAATTGCTCAAGCACTAATTTGTTGTCAAGATTGGTTTAGGGGGCCTTCCGATCGACCAATTGTATCTATTATTGAAGAAGATTTTGAGGACATCTACAAAGTTGAAATGGGTAAATTGGACTTTGTAATTTGTATTACACTATTTAAATTTGAGAGTTCAGTACTCACTTGTTCTTTGATTTATTCTTATCATTTAGATTTGAGTAAGTTAGCTGTGGCATCAACATCAGCATCAACAAGCAAGGTTTGATTACTTTGCTCTTTTAAATTGGTGTAATATTTGGTTCAAGACACTAAGACAGGTTGTAATATTGCTCTTTTGATACTCTAGAATTCTAGATACTTTTTGATACTCTTGTGGGCCTGTGGCCTCCCCTTTATGCTGGTTTTACTTATGAGCTACTCAGTACTCACTTGTAATATTTGGGTGATATTTGGTTTTACTTGTCACTTGTGCTGCTGGATACATATTTGGTTTGAATGTTTAGGATACTACTGGATACATATATTTGAATGTCCAGGATACTTGCTGCTGGATACATATATTAGATTTTACTTATGATACTCTTGTGGCCTCCCATTTAGATATATACTTGCTACTGGATACATATATACTTGCTGCTGGATACATATATTGGTTTTACTTGTCTGCTTGTCTGCTTACTTCTTCTTATGTTGGATATTGCTGGATAGTGGATACTGCTTTGTCACGCCCCAGAACCAGAATACTGGAGAGCGGGGGAATGACTCAGCCAGCTACGTATTACGGGTAGATGAATATCGTATAATACGATCAATGCTGTCTAACCAGACGAGGGGGTGCATACTACATGAAAGTCTTACTATGGTCACTTCACATCTATTGTCTCAATCATTCAAGTAAGAAACAGAAATAGAGAACATGTAAGAAAAAGCATAAGGCATCCCAAACGCTCAGTCAAAATGTTCTTGAGATCTGGCTTTACAAAACATAGCCAGATGATATAGCAAAGTGTACACAATTGTTATCAGCTGCAGTCTGACTTAATTACAATTATGCAAAAGTAAGTGCAAGACAATCCGACTAACATGTCGGTGCCAAACGGCTAAGTATAAAGTAAGTAACAAAATGAGTGGTGAAGTAAGGAACCCACTCGAGTCCTCCTGCGATCATCCCTCTAGTGTTGACCATCTTGGAGGTAGAAGTAAGCTGGATCCTCGGGGACCGGCTCTAAATCTGGCCATACAAAACCAGAGAGGTTAGACCTCTAATAGCAAGTACCATAAGGAAGGACGATATGAAGGATTAAACCAGTAAGTAAAAAAATATAATAATAGATCTCTGCTTTCCACTAGGATTCACATAACATCACGACACTCCGAACCAACCTCCCAACCAAACAAGGACAGAAGTTAGCCCGTCATGTCCTGACATTCTGATTATCTCAGTTAGGCAACAGAGTAGGTACAGTACATAAACAAATCATCTTGAACGGCCAATCAACTACTACGGCTTGCTATTGTGAGTCCCAAGTTATCCTAGAATTATGCAAATAGGGATTCCTCAGTTCTTACTATGTGCGAGCCAGGCTAGTCTATCCAATCAATCAATTGCGCCAATCATGTAGTTAGACGAGTCCCAGCGGGACGCTCGCCGTTATAGCATGTACAATAATATAAGCAGATACCGTTCCCTGCCCGTGTGACAGATTTACAGTATCTGTGGGAACCAGCCGGCCTGTCGGGCACTTAATAGTCCCAAGAGGGCTGCCATGTAAGAACTCGGGAATCCATTCTCTCCATGCCATCATTATTTTATTTAACTTAATAGTCTCTACGTTGAGTGAAGTTCCATACCGTGGACCATGGACTTTCAATGAATACTTTCGTACGGGGTACGATATGCGCAACTCTACAACGATACCCGTACGGCTAGGTTGTAGGTCTTACATAGCGTGATGCAACAATCAAATCTGACCACGGGGTCATCATGCCTTACCATAAAGTACACATGCTGTTTTTGTAAGATAAATAAATAAATAAATAAGTAAATAAATAATTTGAAGCCTGCATGTGCCTGTATGCCAATATTCGGGATCAGCCAGTCGATTACAATAGTTCATTACATGAACGTGTCTCATTCATTTCAATTTAATAAGACGACTAGCCAGTCTCTTAGTTCCAACTAGGAACGCATGATCAATATTTAGTCCATGTCACAATCATTTTTAATGGTGACAAGGCATGAAAGTCATTTAGTATTACATGGGTCGAGTCTACAACTCTCAAGGTCAAGTTCTAGTCATACTGGGTATCCATGGATCAATCAGGACACAAGGCGCATTCCACATAACAATCTGTATTAACAATATTAACATATCATGACTTATCAAGTCCATACAAAAAGGCGTAAGGATATAATAAAAGAATTATCATGCCATCCTTAAATGAATAAGTTATAGAGCAAATAGTAACACCCAGGTTAGAAAGTCACGCCAACAAGTCTATACTAAGGCCAAAAGTCACGCCAAGTCTAGTAGGAGTGAGCGTGTAACAGCGTGAGCGTGAAAAAGTAATTCATGCTGGCATGCACAGTGCGAGCGTGAAGGGAAATTCACGCACGCTCAAGTAAGCGTGAAAAGGTGACAAGAAATCCACGTACGCGAGGATGTGCGTGACTAAAAATCCATGCACGCTCATGGATGTATGCGTGACTGAAAATACACGCACTCATGGATGTGCGTGACTGAAAATACACGCACGCTCATGAGAACGTCAGCGTGACTAAAAATACACGCACGCTCATGAGAACGTTAGCGTGACTAAAAATACACGCACGCTCATGAGAACGTTAGCGTGACTAAAAATACACGCACGCTCATGAGAACGTTAGCGTGACTAAAAATCCACGCACGCTCATGAGAACGTTAGCGTGACTAAAAATCCACGCACGCTCATGAGAACGTTAGCGTGACTAAAAATCCACGCACGCTCATGAGAACGTCAGCGTGACTAAAAATCCACGCCAACACGTAGAGACGTGTGCGTGACTAAAAATACACGCAGACACGTAGAGACGTGTGCGTGACTGAAAATACACGCAGACACGTAGAGACGTGTGCGTGACTGAAAATATACGCAGACACGTAGAGACGTGTGCGTGACTCAAAAACTTTCGTCCCAAGCCAGAAAATAAAGTTCCCAGCCAGAAGACACGCTAAGTTGGGAGATCAAAATCCATGAACAGCCGAAAATGTAACAACTTAGATCTAGAGAAAACAAGCCACAGAAATCAAAAATGCCAAGCACTAAACTCTCTCAGGATCATGAAAGGAAGAGTAATGATCCATAAAAATGGATGAAGGAGAAGCAAGATTGCACTTGCCTTCTCCTACTGCTGGTAGGTGGAGAGTGATGAGAGGAAGAAGAAGTAATGGTGAGAATGAGTAATGAAGAGAGAGAATGAGATGGAAGCTTTAAATAGCAAAGGGGGTGGTAGGTGGGAGACTTGTGGGCCGGGTTTAAGGGAACCACCAAGCCGAAACCCAATAAGACTAAAGCAGGAAATAAAAGCAGAAAGAAAAATGCAGATAATAAAATTGCAGGGAATTAAAATGCAGGAAATAATTAACATGAAAATAAAACGGCAGATAATTAACATGAACTCAAAGGTATTTAAATACAGGATAATACATAATAAATACTAAATAAATACTTATGAGTTGTACATGTATAAAAATACGCATTCTGGGAACGGGGAGTAACATCTCTGCCCACCTTAGAAAAATTTCGTCCTCGGAATTTCAAATCCAAGCGGGTAGAAATATCGGAGCTAAACTAATACAAGCAATTCTAGTGAGCAAGCAATCATTTTTACCATGTCGAAAGCAAGTACTATATATGTAAATTAATCATTCTACGATATCAAGCAATTCTACCCATAAGGTGATAAGCATGAGGAATCAGGACAATCACGGTATACAGAAAAAGATATACCTTGTGAGTCAAATAAGTGTGGATACCGTGATCGGATATCATCCTCACATTCCCACATTGACTCTCCCAATGAGTGATGACCCCAAGCAACACGGACAAGACTAATTGTTCGGTTCTTGAGTATCTTCTCTCTTCGGTCCAAAATGGACACAGGCTGTTCCTCGTAAGACAGGTTGGTACCAATAACCAGCTCAGAATGATCGAGGATATGACTTGGGTCCGATACATACCTACGTAATTGAGATACATGAAACACGTCATGCACCTCTCGTAACGAAGGCGGAAGGGATAAACGATAAGCAACATCGCCTATCCGATCAAGAATAACAAATGGGCCCACGTACCGCGGACTCAATTTCCCGCGAATGCCAAATCTAATGACCCCACGAGTAGGTGAGATCTGCAAGAATACGTGGTCCCCAACAGAGAACTCTAGCGGCCTACGATGCTGGTCCGCCCAATGACGATGCCGATCCTGCGCAACTCGAAGTCGCTCTCTAATTCCCTTAATCACTTCAACCGTCTGAACAATCATTTCTGGGCCTAACATCTTCCTCTCCCCGATATCATCCTATGCAAGCGGTGACCTGCACTTCTTACCATATAATGCTTCAAATGGCGCCATCTGGATACTGGCTTGATAACTATTGTTGTATGAAAACTCAACTAAGTGCAGGTGGCTCTTCCAAGACCCTCCAAAATCTAGAGTGCAAGCTCGCAACATGTCTTCTAAAGTCTGAATCGTTCTTTCTGATTGCCCATCCGTCTGCGGATGGTAAGCCGTGCTAAATCTTAACTTGGTACCCAGACTATGATGTAAGCTCTTCCAGAAATATGATGTAAAGCGGGTATCTCGATCCGACACAATACTGACAGGGACTCCATGCTACCTAACTATCTATTGCATATACAACTCTGCCAACTTTTCTGTAGATTGTCCTACTCTGAAAGGAAGAAAATGTGCTACCTTCGTAAGTCGGTCCACTATTACCCAAATAGCGTCCTTACCACTTGGTGATCTCGGTAAACCGATCACAAAGTTCATTGTAATATGCTCCCATTTCCATTCCGGAATAGGAAGCGGTTGCAATAACCCAGCTGGCCTCTGCTGTTCTGCCTTCACTTGCTGACATACCAAGCAACAGGAAACAAATCTAGCTATCTCCCTCTTCATTCCGTTCCACCAGAAATGCTGCTTGATATCTTGGTACATCTTGGTCCCTCCAGGATGAATAAAATACTAAGAACTGTGAGCTTCTGCCATAACCTCATGTCTGATATCTCCACTAGGCACACATAGACGCGATCCAAACCTAAGTGTACCATCTTTATGAATTCTCATCTCCTTCCTGAGTCCTGACTCACACTCTGCCCTAAGCTTCTAAATCCTTGGGTCTTGTGCCTGAGCTGCCTTGATCCTGCCTACCAAGTCGGATTGAACTTGCAGACTTGATAGAACTCCTACGTCACTAGGAAGTATAACTTCGATGCCCATCTCCTGAAGGTCTTCTAAGATATGCCTCTGCGTTGTCAACATAAATACGCCGTCTCTCCTGCTAAGAGCGTCTGCTACCACATTAGCCTTGCCTGGATGATACTGAAGCTCCACGTCATAATCCTTGATCAACTCCAACCATCTTCTCTGCCTCATGTTCAGCTCCTTCTGAGTAAAGATGTACTTCATACTTTTATGGTCCGTGTACATATCCACTCGATCACCATATAAGTAATGCCTCCATAGCTTCAGAGCAAACACTACTGCTGCTAACTCCAAATCATGAGTTGGATAATTCTTCTCGTGGTCCCGAAGCTGCCTAGATGCATACGCTATCACCTTTCCATGTTGCATAAGGACATATCCAAGTCCTTTACATGACGCATCACAATATACTGTAAAACCTCCGGGCCCAACTGGCAATGTAAGAATAGGTGCTGATATCAACTTCTGCTTCAAAGTCTTAAATGATGCCTGACATTCTGCCGACCAAACGAATGGTACATCCTTCCGGGTCAAGCGGGTCATGGGTGCTGAAAGCCTTACAAAGTCTGACACAAACTTTCTGTAATATCCTGCTAATCCCAAGAAACTCCGCACATCTGCTACGGTCTTGGGTACTGGCCAACTTTCTACTGCTTCTATCTTCTTGGGATCTACTGCTACTCCAGCTCCTGATATGATGTGACCCAAAAATGAAATGTGATCCGTCCAGAACTTACACTTGCTGAGCTTGGCATACAACTGGTTCTCTCTCAGAACCTGCAACACTTTTCTGAGGTGGTCTTCATGCTCCTCTTTACTAGCAGAGTATACGAGAATGTCGTCAAGAAATACAACGACAAACTGGTCTAAGTATGGCATAAAGATACGATTCATCAAATCCATGAATATTGCTGGAGCATTGGTCAAACCAAACGGCATTACTAAGAACTCATAATGCCCATACTTCGACCTGAATGCTGTCTTGGGAATATCTTCCTTCCGAACCCTCACCTGATGGTACCCTGAACGAAGATCTATCTTGGAGAAAACTCTAGCTTTGCTCAACTGATCAAATAAGTCGTCGATCCTGGGTAATGGGTACTTGTTCTTCACTGTTGCCGCGTTAAGCTTCCTGTAGTCAATGCACAATCTAGACGACCCATCCTTCTTTCCGACAAGTACCACTAGTGCTGCCCATGGTGACACGCTAGCTTGGATGAACTTCTTCTCCTTCAGTTCCTCTATATGCTGATATACCTTGGCCTGCTCTGAATCCGCCATTCTATAAACTCGATCTGATATCGGTTTAGTTCCTGGTGCCAATTCTATATTGAACTCAATATCTCTAACTGGTGGTAGACCTGGAAGTTCTTTAGGAAATACGTCTAGAAATTCTTCAACTACCTTCGGAATCTGAACTTCTTCCATTGTCGTTACTACTCCATGCTCTTGCTGAGTTGCCTCTGATCTGACTAAGGTGAACCGCTCCATGCCTGGAATATCAAAAGATACACTCCCTCTACGACAATCTATTGTCGCATAACTGTCTTTCAGCCAGTCCATGCCTAAGATAACGTCGAAATTTCCAACAGGAAATTCTATCAACCGGGCGGGTAAGGAATGCCCGCAAACTACAATGCTACAGGCTAAAATAACTCTACTAACTCCTACGAGCCTATTACCAGTGAGTATATTCAACCTCCCTGGCAATGTCTCGAACTCCATTCCTAGTCGTGTCGTAAATTGTGCAGATATAAATGAATGGGATGCTCCCGAATCAAACAATGCTACTGCGAGATATGAGGCGACGAGAATGTTACCTGCCACAACATCTCCCGATGCCAATGCCTCCTCCAAGGACAGAGTGAATGCTTGCCCTCGACCTCCTTGCTGATTCCCATGCTGCGGCCTAGCCTGATGTTGCTGCTGGCCCCTTCCTTGATGATGCTGGGGTGGTCTATGCTGGTGTTGCTGTATCGAGATCCCCTGCTGCCGAAACATCTGAACCTGCGGACGCTGCGCCAACGGCCTCACTGCCACTGCTGGTCCTCGATACTGGCCTGCCCCTGGTGCTGGCAGAGCAGGAAACTGCTGCCCTGGTCCTCCTGCCCTCGAATTCATGGGACATGTGGTAACCCGATGGTCTGTATTTCCACATATCAGACACAGTCCATTCAATGTTCGACACACATCTCTAGTGTGTCCCATCTTCCCACAATAAGTGCAGCCCGTCGGGGGTTGCTAGTTCTTCCTCTGTTGCTGTTGCTGCTGCCTGGGTGGTGGTGCTGGTCCTCGTATCACCACATCGTGGATACGAATGCCAGTGGATGGTACTGTTGTTCGGGGCGCTGCTCCCCCTCCTCCTTCAATCTGACTGTGGGACCTCTTCTGACCCCTAGTCCTTACTGCAAGCCTCTGAATAGTGATCTCATGCTTTCGAGTTACCGTTAATATTTCGTCAAAAGTTTGGTAATTGTGCCCCTCTATCAATTGCAAGAGCTCAAGATGAAACCCTTGCTGAAACCTCATGGCCCTCTGACGCTCTGTTGCTACCATCTCTGGGGCGAATCTACTCAATCTGCAGAACTCCGCTGCATAAGCATCTACAGTCTTGCCAGCCTGCCTGAGGCTGATAAACTTCTGTTGTAGCTCAAATCGTGCCACAACTCCATAGTACTTGGTCTTGAATCTTGCAGTAAAATCGTTCCGAGCCACAGGACGTCTGATGCCCACTTCCTCTGATTCCAACCAATCACGTGCGAGATCCTGAAGTAACAACTTTACTAGATCCACACGTTCTTCTGCCGGTACCTTAGCTGCTGTCAGGATAGTCTCAATATCCTTAAGCCATGCATCTGCTGAGATGGCATCCTCTGTGCCCTCGAAACGGCGAAGGTTGTACTTGCAAAACCTGGCTGATGCTCCTGAATCTGGCCTTGCCCCTCTTTCCAATGCTGTCTGCAATCCTTGGTTGAGTAGCACATTCTGCTCTTGTAGCTGAGTGTGCATGCATTGCTGGGCCAACATCTGATGTTGCTGAGTAGCCATCATTCCTCTCATGATCTCTAGAAGGACTGGTGTGTCCACTTGGGTAGGTGGAACTGTTGGTGGTGGTGGAACATCCGGATACTGCGATCCAGCTGCTGCTTCCACTATCACTTCTTTCTGAGTAGCCTCCTGAGGTGAGACTGGCCCTTGTTGCTGACCAACCTGGTCAGGTTGTCCATGTTGCTCTTGTTGTTGCTGCCCAGCTCTGACCGGTGCGGATGAAGTACCCCTAAGAAAAGAGACAAGAGAACAATCAAACAACCGAACATGAAGGATCAATAAAGTCAAAGGATACTGGAATGTCAAGCAAGGGTTGAGAATAACGAATCATGAGATCAAGGGGGGACACGTGTGATTGAGACATCCTATAAATCAAAACACCCCACAAGTCTGAAATCAGACCTGCATGGGCCACCACTAAAACCTTGTCACGCCCCAGAACCAGAATACTGGAGAGCGGAGGAATGACTCAGCCAGCTACGTATTACGGGTAGATGAATACCGTATAATACGATCAATGCTGTCTAACCAGATGAGGGGGTGCATACTACTTGAAAGTCTTACTATGGTCACTTCACATCTATTGTCTCAATCATTCAAGTAAGAAACAGAAATAGAGAACATGTAAGAAAAAGCAGTAAGGCGTCCCAAACGCTCAGTCAAAATGTTCTTGAGATCTGGCTTTACAAAACATAGCCAGATGATATAGCAAAGTGTACACAATTGTTATCAGCTGCAGTCTGACTTAATTACAATTATGCAAAAGTAAGTACAAGACAATCCGACTAACATGTCGGTGCCAAACGGCTAAGTATAAAGTAAGTAACAAAACGAGTGGTGAAGTAAGGAACCCACTCGAGTCCTCCTACGATCATCCCTCTAGTGTTGACCATCTTGGAGGTAGAAGTAAGCTGGATCCTCGGGGACCGGCTCTAAATCTGGCCATACAAAACCAGAGAGGTTAGACCTCTAATAGCAAGTACCACAAGGAAGGACGATATGAAGGATTAAACCAGCAAGTAAAAGAATATAATAATAGATCTCTGCTTTCTACTAGGATTCACATAACATCACGACACTCCGAACTAACCTCCCAACCAAACAAGGACAGAAGTTAGCCCGTCATGTCCTGACATTCTGATCATCTCAGTTAGGCAACAGAGTAGGTACAGTACACAAACAAATCATCTTGAACGGCCAATCAACTACTACGGCTTGCTATTGTGAGTCCCAAGTTATCCTGGAATTATACAAATAGGGATTCCTCAGTTCTTACTATGTGCGAGCAAGGCTAGTCTATCCAATCAATCAATTGTGCCAATCATATAGTTAGACGAGTCCCAGCGGGACGCCCGCTGTTATAGCATGTACAATAATATAAGCAGATATCGTTCCCTGCCCGTGTGACAGATTTACAGTATCTGTGGGAACCAGCCGGCCTGTCGGGCACTTAATAGTCCCAAGAGGGCTGCCATGTAAGATCTCGGGAATCCATTCTCTCCATGCCATCATTATTTTATTTAACTTAATAGTCTCTACGTTGAGTGAAGTTCCATGCCGTGGACCATGGTCTTTCAATGAGTACTTTCGTACGGGGTACGATATGCGCAACTCTACAACGATACCCGTACGGCTAGGTTGTAGGTCTTACATAGCGTGATACAACAATCAAATCTGACTACGGGGTCATCATGCCTTGACCATAAAGTACACATGCTATTTTTGTAAGATAAATAAATAATTTGAAGCCTGCATGTGCCTGTATGCCAATATTCGGGATCAGCCAGTCGATTATAATAGTTCATTACATGAACGTGTCTCATTCATTTCAATTTAATAAGACGACTAGCCAGTCTCTCAGTTCCAACTAGGAACACATGATCAATATTTAGTCCATGTCACAATCATTTTTAATGGTGACAAGGCATGAAAGTCATTTAGTATTCCATGGATCAATCAGGATACAAGGCACATTCCACATAACAATCTGTATTAACAATATTAACATATCATGACTTATCAAGTCCATGCAAAAAGGCGTAAGGATATAATAAAAGAATTATCATTCCATCCTTAAATGAATAAGTTATAGAGCAAATAGTAACACCCAGGTTAGAAAGTCACGCCAACAAGTCTATACTAAGGCCAAAAGTCACGCCAAGTCTAGTAGGAGTGAGCGTGTAACAGCGTGAGCGTGAAAAAGTAATTCACGCTGGCATGCACAGTGCGAGCGTGAAGGGAAATTTACGTACGTTCAAGTGAGCATGAAAAGGTGACAAGAAATCCACGCACGCGAGGATGTGCGTGACTAAAAATCCACGCACGCTCATGGATGTGTGCGTGACTGAAAATACACGCACTCATGGATGTGCGTGACTGAAAATACACGCACGCTCATGAGAACGTCAGCGTGACTAAAAATACACGCACGCTCATGAGAACGTTAGCGTGACTAAAAATACACGCACGCTCATGAGAACGTTAGCGTGACTAAAAATACACGCACGCTCATGAGAACGTTAGCGTGACTAAAAATCCACGCATGCTCATGAGAACGTTAGCGTGACTAAAAATACACGCACGCTCATGAGAACGTTAGCATGACTAAAAATACACGCACGCTCATGAGAACGTTAGCGTGACTAAAAATCCACGCACGCTCATGAGAACGTCAGCGTGACTAAAAATCCACGCCAACACGTAGAGACGTGTGCGTGGCTAAAAATATACGCAGACACGTAGAGACGTGTGCGTGACTGAAAATACACGCAGACACGTAAAGACGTGTGCGTGACTGAAAATACACGCAGACACGTAGAGACGTGTGCGTGACTCAGGAACCTTCGTCCCAAGCCAGAAAATGAAGTTTCCAGCCAGAAGACACGCTAAGTTGGGAGATCAAAACCCATGAACAGCCAAAAATGTAACAACTTAGATCTAGAGAAAACAAGCCACAGAAATCAAAAATGCCAAGCACTAAACTCTCTCAGGATCATGAGAGGAAGAGTAATGATCCATAAAAATGGATGAAGGAGAAGCAAGATTGCACTTGCCTTCTGCTGCTGCTGGTAGGTGGAGAGTGATGAGAGGAAGAAGAAGTAATGGTGAGAATGGGTAATGAAGAGAGAGAATGAGATGGAAGCTTTAAATAGCAAAGGGGGTGGTAGGTGGGAGACTTGTGGGCCGGGTTTAAGGGAACCACCAAGCCGAAACCCAATAAGACTAAAGCAGGAAATAAAAGCAGAAAGAAAAATACAGATAATAAAATTGCAGGGAATTAAAATGCAGGAAATAATTAACATGAAAATAAAAGGGCAGATAATTAACATGAACTCAAAAGAATTTAAATACAGGATAATACATGATAAATACTAAATAAATACTTATGAGTTGTACATGTATAAAAATACGCATTCTGGAAACGGGGAGTGACATGCTTACTTCTTCTTATGTTATTATCATTATGATATTGCTGGATATTGCTTGTTCAGATTACATCCTGTTAACTCTTCTTCTGCTGGATATTGCTTGTTCAGGTCCTTCAGGATACATCCTGTTTAGTTATGATACTAATACATTGTTCGGTTGTACTTGTTCCTATACTAATATTTTTGGATATTGCTTGTTCAGGATACATCCAGTGGCGTGGCAGCGTGGCACTTGTTGTAGCAAGTGGCGTGGCACTTGTTGCAGGCTTGCAGCCAGTAGGGAGGTACTTCATTCATACTTTCGTTTAATACTTGTAGTGAATGTTACTAAATTATTTCATGAGAATGGACGATGATGATTTGGCTAATTGTACCCAATGGCGAGGCAGTTACTGCAGCCATTTGGTAGGGACATGTGATGCACCGCATCTTTAATGATGAACAATATGATAAAAAGCCATTCTGAGCCTCCTTTTAGTTTTTCTTTTTTAAACATGCAGGCTTTGACACTTGACTTTGAATCTTGACATCACATGAGGTGGGAATCCTGATACTGGGGTTGTGCATTGCAACCGGGAGATTGGAATTTGTATATTTTTATTTTACTACATGTTGTAATTTGTTCATTCACTACAGGTTGTAATTTTTGTTATTTGTTATATTTGCTTTGTAAGATGGATACTGGGGTTTCTGGACTTGAATTCTGGGATTTTCTGGACTTGTATTCTGGTTTTTAACTTGAATTCTGGAATTTGTATTTGTCAAATATGTGGATTTGAACATGATTTATGGTTCTCAACAGATATTTCAATTTGTAACTGCAAGTGCAGCCTGGTCCATTGGCATGTTGGTCTGTTAAATTTATTACTGCAATTGCAGCCTGGCCCATTTAGCCTGTTAAATTTATTTTACCTATTATTTTTGGATTACAAAACCGGCCCGGCCCGGTGGCCCACTAAACCGAAGAACCGAAAAATCGAACCGGTTATTTTCGGTTCGGTTTTGTCCAATTTTTGATATAACCGGTTCGGTTTTCGGTTTCCTTGCAACGGTTTACGGTTTGGGTCGGTTTTCGGGGAAACGGTTCGGTTTGAACCGAACCGAACTGATGCTCACCCCTAAAACTGACCTGCGTGGGCCACCACAAAAACTTGTCACGACCCGCACCCATTTTTTTCGGATACGAGACGTGTCCAAGCCAGCCTACGCCGCAGTGTCGGCGGTAGAAAGCTATCACGGCCATGAAGATCAAAATCACAAATAATGCTCATTCACATAATTAATTTAACTTACAATAGTCAAAAGTTTTACATTTTGCTGAAAAAAAATATAAACTTGTACAAATATTTGAATGACTACAACTCTACTATCTAGCTAGTCTCTAGGATTTTGTCTGCAAGTACTCCCGCATCTCCCATGCTAAGTGAATCCACGGCTAACCTAAAAAATATTGGTTTTCAGTCAGGAATAGAACGAGTACAATTCAGTGAATGCAGTTTCAATATATAAAAATGGCTATATAACATAGGTTAGCCTTTAGACATATGATTCATAAAATAAAATGAAGAAAGACAATAAACTGAATAATAAGAACAGAAAATGAAATACAATAAAATACTCACCAACTGACCGACTGAAGTACCTTTATATGTGATCGGTCTCGGGACAATTATGCGACACGGTCTACACGGTCTAAAGTTACACAGTCTACAGTTACACGGTCTACAGTTACACGATCTACAAAAAATATTGCAATAAAGAAACACTGTCTAGAAATAATAATCACGATCTACACAGTTTAAATGCAATAATAATCACGGTCTACACAGTCTACAAGATATAAATGCAATAATGATCACGGTCTAAGGTCAGATCACACATCGTTAGTACTTCACTTCTTCCGACACCACAAAGAAATAAATCAACATAAAAGACTGAAATCACATATCTATCAACTAAACACTGATGTATAGTAAAGATCAATACTGAAAACAAACAATAAACTGTACTCGCCTGTGGTCCTTTGCTGGTGAAACCGAAAGTCCAAACCACTCAGTGTGCCACAAAAGTCAAAACCTGTACAACAGTCTCCAGATGCTGAAATAGACATTACCAATATTCTTAGAATAGTCAAATTAGCTAGGATTGCATGTCCTTATTTCCAATTCTGGATACAAGGTAAAACGGTAATTTCGGATCAAAATGGTGTCCGCCATTGGACCCGCTTTGCACCAAAAAGCGTGCCAGATTCAACGGTCTCTAAAGTCATCAAACTACATGTCTACAAATTCGTTTTGATGATACGAACCCAACCGTATGTCCAAAGTTGGATTCCGACGGCCCGTGCACAAAATCACCCGTTGAGTCGGACCGTGGGGCCCGCAAAACTGCGATCCAATCAACTGTCTCAGAATCGGACCAAACTTGGCATACATGACCAAAAAATGATACGGTCCTGCTGGCATAAGTTTCGTCTCGATCTGACGAGCGTGCACAAAGTAATTGAGAAATTTGCAGAAAGGCCGATACGGTGAATTTCGACGGATACGCATCAAATTCGTCGCGCACACGCGACCAATTTGAATTCCGTCAAAGCCCACACGACCACGAAGCCGTTACGCACCTTTCGATGCTTTCGGTTCATGACCACGTCGCCCGGATTGGCGGAACGCACGTCGTATCGAAGAGTTTTTCAATATTTTTAATATTTTAAAACAGATTTTCGGTAACCTTCGGAATTTGATTTCTCAACACGCAGTCGATGATTTCCAAATCCACAAAAAGGGTCGTGAAGTCCTATATGTTGTCTATAACTGTGTTCAAGTAGATTTCCGACTAGGTCAATGGATTGGTAGGAATTTTCCTTCCAACTCGGGGTTTGGGGCAGTCCTACTGTCCTGTTTTCACACAGATTCTCGACAACTTTGTGTCAATTTTGGGGACTAGTTATCGGACTATGCTTGTATCTATATACTGGGATTACTAAAGGGTTATATAGGCTACCTATAGGAACTTACGGATCAAAATATCATGGAGTACGAAGGACGAACCCTCACCTTGAAGTGGACGTCGCTACTGCCGAACTGCTGCTGCCATTTGCTCTGTTCTGGATCCTCTGTTTCGTGCGCTGTCGGCCGTCCTTCGGCGGCTCTCCGGCCGGCGGTGGCCCACGATGGCGCACGCGCAGGGCCAGGGGGTCGCCCATGTTCCAAGGTCGGCAGATTAGGGTTTGCTTTCCCTCTCCTTTCACATTTTATACTCGCGCATACGCTGGAACCGCGCGGGTTGGGAATAGAGTAAGGCTCGGGTTATTTCGTTCTGCTAGGTTCCCCCCTCTCAGGTTGATCCCGATCAACTCCTGGGTTCGGGTTCACATAACTACTGTAGTGTAGCTACAGTAGCAACTCTTTTTTCCTTTTCTTATTAATAAATCTATTCTTAAATATATATATATATATTTTTTCTTATATATATATATATATATATATATATATATATATATATATATATATATATATATATATATATATATATATATAAATCTCCCTAAATCTAAATAAATATTTTTATAGAAATACAAATCTCCATATTTTCTATTCCTAGTGTAGGCCCTTTTGTTTATATATGACTATGAGTAATAATATTTAAATAGACAAATAAATAATATAACCATTAATAATAAAACAATATTATAATAATAACCTCAATAATATGATAATAATATTAATAATAATAATAATAATAATAATAATGACAAAATTCAATAAATCATAATGGTATATATACCATTACGTACAATCTAATAATCCCAGAATATACAAGGACCTACTTTATACAATTGTCACTGAATGTCAACTAAATAATGATAATTATAATATTTAATTATGAATACTAGAAAATATTCATTAAATCATTAAAACGGAATACAACACACTTCTACCAATTTACATCGACACGAATGTCATTGG
The DNA here is from genome assembly GCA_029216955.1 of Iris pallida. NCBI lineage: Eukaryota > Viridiplantae > Streptophyta > Magnoliopsida > Asparagales > Iridaceae > Iris > Iris pallida. The sequence goes on along the minus strand of JANAVB010031018.1, from coordinate 1,675,811 downwards.
ACGTGCCGCATGACTACATGGGCTAGGGCTCAATTCGGGTCCAGTCCGGCTAAAATGGAATAACTAGTTTTCCTAAACTCAATAATATAATTAATAAATAAATAAAACTTTGGTAAGGATTAAGTCATAACTTGGCCTGATTTTTCTAGTTAGGACATCCCTATGGCTCAGCCTTCCCTACCAGGACTAATACATTAGTCAAAGCACGCCATTGCACTATCCATGCCACGATTTCTAGTCGCTGTGTACTCCAAAACTCCATCATGGCTAAAATCATCTACCGTAATAATTAACTAAATAATTATTTATAAAGTCTAAAAATCACCATTCGAATAAAATAAATAATAATAAAATATTCCAAATTTTTCGGGAAGGGCAGCTACAATATACATGATATGTATGTATGCATGTATGCAATATAAGCATGTATGAATGTATACATGTATGTTGTATATCCATGTATGTATGTGTGGATACATGAATCAAGTATGTATATAGTGATAACACGAATGAATGAATGTATAAATGCATGAATGAATGTCATATATGAATGAATGTCATATATGAATGAATGAATGAATCAAAGGTATATGTAAAATATAATGCATTGTAATGAATGTTGACATATAAATGTATAAACGTATGTATGTAAATGTGCATGAATGTATATATCTATGTAACTATGTAAATATGCATGATGTAACATATGCCTATATATATAAATATGTATGTAATATGGATATGCATGTATGTATGAAGGTATATATTTATATATAATATCTATTTTATATTATGTATTGTTGTGGTTCACATTGCCTTGTGATTGTGTGAGTGCTAGCCTAGGCTTGATTAGGCCTAGTGAGACTTGTTAGGGTTAGGACTTGACCTAGTTGACCTAGTTTGACTAGTGTGGTTGACTAGAGTTGACCAAGTGTTGACTTTAGTCTAGCTTGACCTAGACAGCATGTAGATGCATTGTAGCAGTCTATTTTACTATTTTGGACATGTAGTGACTTGTACTATTCTATAGGAGCCAGACACCACTTCTCGGACAATATATTCTCTTCAGATATTCAGGATACCAGACGAGTATATTCTCTGATCATTTCATAACTTGCTTAGGATTATATTCCTGCTCTAGATTGCCTTATTTGATGCTGTCACGATATTATCACGGATTGGTACTATATGGATCCCTACATGAGATGTTATCCCCCTCGGGAGCATCGGATACTTCATGTGTTTTATGTACATCATGTATTCCTCGCTCTCATGTTATTTATGTTTCTCATGTGCTTCATGCTCGTTCATGTACGCTCGTGTACTCTCATGTGCTCTCATGTTCGGTCATGTTTGTCGTGTACTTCATGTATAACCTATACTTCATGTGCACCCATTTTTATGGGCCTTCATGTGAAATTCATGTGCACTCATTTATGAGCCCTCATGTATACTTCATGTGCTCCCATTTATGGGCTTTCATGTGAAAATCATGTGCATAACATAGCGTGTCTGGATCCTTGTGTATTGATTGGGGTATGGGGGAGTAAAAATAGTCATGTGAATAATTCCAAAGTAGTATAATCATGTGCGCCTCTTTAGTATATTCATGTACAAATCCAGCCGTTCACATGTCGACCTTGTACTCTAAATCACTAGTCACTGATAGTTCTCTACTTATAGTAGATATTTTCATTACAGTTCTCTCTATTTATATCATGTACATTCTTTCAGTTTCATGTATCGTACTCTCTTGCATGTTTATTTTTCTAACATGTTATGATCTGCGTGAGATGTATTGTGCTCGCTCCTGTCCTGACTGGACCTGTTGAAAATTTTACAGAGGATGATGAGGCTCTAGTGTCTACCTATTATGGTGCAGCTATAGACAACACTTGTGACTTTGACTGCAGTAGAGGATCTGCCACCAGTGGTTTAGACTGCTAGCTTAGACTCTTACCTTGTCTTCTCATTGATACATTATTGTATATATTGGGAGTTTGTTTTATCTGGATGTTTGTGGAGATGTTATCATAGACACTTAGACTTTTTTCTATTGTATCTCTTGTGTGGATTCGTTTATATCTATCTATCTATCTATCTTATCATTTTCTTCCTTAGATGTGATTGAGACTGTATTCTGTTATGTCACCTCTATTCGGAGTTTATATACTGTACATGTACCTTATATATTGTTAGATGATTGACCTAGGATAGCGTTCTACCGCCGACACTGCGGCGTATGTTGGACGTACCAACTTCTCGTGCCCTTACTCTAGGGTGCAGGTCATGACAGTATATTGAATTTATTCAACAACTTTAGCTCTCTTGTGTTGAATTTATTCAACAACTTGAGCACAATGGGATGTCTTGTGTTGAACTTATTCAACAACTTACATTGAGTACTCTTGGAGGGTGTCAATTGTGGATAACCTTTAGACCCCTTTATATACCATAGAAATCCCATCCTATGTAGGCTTAAAATCCAATCTTATGTAGGATTATATATTGGAAATCCATTCCTATGTAGACATACATATATTAGAAATCCAATCCTTGTAGGATTACCATATATATGGTCAAATCCAATCTTATATAGGATTACCATATATATGGTCAAAAAAGGTCATGGGCCTATTTTTGGACACTTTCCTTCAAATAACAATAACATATAAAAAGTTACATGTGCTTCAAAATATATAACAAATAACATTAACTTGTTAGGGATTACTATGTAACAAATTATACAATCCTTATAATGGTTTTTACTTGTTCATTTGTAACTCCCTTAAAATTACTATGTCACAAGTTCTTTACATATACAAATAATATCATGAATACTTCAAAAATTAAAATAATATTTTAGTTAGTTAAAATACAAACAATTTTTTTCTTAATTTTTTTAGGTGTCATTTTTTTTTGGACCGATGAACAACGCCGTGGATAGATTCAAATTGTGCTCATCCCTACGGATCCCCCCTAACCCAAATGGCTACACCCCACGAATATATTTTTTTTTCTTAATATTTTTTTCTGTATGTTAATTGTGACAGCTTTTGAAAATAAAAGGAGATTAATTTCAAAAGTTAATTTTGTTTCTTAAGAAACGACAACAACAACATAACAACATAGGCTTTTAGATAGCTTTTAAAAGTAGTTGAAAATAGACATATTGCTTCAAAACTAGGCTTAATAGACATATTGTATCCAATAATGTCAATATTTTGTAATCTATTCTACTATATAATAGGAAAACTTGATGGTGAAACTTTTGAATTCCAAAAATACTCTTATATGTCTATATTAATTAAAAATGGTTCATTAATTTTAATAAGGACAACTTAATAATTATGAATATTACCCCTTGATCTTCCTAAAGAATTTTCCTAAATTAACTAAAAGAATATTAAAATACGTGCAAGGCACGTGCACATATGCTAGTATCTTTTAATATGGATACAAATAGAAATAATACATGAGATAGTGATAAGTTTTAGTAACCAATATCTCGTGCAAATATATTAATAATTTACATATTATTTTAATGTTAACTCTTTTATTTTTAATGTTACAAAGCATTGGGGATTGGGGGATATTAGAGCATCTCCAATGCAAAAGTCTCAATTTTTCTACTTAACCGTCTCAAATAAACAATATATTGTGGGTTATATCATATGTTGCAAAAAAATTACAATATGGTATAGTTAAAAAATATTTTTTTACATTAAAATATATATTTAGAAATATGTATCTTATGCGGTCAATTTTTAAAACTATCGTTTTAACCGTGAAGTTGTTGTTAGTATCGAGGGACCTTGATCAATCATGTGACAACATATTAGTGTTTTAAAAATCATGAGCTAATTAGCATTTAGATTCTGAATTTTATATCAGTTTAGGTTCTGGAGTTTTCTTTTTAGTTTTTTTTCCCATTATTTATATCTTCCCTGACTTATATATGTAAATTTCACTGTCAAACATGAAGGGAGGGTTTAATCGGAAAAAAGAAACAAAAAAAAAAATCCAGGATTTAAACTCTCAAATTGGATGTTAGGATTAATACTAATCTACTATTTTTCCAAAAATTCGGTCAACCCAATCAACCTATCCGGTCAGACCACCGAACCATCTGACTGTGTTGAATTTTGAACCTACTTGACCATAACTTTTAACTTGTTTTGGAATGTACATGCAATCAAAGTTAATATATTTGTTTCTTGACTAATTCTACTATGATAAATAAAAAATGTTCTATGGATGCACTTTTTTTGGCACATTTTATAGCCACATTAATGTGACAATGTATTATTGGATGTCAGTTATTATCTTTCTTTTATGACTTTTTTGACATAGAATAATGTACTGCCACATTAGTGTAGCTATGAAGTGTGTCAAGAAAAGTGTGTCCTCATAGCATTACTTATGATAAATATGCATAACCTTTAAATCTTTACCATTATAATATGGCTTGAAAACGACTCAAAAAACACATCTATGTCGTATGTATATTCTTCATTAAATAATAATAAAATATTTTAAAAAAAAACTATCGTGTAAGTATGTATCTTTTCACACGTAGCTAAGAAAACAAAATTTCTAAAATCATTCTAACTACATGAAAATATAACAAATCCTAAAATATCATTAATATTCAAAAAATTTAACTAAATACATAATATTATGTTAGTCCCGGGGCTTGATCAAAGATGGAAAAACAGATGCAATCGAGATCTGAGATGTCCCACAAAACTTTGCAGAGAGCAAACTCAAGATCTACGATGGTATAAAAAATCAAATAGCCAAATTACAATCTGAAGGAGGGAAAAAGAGAAGAGAAGATCTATCGTTCTTCCTTGCAAACGTGTTGCAATTGGGACAGAACGAGTTACAATAAAACTAGAGAGAGATGAGAAGAAGAACAATACTGGGGTGTCAAAATACCGTTGCTCAAAGCAAGATTCGCCCCACACGATCTGCTTCCAAGAACCAGCAAGTTGAATAACTTGTGGAACGCTCGATGTCACCTCTGTTCTGACTCCTCGGATGGACTTGCAATGGCGGCAGCAGCTCTCTCTCTCTCTCTCTCCTTTTCTGACTTGTATTTTCGTAGTACCCACAAAGGAGGCCAGAAGAGAGTATATATATAGAGAGAGGGTGGAAACCCTAGCCGCCTCTTCAGTTATGGAAAGATTGAATCAAATCACAAAAAGATAGCAACGAATTAATTCTAATCCCACGAAGATAGGAACTGAATTAATTCAAATCCCACAAAGATAGTAACGAAATTAATTCAAATTCCACGAAGATAGGATCTGAATTAATCGTATTGATTCACCCTTTCCATAACCGATTTGAAATCTGCACAGTCAGCGTAGCCCTCCATGCGACAGCAGCAGCAGCAGCCTGGCCGTATGGACCGCTTGGGCCGTATGGACCGCATGTGCCGCATGAGCCACATGGACCGCATGAGCCGCATGAGCCGCATGGACCGCATGAGCCGCATGGACCGCATGAGCCGCATGGACCGTATGGACCGTATGAGCCGTATGAGCCGCATGGCCGCATGAACCGCATGGCCGCATGAGCCGCATGAGCCGCATGAGGCCGCATATGAGCCGCATGCCGCATAAGACCGCATGGCCGCATATGAGCCGCATAAAGACCGCATGACTGCTAATGTGCTAAGTGCAAAGTGCGCCAACAAAATGCCACATTACGCCTCATGAGCCCATGAGCCCGAGCCCGAGTCCGAGTCCGAGTCCGAGTCCGAGTCGCTAAGCCCCTTTGGGGCTTAGCTCCAAGTGGAATTAATCCAAGAGAATGACAAAAGCATTAATGCTTAATCCTTGGAGCCTTATTCTTACCTCCTAGTAAAATTACCCACATGGTTTCCTCCTTAGGGTCACCACCCCATGTGCATCTCTCAACAACACATCCAAGTATATATGTTGAGATAACTCATGGTGCTTTTCCAATGTGGGACTAAAATTTTACAAGGCATGTTGAGAGCAAGCTCTCTCCATATAAATAAAGCACCAACAATCTCCCACATATCACAACATATATATGTGTCCAGGGTTGAGCGTTCCCCACAGTAACTGTCTATTTTGCATTAGGATAGATGTCGCTGACGACTTGAATCTTCCCGCATGGGTTAAATAACAATGTGATACAAGAATGGACTACGCCTTGAATTCTGCACCACAATTATAATTCTTTCCACTCACAAAGTGTAGTTACGTGTGCTTCTGGCTGCACATTAAAGGCCCTGTGCCAGCCTGGTTTCAGTGTATAATTTTGGGCGTCTACAAGTTTACCCTCAAGAGACGGCCTGATATCTCTTTTCATACACTATAGGTGAGTTCTTTATTAAAGAGATATGGCATAAAGCCTTGCGCTTCCTTGCGGTGCTATGCCGCTATGACATGGCCTGAAGCCGAGGCATTACCCCTACCTGGGAACCTCATCGTAGTGTCATACTACTGTAGCATGAGGTCACAAGCCTCTTTGTAGTGCCAAACTACCCAGCATGAAGCCTAAGGCTTCCTTGCGGTGTTACGCCGCAACGACATGGCTTGCAATGCCGAGGCTTTACCCCTACCTGGGTACCTCATCGTGGTGTCGTGCCACTGTAACATGGGGCCATCCTCCCCTTTGTAGTGCTGTCTACAACTCTTTAATTACGTCATACAGCATTAGGCTACCTGCCTATTTGCGGTGCTACGTCGCTATGACTTGGCTTGCAAAGCCGAGGCATTACCCCTACCTGGGAACCTCATGGTGGAGTCATCCCACTGTAGCATAGAGTTTCACTCCTTGTAGTGCTGCTCTACCGTACTTCCTGTAAAGCACACCAGACATTCACTCTGCCTGAGAACTCATTAAGGCATTTAAGCCAACCTTCCACAGGATCTGTTTTTTCGCAGAAAAATACATAGTAGACAACAGTGGTTATGGGTCTGTATCCCTTCCATGTTCCATAGAACAAGTACCCACCGTTACCTGATAGTTTCCCAGTCAGTGATCCTCCTTTGAACCAAAAGTTAGATGCCTAGTAGATTTCTCTTTGAACTAATAGCATAAAACTTTTATGGTAGGATTACAAAGACATACTATCAGAATGCCTTCAAGCCCATTTTACAAGCTGTGTCATCGACCAACTGGCGCTTGAGGCCCTTTGTGAACGGATCTGCCAGGTTCTTCTGACTCCGAACATCAACCACTGCAATTATACCTCTTTTGATAAGATCGTGTACTGCCCTGTGCTTCAACCGCACAGTCATCTTCTTCCCGTTGAAGAGGTCATTTGATGCCACCGCCGCAGTCGCCTGGTTGTCACAGTATATTGGTATCGCCGGTATCTGAGCCCCAACCACTGGAATATCATACATGAGCTCCCGAAGCCATTCTGCTTCATCTGCTGCAGTTTTAAGTGCATAGAATTCAGATTCCATGGAGGAACGAGAGAGTATAGTCTGCTTCTTCGACTTTCACGATATAGCAGCTCCACCCAAGGAAAAGACATATCCACCTGTGGATCTCTCGCTTTCTACCTCTGAACACCAGCTAGCATCACTGAAGCCTTCCACTACTGTCGGATACCCGTTGTAGTGCAGTGCATATGTCTGAGTCTTCTTGAGATATCTCATTACTCGCTTCACAGCTTTCCAGTGCTCAACCCCTGGGTTGCTTGTGAACCGACTCAGCATTCCCACGGCGAAAGCTATGTCAGGCCTTGTGGCAGTAGTTGCGTACATCAAACTTCCGATAACGCTAGAATACTCCAGCTGCCTGACGCTTTCCCTCGAGTTTGGCTTCAGCTTCTGATCACACCTGTATGGCGTATCGATCCCTGGAAGATCCTTATACCCATAGCGTGTGAGCATCTTCTCAATATAGTGAGATTGTGACAGCGCTACTCCAGGGTCTGTCCGGATGATCTTTATGCCCAAGATGACATCTGCATCCCCCAAGTCCTTCATACTGAACTTGGTTGAGAGAAACTTCTTTGTCTCTGTGACACAGCCTATATCCGTACCTAGGATTAGCATGTCGTCCACGTACAGACAAACGATGACTCCTCTTCCATCAGCGAACTTTGTGTAAACACATTTGTCCGTCTCGCTGACTCTGTAGCCGTTTGACCTAATAACTTTGTCAAACTTCTCATGCCACATCTTGGGAGCTTGCTTCAAACCATATAATGATTTCACCAACTTGCAGACTTTGTCTTCAAGACCTTTGACGACAAATCCATCTGGCTGTTGCATGTAAATCTCTTCGGTCAGCTCCCCATTCAGGAACGCTGTCTTTACATCCATCTGATGTATCACCAACTTATGTATAGCTGCTAGAGCGATTAACATCCTGATGGTGGTCATCCGAGCTACTGGAGCGTACGTGTCGAAGTAGTCTATCCCTTGTTTCTGAGAAAATCCCTTGGCGACCAGCCTGGCCTTGAACTTGTCAATAGTTCCATCTGCCTTCATCTTCTTCTTGAAGATCCATTTACATCCAATAGGCTTTTCTCCTTCAGGTAGATCTACCAACACCCATGTGTTATTGGAGGTGATAGAGTCAAACTCGTCATTCACTGCCTCCTTCCAGAAGATAGCATCTCTGGTCTTTATCGCCTCATCATAGGTAAGCGGATCTGCTTCCACATGATAGGTGACAAAGTCATCTCCGAAATCTTTCGGTCTCCTCGCTCGCTTAGCTGACGGCTCGGCGAGTTCTGGTGCAAGAGTTATTTTATCAACAACAGCTTCTTCTTGGACTACTGGCTCGTATGAGATTTCAGTCTCATTAGTACCTACATCATTTTCTGGAATGTCCGAAAGAACAATATTTTTGTCTTTTGCGAACTTGTCTTCAAAGTATTCAGCATCGCGAGATTCGATAATATGATTTGATTCAATATCAAGAAATCTCCGAGCATCACTCTTCTCGGCATACCCCAAGAAGATAGCCTTCGTAGTCCTTGTCCCCAGCTTCTGAATCTTCAGATCTGGAAGCTTCACATACGCCAGACACCCCCACACTCGAATGACATTCAAGTTGGGTCTGACTTTGAACCAGAGTTCATGAGGAGTTACGTCCGAAGTTGCATATGGCACTCTATTCAGAATGAAAGTGGCCGTTAATGCAGCTTCTCCCCAGTAGCAGTTTGGAAGACCTGCAGTGAGCAGCATGGAATTCATCATTTCTGTTAATGTCCGGTTCTTCCTCTCTGCTACTCCGTTGGATTGAGGAGAATATGGAGCAGTAGTCTCGCATATGATTCCATGTTCTTTGCAGAACGATACGAATTCATGAGACCTGTACTCCCCACCTCGATCACTTCTCAGCCTCTTAAATTGTTGTCCAGTCTGCCGTTCAGCCTCGGCCCTGAACTCTCTGAACTTCTCGAAAGCTTCGTCTTTGGACTTGAGCAAGTAGACGAACGCGTATTTTGAGAAGTCGTCGATGAAGGTTATGAAATACTTCATCCCGACCTTCGTGGAGAAATGTTTGAAGTCACAGATATCGGAGTGCACCAACTCCAGAAGATCTGTGCTTCGATTGACCCGATGAAAGGGTTTTCTTGTGATCTTCGTCTGAGCACACACTTCACACTTCTCCACCTTACCCCCACATTTGGAGATAAGTCCTAGACTAGACATTTTGTTGATTCTTTTACTATGAACATGTCCTAGTCTATTATGCCACAACTCAAGAGAATAATCAGAAAATGCAACTGCATTAATGTCATCAAACTGGTTGACAAGCTGAATTTTAAACATTCCTTCGGTTTGATAAGCCTTCCCGAAGTATGTTCCTTTCTTGGACATAACCATCTGACCAGCGTCGATGTCCATCCTCAAGCCTGCGTTGCAGAGCAGGCACCCAGAGATTAGGTTCTTGGCAATCGCAGGAACATGCTTCACTCCTTGAAGCGTCAGAGTGTTCCCAGAAGTGAGTTTCAGCTCCACAGTCCCAATCCCCAGTACTTCAGCTTGGGCCTGGTTCGCCATGACAACTTTCTCAGATGTCGGCTGGTACGTGACGAACCATTCCTTGTCAGAACAGACATGGCAAGTCGCACCAGTGTCTATCCACCAGTCAGAGTCAACCCCCACAGTTGTGACCTGTCCGATCATAGCAACAATGTTAGAAACTAATGAAACCTTATTAGGCTCACCTTTCTCTGATTGTTTAGGCTTAGATATGCATTCACTCTTGTAGTGGCCTTTCTTGCCACAATTGTAACAAGTCACGTGGGACTTAGTCTTCTGTTGCTTGAATGAAGGACCCTTCACTTTCAGATTAGTAAAGTCCTTCTTCTTGGGATGAGAAGTCGCCTGCTTCCCCTTGGGATCCCTCGTCTGCACCAGATTGGCTTTAGCCAACTGTTTGGACAGAGTGTCCATCTTCTGTTGAGAACGCATCTCGTCCTCAACATGGATCTCTTGAAGTAGATCTCCCAAGCTAATGTCTAGCTTCTTTCTGTGCATCATTGCATAGAAGGTACTCTATCCAGCAGGAAGTTTTGAGACGATCCCTCCGACGACAAACTTGTCGGGAAGGGGCATCTCTTCGTCTTCCAGTTTCTGACGCAGCTTCAGAAATTCTTTCACCTGTGGTAACATGGACTTTTCGTCCTCAAAGAGCAATTTGTGATATTTTTCAACCACAAACATTTTGCTCCTATTCTTGTCTTCTTCATACAGATTTTCTACAGACTCCCATATGTCTCTGGCAAGTTCCTTCTTCGAGTTGGATTCTGCCAGGGAATCCTCCATAGCATTCAGGATGAGAAGCCTGCAGATGCTACTTTCCCTTCTCCATTTGGCCTGGAGTTTGGTAGCCGTGTTGATTGCGGCAGTAGATCCAGTGTCTGGAACAGAGGGTTCTTCCTCCAACAGAACATGATCCACGTCTTTCAGTTGAAGAGTTAGGTAAACCTTTCTCTTCCAGACTTGATAATGCTCTCCATCGAACTTTTCCAACTTGCAGAAGTCCGATTGGAGGAGCGAAGCATTAATATTTTCCATCTATACAGATCTTGCTTTGAGATTGTTAGTCCCGGGGCTTGATCAAAGATGGAAAAACAGATGCAATCGAGATCTGAGATGTCCCACAAAACTTTGCAGAGAGCAAACTCCAGATCTACGATGGTATAAAAAATCAAATAGCCAAATTACAATCTGAAGGAGGGAAAAAGAGAAGAGAAGATCTATCGTTCTTCCTTGCAAACGTGTTGCAATTGGGACAGAACGAGTTACAATAAAACTAGAGAGAGATGAGAAGAAGAACAATGCTGGGGTGTCAAAACACCGTTGCTCAAAGAAAGATTCGCCCCACACGATCTGCTTCCAGGAACCAGCAAGTTGAATAACTTATGGAACGCTCGATGTCACCTCTGTTCTGACTCCTCGGATGGACTTGCAATGGCGGCAACAACTCTCTCTCTCTCTCTCTCTTTCTCCTTTTCTGACTTGTATTTTCGTAGTACCCACAAAGGAGGCCAGAAGAGAGTATATATATAGAGAGAGGGTGGAAACCCTAGCCGCCTCTTCAGTTATGGAAAGATTGAATCAAATCACAAAAAGATAGCAACGAATTAATTCTAATCCCACGAAGATAGGAAATGAATTAATTCAAATCCCACAAAGATAGTAACGAAATTAAATCAAATCCCACGAAGATAGGATCTGAATTAATCGCATTGATTCATCCTTTCCATAACCGATTTGAAATCTGCACAGTCAGTATAGCCCTCCATGCGGCAGCAGCAACAGCAGCCTGGCCGCATGGACCGCTTGGGCCGCATGGACCGCATGTGCCGCATGTACCGCATGAGCCGCATGGACCGCATGAGCCGCATGGACCGCATGAGCCGCATGGACCGCATGAGGCCGCATATGAGCCGTATGCCGCATAAGACCGCATGGCCGCATATGAGCCGCATAAAGACCGCATGACTGCTGACGTGCGCCAACAAAATGCCACATTACGCCTCATGAGCCCATGAGCCTGAGCCCGAGCCCGAGTCCGAGTCCGAGTCGCTAAGCCCCTTTGAGGCTTAGCTCCAAGTGGAATTAATCCAAGAGAATGACAAAAGCATTAATGCTTAATCCTTGGAGCCTTATTCTTACCTCCTAGTAAAATCACCCACATGGTTCCCTCCTTAGGGTCACCACCCCATGTGCATCTCTCAACAACACACCCAAGTATATATGTTGAGATAACTCATGGTGCTTTTCCAATATGGGACTAAAATTTTACACGGCATGTTGAGAGCAAGCTCTCTCCATGTAAATAAAGCACCAACATATTATACAATTAAACACATATCCACAAAAAAAAGACTTTTATGCCATGTTATAGTAATCAATCCTCTTCTTTGTGACTCGAAAGATGCGTCCTTTCACCTTAACTTTTATGTAGCGTCATGATAGATTCTTATGAAAGAGAGAACAAGTCTTGGTCTCATCAGACTATGTCACGCCCCAGAACCAGAATACTGGAGAGCGGGGGAATGACTCAGCCAGCTACGTATTACGGGTAGATGAATACCGTATAATACGATCAATGCTGTCTAAAAGACAAGGGGGTGCATACTACATGAAAGTCTCGCTATGGTCACTTCACATCTATTGTCTCAATCATTCAAACAAGAAGCAATAACAGAGAACATTTAAGAATAAGCAATAAGGCGTCCCAAACGCTTAGTCAAGATGTTCTTGAGATCTGGCTTTACAAAACATAGCCAGATGATATAGCAACATATACACAATTGTTATCAGCTGCAGTCTGACTTAATTACAATTATGTAAAAGTAAGTACAAGACAATCCGACTAACATGTCGGTGCCAAGCGGCAAAATGTAAAGTAATTAACAAAACGAGCGGGGAAGTAAGGAACCCACTCGAGTCCTCCTGCGATCATTCCTCTAGTATTGACCATCTTGGAGGTAGAAGTAAGCTGAGTCCTCGGGAACCGGCTCTAAATCTGGTCATGCAAAACCAGAGAGGTTAGACCTCTAATAGCAAGTACCGCAAGGAAGGACGATATGAAGGACATAAACCAGTAAGTAAGAGAATATAATAATAGACCTCTGCTTGCTACTGGAATTCACATAACATCACGACACTTCGAACCAACCTCCCAACCAAACAAGGACAGAAGTTGGCCCGTCATGTCCTGATGCTCTGATCATCTCAGTTAGGTAATAGAGTAGGTACAGTACACAAACAAATCAACTTAAACGGCCATCCAACTCCTACGGCTTACTACTGTGAGTCCCAAGTTACCTTGGAATTATGCAATAAAGATTTCTCAGTTCTTACTATGGACAAGCAAGGCTAGTCGATCCAATCAATCAATTGTGCCAATCATGAATTAGACGAGTCCCAGCGGGACGCCCGTCATCAATATACAATATACAATAAATAGTATTACCAGATACCGCTCCATGTCCGTGTGGCAGGTTTGCAGTATCTGTGGGGACCAGCCGGCCTGTCGGGTACTACTAGTCCCAAGAGGGCTGCCATGTAAGAACTCGGAAATCCATTCTCTCTATGCAATCATTATTTTTATTTAACTTAATAGTCTCTACGTTGAGTGAAATCCCATGCCGTGGATCATGGTCATTCGGAATGAGTACTTTCGTACAGGGTACGATATGCACAACTCTACAACGATGCCCGTGCGGTTAGGTTGTAGGTCTTACATAGCGTAAAGCAACAATCCAAACTAACCACGGAACAATCATGCCTTGACCATAAAGTACACATGCTTCTTTTATAGTAAAATAAATAAATAATTAAATTGAAGTCTGCATGTATGCATGTATGTCAATATTCGGGATCGGCCAATCGATTATAGTAGTTCATACTTAATATGAACGTGTCTTATTCCATTTAATTCAATAAGACGACTAGCCAGTCTCTTAGTTCCATCTAGGAATGCATGATCAATAATAAATCAAGATAACAATCAATGTTAATTAATGCCACATTCGGAAAATAAAAATTGGGGAATAAATAATGATTGGGAAATAAATAATCTCATGCGCTGTGGGAAATGATTGGGGAATAAATAAATCTCATGCACTGTGGGAAATGTTTGGGAAATAAAGAATCTCATGCGCTGTGGGAAAGGTTGGGAAATAAATAATATCATGCGCCTGAGGGAAAAGATTGGAAAATAATTAAACTCATGCGCTGTGGGAAAGGTTGGAAAATAAATAATATCATGCGCCTGAGGGAAATAATTGGGAAATAATTAAACTCATGCGCTGTGGGAATGCGGCTGTGAGAAATAAATATCATGCGCTGTGGAATGAGATTGGAAAATAAATAATCCATGCGCCTGAGGAATGAGATTGGGAAATAAATAATCTCATGCGCCTGAGGAATGCGGCTGTCATGCGCTGTGGAATAAGATTGAGAAATAAATAATCCATGCGCCTGAGGAATGAGATTGGGAAATAAATAATCTCATGCGCCTGAGGAATGCGGCTGTGGGAAATAAATATCATGCGCTGTGGAATAAGATTGGGAAATAAATAATCCATGCGCCTGAGGAATGAAGATTTGATGCGCTGTGGGAATAAAGATTTCCATGCGCCGAGGAATAAAGATTTGATGCGCTGTGGGAATAAAGATCTCCATGCGCCGAGGAATGAAGATTTGATGCGCTGTGGGAATAAAGATCTCCATGCGCCGAGGAATGAAGATTTGATGCGCTGTGACTGTCCTTCTTCTCCGAATTTTCTGAGAATAGAACCATGGGAACCATGGAAGCCATTGCTTCCAAGCTTCATAAATCCTTCATCCCAAGTCCAAATATGGACTTCCATAGGTCAAAATTGGGTAGAACAAAATTCTCTACAACATGGAACCATCAAAACTTGAAGATAACAAAGTTTACTAGATCAAACCTAAGAAATCCGAAAATGTAACAAACTTAGATCTACAACAAATAAGCCATGGAAATTGAAAATGCTAAGTACTAAAGAGACTTAAAATCAAATAGGGAAGATGATGGAACAATAAAAATAGGGATCCATCAAGAAGCAAGTTGGCACTTGCCTATCTCTTCTAGGTTGGTGGGAGAGTTATGAGGAAGAAGAAGAGTAATGGTGAAGTAATGAAGAGAGAGAAAGGAGATGGGCTTTAAATGGAAGGGGTGGTGGTAGGTGGGGGGTTTATTTTGGTTCATGATGAACCAACATAATTAAACCAATCTGAGCCGAACCCATAGCAAAGCTAAAGCAGAGTATAAAAGCAGAAAGTAAAGTGCAGAAATAAAATTGCAGGAAATTAATTAACAGAAAATTAAAGGAATTTAAATACAGAGCAATACATGATAAATATTAAATGAATACATTCCTGCAGTACATGTATTTAGAATACGTATTCTGGGAATGAGAAGTGACATCTCTACCCTCCTTAGAAAAAATTCCGTCATCGAAATTTCAGATCCAAGCATGATAGAAATATCGAAGCTAAACTAATCTAAGTATAAATAATTGAGTAAGCAATCATTCTACAATGATAATAACAAGTAACATATCTATGTTGAACATTCTACGATACCAAGCAATTCTACTCGTAAGGTGACAAGCATGAGGAGTTAAGACAATCAAGGTATACAGAAGGAAATATACCTTGTGAGTCAAACAGGTGCGGATACCGTGATCAGATATCATCCTCACGTTCCCACGTTGACTCTCCTAAAGAGTGATGACCCCAAGCAACCCGGACAAGGTTAATTGTTCGGTTCTTGAGTACCTTCTCTCTTCGGTCCAAAATAGACACAGGCTGTTCCTCGTAAGACAGGTTGGTACCAACAACCAGCTCAGAATGATCAAGGATATGGCTTGGGTCCGATACATACCTTCGTAACTGAGATACATGAAATACGTCATGTACCTCTCGTAACGAAGGTGAAAGGGATAAACGATAAGCAACATCGCCTATCCTATCAAGAATAACAAATGGGCCCACGTACCGCGGACTCAACTTCCCGCGAACGCCAAATCTAATGACCCCACGGGTAGGTGAGATCCGCAAGAACACGTGGTCCCCAACAAAAAACTCTAGCGGCCTACGATGCTGGTCCGCCCAATGACGATGCCGATCCTATGCAACTCGAAGTCGCTCTCTAATTCCTTTAATCACTTCTACTGTCTGAACAATCATTTCTGGGCCTAGCATCTTCCTCTCCCCGATATCATTCCATGCTAGTGGCGACCTACACTTCTTACCATATAGTGCTTCAAACGGCGCCATCTGGATACTGGCTTGATAACTGTTGTTATAAGAAAACTCAACTAAGTGCAGGTGGCTCTCCCAAGATCCCCCAAAATCTAGGGTGCAAGCTCGTAACATATCTTCCAAAGTCTGAATCATTCTTTCTGATTGCCCATCCGTCTGCGGATGGTAAGCCGTGCTAAATCTTAACTTGGTACCCAGACTATGATGTAAGCTCTTCCAGAAATATGATGTAAAGCGGGTATCTCGATCCGACACAATACTGACAGGGACTCCATGCTGCCTGACTATCTGTTGCATATATAACTCCGCCAACTTTTCTGTAGATTGTCCTACTCTGAAAGGAAGAAAATGTGCTACCTTCGTAAGTCGGTCTACTATTACCCAAATAGCGTCTTTACCACTTGGTGATCTCGGTAAACCGGTCACAAAGTCCATTGTAATATGCTCCCACTTCCATTCTGGGATAGGAAGCGGTTGCAATAACCCAGCTAGCCTCTGCTGTTCTGCCTTCACTTGCTGACATACCAAGCAACGGGAAACAAATCTAGCTATCTCCCTCTTTATTCCGTTCCACCAGAAATGCTGCTTGATATCTTGGTACATCTTGGTCCCTCCAGGGTGAATAGAATACTGAGAACTGTGAGCTTCTGCCATAACCTCATGTCTGATATCTCCACTAGACACACATAGACGTGATCCAAACCTAAGTGTACCATCTTCATGAATTCTCATCTCCTTCCTGAGTCCTGACTCGCATTCTGCCCTAAGCTTCTGAATCCTCGGGTCCTGTGCCTGAGCTGCCTTGATCTTGTCTACTAAGTCGGATTGAACTTGCAGACTTGTCAGAACTCCTACATCACTAGGAAGTATAACTTCGATGCCCATCTCCTGAAGGTCTTCTAAGATATGTCTCTGTGTTGTCAACATGAATGCGCCGCCTCTTCTGCTGAGAGCGTCTGCTACTACATTCGCCTTGCCTGGATGATACTGAAGCTCCACGTCGTAATCCTTGATCAACTCCAACCATCTCCTCTGCCTCATGTTCAGTTCCTTCTGAGTAAAAATGTACTTCAGACTTTTATGGTCCGTGTACATATCCACTCGATCACCATATAAGTAATGCCTCCATAGCTTCAAAGCAAATACTACTGCCGCCAACTCCAAATCATGAGTTGGATAATTCTTCTCGTGGTCCCGAAGTTGCCTAGATGCATATGCTATCACCTTCCCATGCTGCATGAGGACACATCCAAGTCCTTTACCTGATGCATCACAATAAACGGTAAAACCTCCGGGTCCAACTGGCAATGTAAGAATAGGTGCTGATATCAACTTCTGCTTCAGATTCTCAAATGATGTCTGGCATTCTGCCGACCAGACGAATGGTACATCCTTCCGTGTCAAGCGGGTCATGGGTGCTGAAAGTCTTGCAAAGTCTGACACGAACCTTCTGTAATAACCCGCCAATCCCAAGAAACTCCGTACATCAGCTACGGTCTTGGGTACTGGCCAACTCTCTACTGCTTCTACCTTCTTGGGATCTACTGCTACTCCAGCTCCTGATATGATATGACCCAAAAATGAAATGTGATTCGTCCAGAACTCACACTTGCTGAGCTTGGCATACAACTGGTTCTCTCTCAGAACCTGTAACACTTTCCTGAGGTTGTCTTCATGCTCCTCTTCTCTAGCAGAGTATACGAGAATGTCGTCAAGAAATACAACGACAAACTGATCTAAGTATGGCATAAAGATGCGGTTCATCAAATCCATAAATATAGCTGGAGCATTGGTCAAACCAAACGGCATTACTAAGAATTCATAATGCCCATACTTCGACCTGAATGCTGTCTTGGGAATGTCCTCCTTCCGAACCCTCACTTGATGATACCCTGAACGAAGATCTATCTTGGAGAAAACTCTAGCTTTGCTCAACTGATCAAACAAGTCGTCGATCCTGGGTAGTGGGTACTTGTTCTTTACTGTCGCCGCGTTAAGCTTCCTGTAATCGATGCACAATCTGGATGACCCATCCTTCTTTCCCACAAGTACCACTGGTGCTGCCCATGGTGATATGCTAGCTTGGATGAACTTCTTCTCTTTCAGTTCCTCTATGTGTTGATATACCTTAGCCTGCTCCGAGTCCGCCATTCTGTAAACTCGATCTGATATCGGTTTAGTTCCTGGTGCCAATTCTATGCTGAACTCAATATCTCTAACTGGTGGCAGACCTGGAAGTTCTTCAGGAAATACGTCTAGAAATTCTTCAACTACCTTCGGAATCTGAACTTCTTCCATTGCCGTTACTACTCCCGGCTCTTGCTGAGTTGCCTCTAATCTGACTAAGGTGAACCGCTTCATGCCTGGAATATCAAAAGATACACTCCCTCTACGATAATCTATTGTCGCATGACTGTCTTTCAGCCAGTCCATGCCTAAGATAATGTCGAAATTTCCAACAGGAAATTCTATCAACCGGACGGGTAAGGAATGCCCGCAAACTACAACGCTACATGCTAGAATAACTCGACTAACTCCTACGAGCCCATTACCAGTGAGTATATTCAACTTCCCTGGCAATGCCTCGAACTCCATTTCTAGTCGTGTCGCAAATCGTGCAGATATAAATGAATGGGATGCTCCCGAATCAAACAATGCTACTGCGGGATAAGAGGCGACGAGAATGTTACCTGCCACAACATCTTCCGATGCCAATGCCTCTTCCAAGGACAAAGTGAATGCTTGCCCTCGACCTCCTTGCCGATTTCTATGCTGCGGCCTAGCCTGATGCTGTTGCTGGCCCCTTCCTTGATGATGCTGGGGTGGTCTTTGCTGGTGTTGCTGCATCGGCGATCCCTGCTGCCGAAACATCTGAGCCTGCGGTACTAATGGACGCTGTGCCAACGGCCTTACTGCCACTGCTGGTCCTCGATACTGGCCTGCTCCTGGTGCTGGCAGAGCAAGAAACTGCTGCCCTGGTCCTCCTGCCCTCGAATTCATGGGACATGTGGTAACCCGATGATCTGGATTTCCACATATCAGACACAGTCTATTCAATGTCCGACACACATCTCTAGTATGTCCCATCTTCCCACAATAAGTGCAGCCCGCCGGGGGTTGCTGGTTCTTCCTCTGTTGCTGTTGCTGTTGCCTGGGTGGTGGTGCTGGTCCTCGTATCGCCACATCGTGGATACGAATGCCAGTGGATGGTGCTGTTGTTCGGGGCGCCGCTCCCCCTCCTCCTTCAATCTGACTATGGGATCTCTTCTGACCCCCAGTCCTCACCGCAAGCCTCTGAATAGTGATCTCATGCCTTCGAGTTGCCGTTAATACTTCGTCAAAAGTCTGGTAATTGTGCCCCTCTATCAATTGTAAGAGTTCAAGGTGAAACCCTTGCTGAAACCTCATGGCCCTCTGGCGCTCTGTTGCTACCATCTCTGGGGCGAACCTACTCAATCTGCAGAACTCCGCTGCATAAGCATCTACAGTCTTGCCGGCCTGCCTGAGGTTGATAAACTTCTGTTGTAGCTCAAACTGCGCCACAACCCCATAGTACTTGGTCTTGAATCTTGCTGTGAAATCGTCCCAAGCCACAGGACACCTGATGCCCACTTCCTCTGATTCCCACCAATCACGTGCGAGATCCTGAAGTAACAAC
Source organism: Iris pallida (assembly GCA_029216955.1). Classification (NCBI taxonomy): domain Eukaryota; kingdom Viridiplantae; phylum Streptophyta; class Magnoliopsida; order Asparagales; family Iridaceae; genus Iris; species Iris pallida. Next base: position 1,655,888 of record JANAVB010031018.1, on the reverse strand, counting down.
TTCACTAGATCCATACGTTCTTCTGCTGGCACCTTCGCTGCTGTCAGAATAGCCTCCATATCCTTAAGCCATGCATCTGCTGAGATGGCATCCTCCGTGCCCTCGAAACGGCGGGGATTGTACTTGCAAAACCTGGCTGATGCTCCTGAATCAGTCCTCACTCCTCTTTCCAATGCCGTATGCAATCCTTGGTTAAGCAACACATTCTGCTCTTGTAGCTGAGTGTGCATGCGCTGCTGGACCAACATCTGATGTTGCTGAGTAGCCATCATTCCTCTCATGATCTCCAGAAGGGCTGGTGTGTCCACTTGGGTAGGTGGAACTGTTGGTGGTGGTGGAACATCCGGATACTGCGATCCAGCTGCTGCTTCCACTATCACTTCTTCCTGGGCAGCCTCCTGAGGCGAGACTGGCCCATGTTGCTGACCAACAGGGTCAGGTTGTCCATGTTGCTCCTGCTGTTGTCCAGCTCTGACCGATGCGGACGAAGTGCCCCTAAGAAAAGGGACAAGAGAACAATCAAACAACCGGACATGAAGGATCAATGAAGTCAAAGGATACCGGAATGTCAAGCAAGGGTTGAGAATAATGAATCATAAGATCAAGGGGGAACACGTGTGATTGAGACATCCTATAAATCAAAACACCCCACAAGTCTGAAATCAGACCTGCATGGGCCACCACTAAAACCTTGTCACGCCCCAGAACCAGAATACTGGAGAGCGGGGGAATGACTCAGCCAGCTACGTATTACGGGTAGATGAATACCGTATAATACGATCAATGCTGTCTAAAAGACAAGGGGGTGCATACTACATGAAAGTCTCGCTATGGTCACTTCATATCTATTGTCTCAATCATTCAAACAAGAAGCAATAACAGAGAACATTTAAGAATAAGCAATAAGGCGTCCCAAACGCTTAGTCAAGATGTTCTTGAGATCTGGCTTTACAAAACATAGCCAGATGATATAGCAACATATACACAATTGTTATCAGCTGCAGTCTGACTTAATTACAATTATGTAAAAGTAAGTACAAGATAATCCGACTAACATGTCGGTGCCAAGCGGCAAAATGTAAAGTAATTAACAAAACGAGCGAGGAAGTAAGGAACCCACTCGAGTCCTCCTGCGATCATTCCTCTAGTATTGACCATCTTGGAGGTAGAAGTAAGCTGAGTCCTCGGGAACCGGCTCTAAATCTGGCCATGCAAAACCAGAGAGGTTAGACCTCTAATAGCAAGTACCGCAAGGAAGGACGATATGAAGGACATAAACCAGTAAGTAAGAGAATATAATAATAGACCTCTGCTTGCTACTGGAATTCACATAACATCACGACACTTCGAACCAACCTCCCAACCAAACAAGGACAGAAGTTGGTCCGTCATGTCCTGATGCTCTGATCATCTCAGTTAGGTAATAGAGTAGGTACAGTACACAAACAAATCAACTTAAACGGCCATCCAACTCCTACGGTTTACTACTGTGAGTCCCAAGTTACCCTGGAATTATGCAATAAAGATTTCTCAGTTCTTACTATGGACAAGCAAGGCTAGTCGATCCAATCAATCAATTGTGCCAATCATGAATTAGACGAGTCCCAGCGGGACGCCCGTCATCAATATACAATATACAATAAATAGTATTACTAGATACCGCTCCATGCCCGTGTGGCAGGTTTGTAGTATCTGTGGGGACCAGCCGGCCTGTCGGGTACTACTAGTCCCAAGAGGGCTACCATGTAAGAACTCGGAAATCCATTCTCTCCATGCAATCATTATTTTTATTTAACTTAATAGTCTCTACGTTGAGTGAAATCCTATGCCGTGGATCATGGTCATTCGGAATGAGTACTTTCGTACAGGGTATGATATGCACAACTCTACAACGATGCCCGTGCGGTTAGGTTGTAGGTCTTACATAGCGTAATGCAACAATCCAAACTAACCACGGAACAATCATGCCTTGACCATAAAGTACACATGCTTCTTTTATAGTAAAATAAATAAATAATTAAATTGAAGTCTGCATGTATGTCAATATTCGGGATCGGCCAATCGATTATAGTAGTTCATACTTAATATGAACGTGTCTTATTCCATTTAATTCAATAAGACGACTAGCCAGTCTCTTAGTTCCATCTAGGAACGCATGATCAATAATAAATCAAGATAACAGTCAATGTTAATTAATGCCACATTCGGGAAATAAAAATTGGGGAATAAATAATGATTGGGAAATAAATAATCTCATGCGCTGTGGGAAATGATTGGGAAATAAATAAATCTCATGCACTGTGGGGAATGTTTGGGAAATAAAAAATCTCATGCGCTGTGGGAAAGGTTGGAAAATAAATAATATCATGCGCCTGAGGGAAATGATTGGGAAATAATTAAACTCATGCGCTGTGGGAAAGGTTGGAAAATAAATAATATCATGCGCCTGAGGGAAATGATTGGGAAATAATTAAACTCATGCGCTGTGGGAATGCGACTGTGAGAAATAAATATCATGCGCTGTGGAATGAGATTGGAAAATAAATAATCCATACGCCTGAGAAATGAGATTGGGAAATAAATAATCTCATGCGCCTGAGGAATGCGGCTGTCATGCGCTGTGGAATAAGATTGAGAAATAAATAATCCATGCGCCTGAGGAATGAGATTGGGAAATAAATAATCTCATGCGCCTGAGGAATGCGGCTGTGGGAAATAAATATCATGCGCTGTGGAATAAGATTGGGAAATAAATAATCCATGCGCCTGAGGAATGAAGATTTGATGCGCTGTGGGAATAAAGATTTCCATACGCCGAGGAATGAAGATTTGATGCGCTGTGGGAATAAAGATCTCCATGCGCCGAGGAATAAAGATTTGATGCGCTGTGGGAATAAAGATCTCCATGCGCCAAGGAATGAAGATTTGATGCGCTGTGACTGTCCTTCTTCTCCGAATTTTCTGAGAACAGAACCATGGGAACCATGGAAGACATTGCTTCCAAGCTTCATAAATCCTTCATCCCAAGTCCAAATATGGACTTCCATAGGTCAAAATTGGGTAGAACGAAATTCTCTACAACATGGAACCATCAAAACTTGAAGATAACAAAGTTTACTAGATCAAACCTAAAAAATCCAAAAATGTAACAAACTTAGATCTACAACAAATAAGCCATAGAAATTGAAAATGCTAAGTACTAAAGAGACTTAAAATCAAATAGGGAAGATGATGGAACAATAAAAATAGGGATCCATCAAGAAGCAAGTTGGCACTTGCCTATCTCTTCTAGGTTGGTGGGAGAGTTACGAGGAAGAAGAAGAGTAATGGTGAAGTAATGAAGAGAGAGAAAGGAGATGGGCTTTAAATGGAAGGGGTGGTGGTAGGTGGGGGGTTTATTTCGGTTCATGATGAACCAACATAATTAAACCAATCTGAGCCGAACCCATAGCAAAGCTAAAGCAGAGTATAAAAGCAGAAAGTAAAGTGCAGAAATAAAATTGCAGGAAATTAATTAACAGAAAATTAAAGGAATTTAAATACAGAGCAATACATGATAAATATTAAATGAATACATTCCAGCAGTACATGTATTTAGAATACGTATTCTGGGAACGGGAAGTGACAGACTATGTTCTAGAATTATGTCAATCAGGCCACACACAACTTATTTGTTGATGACTTTCATAAACTTCACGGAAGCTAGCACCTCAACTAACAAAATCGTAATATATTCAAATTATATTTAAAATATTTTATCTAATTTTTAAATAATATTAAAAATTTCTTTTTGTATATGTAACCTCCATAAACGCGACTAGTACTATATAATTAATATACTTATATATGTAATTTATTTGTATTTAAGATTATAAGTATATATAATTGGTTCAGAGATAAGTCAGCGGAAAAGTAATGACTGGTTGTCACGCGGACCAAATAGCATTTTCGATATGATAGAGAAATTTTTATGCAAAGCATAAAATTGTTTCAAATTGGTAATGAAAGCATAATGTTTTTCAGTACGCCCTATGTACCACTCCACCCACAGGGCCACAGACGACAGTTACTGCCAGCAGCGGGCGTACTGAATCCTCCGCGAATGATTACAACTCTGAAGAGGTGGTGTGACTGGTGTCCCCGCCACAGTGGGGCCCACACCAAAGACGCGCCTTCCAAGAAATCAAAAAGTGCGGCCCACATTGCTAACCGTCGACGTGGCCGTGTCAGGCGTGGGGACCACGCTAATCTGGACCTTTAGTTGTCCAATCCCTGTTAACAATCACCCGAATAAAACGTGTATTATATGCGAATTTTTTTCGTATGTTACATAAATATAAAATACTTATGTACTGTACTTTTGAAATTTTCTGATTTGTACGCGAATTTTAAGCATGTGGTGTTTTAAATGTGTACCGTACGAATTTTTAAAAATTTGGTCAAAAAAAATGTGACCAAGAAACCCGACAGTCTTGACTTTCTTGATTCTTGATGCTATTAGATATTAAGACCGGCACAATTCTAAAAAATTATCAAAAGAAAAGAAGAAAAAGTCTCACAGTAACAAAAAAAAAGAAATCCAAGAGTCTTTGTACATGTTGCTTGCAACAATCAAAGAAAAATTTTCGGTTTTCCATCATCCAATATCTTCTTATTCTCACATTGAACCCTTACACTGTGTTTGGAAACATTTGTGGGGAGGGAGAGGAAAATTTGAGAGGAAGAAAAATGGAGGAGAGTAAAATGAAAGTAAAGTTAATTTTTCCTTCCTTTGTTTGGATGGACAAAAAGTAGGAAAAGAAAAAGTTTAAAAACAATTATTTATTTATTTATGGATATAGGTATAATTACTATTTCCTCCTTGGTATTCTCAAATGATGATTTAATATTAACTTTTTTAGGGGTGGTGGGGTAAATTCACTCAAATTCCTCTCATCTCTCTCCATTTTCCTCCCACATTTGGGAGGAAAATTTTTTGGTGGGACCCACCTACTTTTTCCTCTCAAAATTTCCTCTCCCATGTTCTCTCCCCTTTCCAAACACCATCATTTAAAAAAAATTTCTCACTTTCCCCTCAACTTTTTCCTTCCTCCCATTTTTCACCCTTTCCAAACAGTATCTTAGAGCATCTCCAACCCTATTGTGAGTTTGGAAAAAATGGTTGCCACATAGGAATAACAAACTTTCATTCCAAAAAATTTTCTCCAATGCAAATGTAGAATAAAATATGAAGTTGACATGACAATGACATGGCAAGGTGAATGTGAAGTTGGTTGTCTAGATCTAGACAATGCACTTCACAATGACTTTGTCTCCACATCATCAATTATGAATAGAAAAATTTATAAAAAAGTTGAAGAAGTGGAGGAGTTGCCTTGGAAGTTGAAAAAAAATACTTTTTATTGTCTCCTCAATACTTTTGCATTGGAGAGAGCTTTTCTATCTCATTGTCTTTTGAGATATAATTTTGCCACATAAACAAGACATTGTCTTGTGGCTCATGCCGTATAGGAGCCACCTAAGACTCACAACACTTAACAAGACAATAGGGTTGGAGATGCTCTTATTTATGAAGGAGTAGAGGTGGGTGGGCCCTATATATATGCCGAATTTTTAGTGCCGAATTGATTCATATTAAACGTACTAAACACGAATTAAATCTGATTCGAATATTTTTCGTTAGACGAATTTTTGACCGTATTTTACTTATATTGTGCCGATTTATACTCGTACTTTTGTCGTTCCAAATTTTTTCCGTTTGCCGAATTGCTAACAAGGATCTGGACCTTTAGTTGTCGAAAGCCTTGTTAGCAATCACCCGAATAAAACGCGTATTATATGCGAATTTTTTTGTATCTTACATAAATGTATAATACTTACGTACATTTGAAAATTTCTGATTTGTACGCAAATTTTAAGCCTGTGGCGTTTTAAAACGCATACCGTACGAATTTTTAAAAATTTGGCCAAAAAAATGTGACCAAGAAACCCAACAGTCTTCACTTTCTTGACTCTTGATGCTATTAGATATTAAGACCGGCACAATTCTAAAAAAGTATCAAAAGAAAAGAAGAAAAAGTCTCACAGTAACAAAAAAAAGAAATTCAAGAGTCTTTGCACATGTTGTTTGCAACAATCAAAGAAAAAAATTTCGGTTTTCCATCATCCAACATTTTCTTATTCTCACACTAAACCCTTATTTATGAAGGAGTAGAGGTGGGTGGACCATATATATATGTCGAATTTTTAGTGTCGAATTGGTTCATATGAAATGTACTAAACACGAATTAAATCTGATCCGAATGTTTTTCGTTAGACGAATTTTTGACTGAATTTTTGACCGTATTTTACTTATACTGTGCTGATTTATACTCGTACTTTTGTCGTTTCGAATTTTTTTCGTTTGCCGAATTGCTAACCAGGATCGAATCGACATAAAGAACTGCTCCTCCACGTCAGCAATGATCCAGGCACTTCCATAATTTTTTCTATACGCGCGTTTCCTTTTTATTTCATTAATTTATTTTCCTATAAATTATGCTCTCTTTTTTAACGATCCGTATTCACTCTCCTCGACGTGCTAGTATGCTACATAAACACCATTTGATATATATGTGCCACATACATTTTTAAGAGGCAACATCAAAAATATTCAATTTTTTCACTATCATAAACTCTCTTTTTTGAAATTGTTATAGACATTATTCATTTAAGTATAAAAATTCAATTTCAGGCACGTCTACCAAGATTCTGATATTTTATTATGACTGTTAGAATTTTAATAATACTAAGACATTTTTTTTATTATAGGACTGTCACAATTCTGACCGTTTTTGTCAAAATTTTGAGACTCCTAACCATTATTAGAACTATCAGAATCCAAGGACGTACCTAGGTAGAGGGCTGGGGTGGGCTCCGGCCAACCCCCCCCCCCCCCCCCCCCCCCCCCCCCCAACACCCCCCCCCCCCCCCCCCCCCCCCCCCAAAAAAAAAAAAAAATTTTTTTTTTCTTCATGCATACTTTTTTTATGTGAGTCAGTCTATACCTAGCCCACCCTAACACACTTCAGTCCACTCCAACTCAAGTTTCTGGTTCCGCCCTTGTCAGAATCATGTCACTCATGTATCGTCCCAACGAAAATGCATCAAAAATTGAAGTTTGAAACTCTAATATTGGATTCTAAACTTTGAAAAAATACTCATTAGTAAATCATTAACCAAAAATATAATAAGTAATATTTAAAAACAATAAAATAAACATAAAAACTAAAAAAAAAACTTAACTAAACTTGGAAGAGGAACAAATTACACTACACCAAAAGTGAAATTTTCTAACATCTAAATTTTTTAATTACTAACTTTTTTTACCGTTAGTAATTACCAACGGTAAAAGAAGACCGTTGGCAACCCAAAAAATTGTTAGTATAAATAAAAAAAACTAAAATTTAATATAAATAGTACTTCTTATTTATTTTGTAATACATTAAAACCGTTAGCAAATTTAATAAAAAATTAACATGTGTCTTTCACGTGACAAAAATGCGTTGGAAATGTGTTCTGGAGGGAAACACTTTTCATGTCCCTCTTTCTTCATCAAACTTTCCCGATGAAAAACCCTCATCTCTCCAACAAACAGGTGAAGCACCAGCTATCCGAGGAGATCTCTCTCCTCCGATGGGTGAAGACGCACTCTACTTTGAGGACCTTTCTCTCCTCCGACGGGTAAATTTCTCTTCTCCGACGGGTGAAGACGCACTCTACTTCGTCATGGCACCATTTAGGATATGTTTCCCTTTTTCAGAAAAAAGGATGGATCTAGGAGATCCCAGTCGAAGCATTATATTCTTTAGTATATTCCTCCTAGATGTGAATGATATGTAGAAGTATTTGCATGGGCTGTTTAAGTTTACTTGCATTAGTTAATATTTGGTTGCAAATTTATCTTTATTTGCGTATGAAGGTGTTTTGAGATGATTTAATCTAGTCAAACATATGTTCTTTTACTAGGATTAAAGCATATTGGTCCGATAGGATTACTGAACTAGCTTAGTATTAGTTCTTGTGATTGCTATGCTCAAATGTACAAATTTCTACTTTTGATGAGTCAGATTATATTGTTCCAAGTAACATTTTGCAACTCTTTCAGGGTATATAATAATATATATGTTTTTGAATTATGAGAGTATGGCTAATTATGTTATCAATCTATAATGATGACTGAAGTACTTACTGGATGATGGCTGCACATATTATCTTATAATTATTATAGTTAACAGTGCTCCTTTCAGTATAACGTGTTTTCACTGGATAATTTGTTATTAAAACATATATATTTTTAATTATATAGCATTATAAATCAATTTAAGGTTGTGATAGTAAGAGGGAAATCCTTCAATTGGTCAGGATAGTAGAATTGCCGTCCTTCCTCACTCATGTAAATCCTTTAAAGAGTTTTATGTACAAAAATAACAAAAGCCTTTATCCCAATTTTTTGGGGTCAGCCGTTTGAATCGTTTTCTTTGGTTCATATCTATTAAGGACCACTTAATGTGTTTATGTTTTCTTCAAAGTTCACAATGTTTTATCTATTTTACAAATGATTGAACCATTTCTTTCTTATATAGTAATTGTAATCCTGGTACCCTGCTTGCAGAGTGTTTATTTTCAATATAGGGAAGACATCTAGTCCTGCATGAAGACCAATTTCTCTGGATAGGCCAAGGACATGAAATGAAAGATGCAGTTTCAGACCATGTCCTTTGTTCAGGGAGCGATATCCCTGATCTCAGTCACGTTTCAGATTATTCCTTTAAAAGTGTTTGTAAGTTTTGTTAAGCAAAGAATTTTCACATGGATTTTTTCTTCATTGATGGCCTCTAATCAATCTAGAGGTATTATTGTTGTGGGCAAAAACTACTCAGAAATAATGTTTAGTTCAAATCTTAAAGGGCGCATCCTTGTCGAGCATTAATTTTTTTGTATTCACTTGCACAAACTCGATGAACTTATGTTTTGAGGGAAAATATATAAGCAGTTTTTTTCAGTCCTTAATCGTCTCTCATGGCGAGCTTCTGTTTTCAGGGAAGCAGCTGATGCTCCAGGTTGTGGAGTTGGTTCCCAGGCATCCAAGAAGGACTAAAAAGCGAGAACCTGTGAATGCCTCAACAACTTCAGGACCTTCAAGATATGGCAAGGGTGGGAAAAAGAAGACCCTGGCCAGAGCTACGACAACACAGACCCTGGCCTTACCGAGTAACCCATCACTTGCAGCCATTGACGCTAGCAAGGTTCATCCTTCGTATTTATCTTTAGTTTTTTCTTCCGTCTTTTCTTACAATTTATTTATGTCTGTGTTCTTTTGTAGATCTTCTCGTTGTTGAGGCTCGACATACCCGACGCAGGAGGGCATGCTGTGAGTCATTCTTCTTTTGTTTGTTTGATTCTTTTTTGGTATATGGATTTGGGGATTCTTCGGAGAGCCTATTGTTTGGGATTTAGGGTTTAGCATCTAGCATGTGCTTCTAGTTTGTTGTTGGTGTGAATATAGACTTCATTATTCGGACATCTTACCAAAGTTGTAAAACTTTGGTGGGGGCTGGGAGTTCTATAATGTTTTTAGTACTCCAAATAATATTGGCATTAATTTCAAAGGTATGTTGGTTTTAGTAATCTTTAATTTTGTACGAGAAAGTATTTTGAAACTCAATCTTTCCAGTGGACTTGTGAAGTTAATTTTAGTTTAGTGTTTTGATCCAGCATTGAAGCATCACTATATTACTCAATTACTTATTGGCTAATGCATGTCTTCTCGTCTTGAGAAATTATTGGGTGTTCCGGCCTCAATTCACCCTTTTCATGCCAACCGTTAGATTGCCATGGGAATTTGTGCATGCACACATCTCCATACAATCTAACAGTTAGGGAGGAAGAGTGCACTGAGGCCGGCACACCCAATAATTTCTCGTCTTTCAGGTACTAACTAAATAAACGTTGTAATGAATTCCTAAGTATCTAAGTATTTTTTTCTAGACAATATCACTACCTGATCAATATGCATATTAATGTTGCAATGTATAAATAGATTCTTTTGAATAGAACAATATAATTTTCAATAAAAGACCTAAAGCACAGAAGATGAGTTGATTTTACTCAAAAATATACTACCAACTCTCATCTTTCTTGGTCAATGGATATAATATCATATTTATTTAAGTTTATTTCTTGGCATCCATCGTGTCTTAGCTTCTTGACATGCCATGTGCAAATTTTTTTAAACTTAGGAACAAAATTGAAGAGGATCTTGATTTTACTCTTGAGACTATTACGGAGAAATTTGATGAGAAGATGGGCACCACATGCTTTTGGATTATGTCAGAATTTGGTATTGTGACTAATTCATTAGAGTAACCAACTTAATTATTAGTTCAATCGCCTCCAAGCTCTGACCTTCATTATCATATTTCTCTTTAAGGCTGCTGCATTTTCGAGGTGCTTGAATACATCCGAAGCTGTGATGATGATGCTGATGATCCAGGTGCTTTGCTGTCGTTGGTTGTTTGCGTGCCATAAGTACAATTCTGGAATCGGTGAGCAGTCTTCCTCATCTTTTTGTCCAAATTTATCCTACTATTGTACCAATCATGTAGAGGATGTTGACAACAGATGGACAAGGTATTCATTCTTGAGAATTCATGACTTTGATTTGATTATTGCATAACATAAATGTTTTTTGGGGTATGTTGTATCTATTTTATCTTCATTTGTTCCATTTTTGTTTTACTATAGTGAAGACTTTTTAAAGGGGTGAAAATTATTAATCATAGTCCCTACATTTTTGTTGACTGAACTGCTATTAAAGATGGAGATTATAACAGAAAGCTTCTTAAGCTTGATGATGATACTGCTGATTATATTCGCAAGGGCTTGTTTGTAAGTCCAAGATCATATGTTTTTCTTGTTTAATTTACTTCATCTTGAATACTCTAACAACAACATTTTTTGGACATTATTGTTATTACCTTCAGCCTTGATGGGGTGATTTGGATGTCAATCAACATGTAAACAATGTCAAATATATTGGCATGATCCTTGAGGTACTTCAATTCTACAAAAATGATCCTTCTTACAGAATCTTGGTTATTCTAATATAAAGTCAATTTTCCTCTAATATCAGCTCATGTAGAATTTTATTTAATCTGAATAGTTGAGCTTATCAGTTTCACTAACAAGCTCAGATAAATTGTAGAATCTTAGTTCTTCTAATATAATGCATTTTTCCTCTAATTTTAGCTCGTATAGAAATTTATGTGTCCATGTTTCTTTATTTTTCTTTTATCCAGATTAATAGAGACTTCTTTATTCTTACAGAGCTACTAGTTCAGATGTCTCAAATTGGACGAAATTTGAATTTCAGTTAGAATCTACAGGAACAAACAGGAATTCAAGGCTTCAATTGACAGCCAACAAAAAGAAGCTTGATGCAACATGAAACTGACATGTTAAGATGATAAGTTGTATATGCATCTATGTTTCTGTAAAGTAACTGTTGTTAAGATGATAAGTTGGAGTACCCTTTGTTTCACTTAACAAAACGCCTAAAATTGGTTTTTGAAATAAAACGAGAAAAGGTACAAGAAGTACAAATTATTCTGGGAAGTATTGCTATGGAAGTCTGATCTGAAGGCGATCACTTTGTTCCTTGGACCATACGATGATGATGAAGATCACTGCTAGAAGATGAACAACCGGAAGAACTAAGTCACCAGAAAGGTATCGACGCACTTGGGCACTGATGGCGAGGTCGAATGCTTTCCTGCTTTGCTTCACTCTGTTCTGGAAGAAAAGTTGAAGAAGAATGCTCTCAAAAAATCAAAGTGTCCAGGCTCTAATCTCTGTATTCTCTCACGTCTCTCTGATGATCTGATCTGATGATCTGAAAAATAAGTCTATTTATAGACTTGATCCATTGTGCGTAAAAAGCAACAAAATTGGATTTTTACGCTGGTAACTGTCACCCACGATGGGAGTCACCCTCTACATATGTTGACACGTGTCCCATTATTTCAACAAAAAAATAGGGAGCACGTACACATGTTCCTCAATAAATGTGGCACGAAAGCCACGTGGATAAACCACGTTCCAAAGTGGTCAGGAAGGATTGGGCGTAAAAACAACCCAAAATAGAGTCCAAGCGTAAAGTGGCAAACTGGCGTAAAAATAACCCACATAAAACTTCTCAACGTAAAGTGGCTAAAATAGCCTTGAGCGTAAAACTTAGCCCAAATAGACTTTACACTCACAATAGCCTTGAGCGTAAAAGCTCACATAACTATTGTGCGTAAAAAAGAAGTGATTTTATTGGGCATAAAATAGTCTTCTCTGCACACCATACGACAAGTATCGAGTTTGGTGAAAAATCCGATCTTCTCGACTTCTGTGTTGCATGCTGTCAGCATAATCATTCTATCAAATCAAATCTTCTGCATTAAATGCGGCCTGACAGTCTGTCCCAGGCGTAAAGTTCAACGACTAGCCCTGGCGTAAAATAGCTAGCGTAAAATTCCCAATCTCTTTGACTCAGTCCACAGAGCACTTTTTACGCTCCTACAAGACCCCCTTCAAAGTTTTCAAATATTTTCAAAATTTGAAACACTTTGAACAGAAGCGTAAAATTCAGAATTTGACCAGTTAGCGTAAAATTTGGGTCATGCAACGGTCATCTGCGTAAAATTTGGGATATCCAACAGTCGGCGTAAAATCTGGAATTCGAACCGATTCAAAAATTCCCTATAAATAGGGTTCTTCGGGGAGAGAAAATTTTACTTTGTTTCTTTGTACTCCCAAGCTTTCTCGAATCCCCTGTCTCGAATCCTCTTTTGCATTCAATTCGATGGCCCCAAAGAAATCCGTCGTCGGCAGCAGCAAAGGAAAGAAGCCCGCCGTCGATTCCTCGTCGGTCGACCGTGCGCAAACTCCTGTCCGATCATCAGCAGCGTCTCAGAAAAGCAACCCCGCTGTGGCTCCTCCAATGAGGGGTAAAGCATTGCTTCTTTGGCTGTAAAACTCGTCGGAGAAGAAGAAAACCCAAATCTTTGATTTCACGCCCACGTTATACGTGTCAGCGTAGAAATTAAGATAATCAAAATACGCTCAAGTTATACGTGTCAGCGTAAAATTAAGAAATACGCCCACGTTTATGCGTGCCAGCGTAAAATTTGAAATACGCCCACATCTAATGTGCCAGCGTAAAATTTGAAATACGCCCACATCTAATGTGCCAGCGTAAAATTTGAAATACGCCCACATTTAATATGCCAGCGTAAAATCTCACAAAATGAAAGACTTTGTGAAAAATAAAGACTTTTTTATATTTTTAAGACCAATTTATCTGCGTAAAAGATACCAAATTAGATTTTCACTAACTTGATTTTTCTTTTCTTTTTTTTTCTTTTGGCAGTGGACTTGCAAATTCACCCTCTCGCAAAAGTTTTTGGCTCATCAGTTAGCATGGTGGGCTCAAATTATCTGGAAAATCTGTCTCATGTAACATTTCCTCAATCGAACCCAGATTATCCCATAGAGAGGGCACAGCTGATAGCTGCTCAAGGGGATAGGATGCTGCTATCCATGATAAATGGAGAATTGTTGACTTCACTAAATGAACAACAATTTACAAAACCAGCCTTTTTATTTGGGGATGCAATTGATTGTAAGTCACAGACACACCCCAAGAAGGAGTCTTGGGTGTTCAAATCTGGAGATAAAGCCATGTATCTCCCTGATATGGACAGAGATTACCCTTTGTCAGCATTCTTCCATGCCACCCATCCTCGACAAATGCTGTGGAATCTGACTCCCAGCAGTCACGGAAGACCGGGTAGAATTGTATTCAAGAGGGATCATACCAATGATATGGGGTATTTCGCTAGCGTTCCCAATGGTGGTGTCACTTCTTTCTCTGGCCTCATGCCGAGATTTACCCCTAGTGAAGATTCGGGTTTAATACAACCAGTGCAGACCCAGATGTTTGTCAACAAGTTCATTAGGAATGGGGTATTATATCCCCAAACAAACCCCAGACTACCGGGATGGTTAACTCCTTTCAACCAGAACTAGATCCAGATTAGCATTTGGATGATGAAGAACTTCGAGACAGAACTGAAAGATATCGGCCTGTATGAAGCGGTAGCTTCCACTAGTCAGGGTATACCCTCGAACGGTAACCTGTTCATGGCCTTGATGGAGATATACATAAGTTCGACTGGAACTTTTGCAACCCCGAAAGGCGAAATGGGTCTTGCACTCCATGAGATACAATTCATCTCAAAATTACCCATGAGAGAAGCTCCGTATGAAGAATACGTTCCCTCCAACCGGGAACTTGCTGAAATTAGAGAGACAAACCCTCAGTTGATTGAGGTATATGAAGAATTAATGTGCCACTACATGATTTGTACTACAATGCAGGAAAGTACATCTCATCTAGCATACATTAATAAGTGGACAACGTATCTCTTCTTCCATAAGGATAAAATATCCAAGGATGACAAAGAATGATTCCAAGAAAATAAAGCTCCAGCTATCAATACAGATTCAACCATTCCTGCTAACAAAATTTGGGACATGATGACTGTCTATAAATTCCCGAATAAATATATGTCCACCAAGATTGGAGAGTTCCCTGCTGGAACTGAAGCCTTGAGCTTCCTTAGATACGGCAGCCAAAAGATCTCTAGGAAAGCCTTGCTAGCAGGCTTCCTTTCTTTATGGTTGAGAAGATGGGTCGTACCGGGAACTGGTACGGTTGATAGAATCTACCGTAGCGTACTATGGCCCGCAGTACGCTTAGTTTTTAAAGTCAGAATTAACCTGCTATCGGCGATGGTGTGCCGAGTAAATGCAGGTTTGAGGACTTTCGGTGAGGAGTTAATCAACAATGCTCCACATCGGAATGCATTCCCCAGGGTAGAAATGCCCTATACTTATTTGATGGGCTGGTTATTGCACCACAACTGCAATCTGTTGCCACCAGGCCCAGGCGATGAGGCGGAGGTCTTCCTCCAAAAATTCAGCAAGGCTACATGGAATGCCACGACGGTAGCAGATACCCGGGCAGTTTTGAACTATTCTTATGGTTGGAACTTCTTCTATACTCGGCCACAAGTTCCAGCTGACTGTTTTGGCGTCCAGTTTGAAGATGAAATCGAAGGAAGAGCTATATTGCCACCAGCAGTCTTCCAATGGCTACAGTGCATCAGGCCCTCTCACTTGATGTACAGAAATGAAGATAATTGCACGTTCGAACCATATCTACCCAGTAGGTTTGCTCGTCAATTTGGGTATGACCAACTTCATGTTGGTAATCCCTGTACCAGTTTTCGTCACTACGGGAAACTGCTTGATGGTGCCAGGGGTTGGAGATATTTCGGTACTGCCCGTACGGGAGCCAAATTCAGAGTCTCAACCGCCACCAGCACTACAGAGCTACGTATTCTTCACTCGTACGCTCACTTTTACTCTTCTATCCGCTCCTTTGCCCACGGCTATAATATGAGAGGTAGCCTGAGATGGCCTAAGGAAGGCAATGTTGAAGAGCCAGTCAGGGTACCAACAGATATCCCTGACGATGCTGCTGTTCCAGATCCATATCTGGAAGTTATTGCTACAGGAATTGGAGAAGAGGCTGCAGAACCTATTATTATTGGGAAATCCTGCAAGCGGAAGCAGAGTACAGCTACTACTCTTCCAGTAAAGACTCCTGAAAAGAAGAAAAAGGTCACTGTCAAAATGCCTTCCAAACCAAGAGTTGCCACTTCAGAGGATGACATTTCTGTCGAAGAGCCGCCACATGTCGCATCCTCTTCAACTCATTTTGAAGAAGGATCCTCAGCCTCCCAAGCAGCCACATCAACTGAAGCTGTAGGGATTTTATCGCCAGGATGCCTTAGTACTTCACTTTATAGCCACAAAAGGCACAAATAGTTGAAGGCGTCGCTTCACAATCTATCCTACTGGATGAACCAGCTCTCGATTTTGATGATGAAGATTGGGATGGGGATTATGACACATATTTGGCACGTCCTACTCCAGGTATATACAAAATCTATACAAGATTATACATTATGATTTTGTATTTTAATTTGTTTTGTTCATTTTGCAGATGTTATTATTGCACCAAAATCTATGGCTCCTCTTTCTTCTCAGGAAAATATTTATGAGGAAAACCCTGAGTCTGAGGAAAAGAGTTCTTCTTCAGATGGAGTAAAGAAAATTCAACCAGACGAGGAACTACGACAAGAGCTTGAAACAGAGGTTCAACCAGGATTATCTTCTCATATTGACAACAGAGAAGAAGAACAAACTGCAAAAAAATCAACTGCTGACCAAGAAACAGCTAATGAAGAAGGAACTGATCTCAATGAAGAGATTGAAGTGTTTCAAGAGTCTGAACAGCCAGAAGTCCAAGAAGGTGATGAAGGCGTAGTCAAGTCATCCACTGAAACTGGAAATGTCATGATAGCGTCATCTGCTATTATTACTAATCCAACAGAGGTTCATGAGGAGACAATGCCTGAATCTGAGTCAGCTGCTTCAACTGTTATTCCATCCACCACAACTACCGCCACCAGAACTCCAGAAACGGTTGGTGTGACAAGTGCTGAAGATGTGATCCCTGAAGCTCCTAGGGATCAGTTGGCTATGGTAGCAATGACAACATCGTCTATATCTCAATCCACTACCGAAGCAACCTCCTCTACTAGTACTAAAGATATAATCCCTGAAGCTCCTAGGGATCAATTGACTATGGTAGCGACGAAAACATCATCTTTATCTCATTCTGCTACCGGAGCAACCATATCTGCCCCTAGTATTCGAAAAAGAGATTTGGTAGAGATTGCTGCAACTCCGAGCTCCAATGCAGAAATGAATCTCTTAGTTGAGATTCATACTGAAGCTTTTTACAAGACACTGGCAGCTCTGATTGACATGGTCTTGAATAGGGGCCTGAGTTATGAAAGCTTGAAAGGCGCAATTGTTTCTACTATCAGGAACGTCGCCATGTTTAATGATATTGAGAGAGCAACTGTACTGGAAAAGGTGGTAGAAGAACTTGAGCAACCTATCAAAGAATATCTGCGGTTGACAAGTAAAACTACTGAAAGTCTCATTCAAGCTGAGTATGACGCTTTATCAGCTGAATACACTGCTCGAGAGACTACTTTCAACGACTCTCTCAGAGAACATAGCAGCAAAGTCGCCAAAGAGAAAGATTTCTTGACTGACGCAAAGCCTCAGTTGGAGCATTATAGAGAAGCCTATGACACTTCAAATATGAAACACTTCAAATACGAAAATTCAAGAACAAAATGATAAAATTCGTGAAGTGGAGGCTGAATTAGCTCATCTAAAATCTGAGAAGGAGCAATTAATAGCAGCTCGTGACCAATATTTGACACAGAGCTCAATTCTGGAGGAACAAGTTTTTGGAGCTGAATCCACTATCAAATATCTTGATGATGCCAGAGATAATCTGATAGCTACTTTCGCTAAGTTTTCTCCTATTTGCACTCCAGAGGCTAGAAGAAAGATAGCTACTGAAAATATAATGGGCTCTCGTGAAAAGCGCTTAGCAGAGCTCCAAAAATTGCTGAAAGATATATCTGCTCCGCCTTAGGCAAATAGGGAGCTTTGTAACCTTTTATCTTATTCAGGAAATGAATAAAATATTTGTTTTGTGATCCTATTATTTATTTTGAATTTAAACAATAGGTATGAGATAGGAAAATACTTATCAGAGGTAATATGGACATGATAAGTCTTCGAAATTCAATAAATTATATCTATCCAGAGATAATATGGACATGATAGATAATAAAATCTCATTTTTCTATTAGAGTATACAATACTATCAGAGGTAATATGGACATGACAGATCGTAACAACTCAAAGAAAAATAGATTGATATCTATTCAGAGGCCAAAGAGACATGATAGATAGAAAAAACAAGCAGACTTAATATTTATTCAGAGGTCAAATGGACATGATAAATAATAGATCCAACTTTTTATATCTACTGGCAAGATAAAAGATTAAAACTTCTCTCCAAGCTCAACCAAACATTGGTAGCTGGGGAATAAGGAAGAAATTCAAACATAATATTTCTTCAGAAATTTGCCATTGATAGGCATCATAAGTAAATTTCCATTTGGTTTAGACAACCTATAGGCACCATTAGAGAAAACTGTCTCGATGACATAAGGGCCTTCCCATTTCGCTTGGAATTTCCCTTTACTCTTATGAGTCATCACCATCGGTCTTCGAACGGCTAAAACTAGCTCACCGACCTTGAATACCCTCTCTTTAACTTTACGATTGAAAGTTCGAGATATACGGGCTTGATATAGCTCAATATGCTGTTGTGCTTGAAGACGCTTCTCGTCCAATCCTTCAAGTTCTTGGAGTCGTAAGCGATCATTGTTCTCTGTGGTTAGCACATTAGCAATGGCTATTCGAAGAGATGGAATATGGATTTCTAGTGGAAGGACAGCCTCACATCCGTAAACCAGTAAAAATGGTATAAAACCAGTAGGAGTTCGAACTGTTGTTCGATAAGCCCATAAACATTCTCCAAGTTTCTCATCCAATCACGTTTATTAGAAAAGACAAACTTTTTGAGAAGTTTGATGATCGTCTTGTTGAAAGCTTCGGCTAAACCATTAGCAGCTGGATTATAAGTCGTAGACGCCAGATTTTGAAATCGATTCTTATCACAAAATCCATAAAATGCCTGACTGACAAATTGTGGTCCATTGTCATGAATTATCCGTCGGGAAATCCCGAATCGATAAATGACATGGTGTTTGATGAAACTAACCACATTGGATGTCTTTACTTCGACAAGGGGAACTGCTTCCGCCCATTTAGAAAAGTAATCAATTATAGCCAGTATAAACCGATGTCCCTTGACAGAAGGAGGATTAATCGGACCAATAATGTCCATGCCCCAAGCTTCAAATGGCCAAGAAGCTGCTGTAGGATGTAAGAACTCAGACGGTTGATGAATAAAATCAGTATGAATCTGACATGCTTTACATCTTCTGGCATAATCCACAGCATCTGCTATCATGGATGGCCAATAATATCCCATTCTTCGAATACGATCTTGTAATTTCGGACCTGGTTGATGAGCACCACAAACACCATCATGAGCTTTACGAAGTGTTTGTTTAGCCTCACTTTCTGAGAGACAGCACAGCAAAAGTCCATCATATGAACGACGGTATAGCATATGTAAAGACGAATCATAATAAAATCAAAATGATCGTCTCTTGATTGACGCAGCTTCTTTTGGATCTTCAGGTAAAATCCCATGAACCGCATAATCAATGAATGGACTTCTCCAATCCCTCTGCTGGGAACTTGACTCTGTAATATAACTCTGTTCAATATACAGATTATTCTTAACACAGAATAAGTCTCGGTCCAACAAAGTAATTGTGTTTTGTCTTCGAATTGGAACAGCTAAGTCTGCAGCTAGGCTAGCAAGAGCATCAGCTTCCACATTCTGAGAACGTGGTACGAATTCGATGAAAAATCCTTTGAATGAAAGGATCAATTCGATTACCACTTGATGATAAGGGATGAGGTCAGGATTTCTGACTTCATATGTCCCTCTAACCTGATTAACAATCAGTTGAGAATCTCCATAAGCTTCTAAGAACTCAATGTCCAATTCTTTTGCTACTTGGAGACCAATCAACAGAGCTTTGTATTCTGCCACATTGTTAGAGCATGGCTCATTGATTGAATAAGCACGGTATATGACTATTTTGTCAGGAGAAACCAAGACGATTCCTACTCCGGAGACGATATTGCCTTTAGGTCTCACCCGTGATGCTCCATCAAAGTATAATTGCCAAATATCATCCCTCAAAGTCATATTGCAATCCACGACTTCATCTGGAATATCCTCATATAGCTTCGATGTTTCAGGTATAGGGTGAGCTGCTAAGAAATCCGCTAATGCTTGACCCTTCACTGATTTTTGAGGTACATAGACCATATCATAAGGAGTGTGCAACATCGCCCAGGTAGCTAACCTGGAGTTAAGAATGCTTAGTTTTCTCATCAGTACCCGAATAGGATTTATTCTGGAAATGACATGAATAGTTTGTCCTGACACATAATGTCGTATCTTTTAAACAGGAAAAACTAAAGCCAGACATTCCTTTTCTACAGGAGTATACCTGTGTTCATCTCCGACCATCATTCGGCTAAGATAATAAATTGCTTGTTCATGACCCATATCACTTTTTTGTGCAAGAAGAGCACCAAGTGAATGATCTAATGCTCGAACATATAACAAAAATGGTCTTTCCACTACTGGTGGTACTAGAACAGGTGGATTTGTTAGGTATTATTTGATGTCATTGAAAGTTTTCTGACAAGCTTCATCCCAAACAAATGATACATCCTTCTTTAATAGACGGGAGAAAAGTTGGCATCTCCCAGAGAGATTAGATATAAATCTCCTGATATAAGCAATGCGACCTTGGAAGCCGCAGAGTTCTTTTAAATTGTGTGGAGGACGCATTTCAAGAATTGCTTTGATTTTATCAGGATCAACATGGATACCCTGAGAAGTGATGACAAATCCCAAAAACTTGCCACTGAAAACCCCTAAGAAGGACTTGGTAGGGTTCATTTTCAATTGATACTGACGCATCAATTCAAATACTGTCATTAAGTCTTGAATGTGATCATCTTTTGATCGACTTTTGACAGCAATGTCATCTACGTAACATTCAACTGTTTTTCGTAAATGTTCTTGAAAGATGTTGCTCATAGCCCTTTGATACATACACTACTAAAATAACCCAGATTAGCGACGTCAGGAGACGTCGCTAATTACGTCGCAGTACGTCGCTAACACTGATTTGCGACGTATTTAGCGACAAAAAACCTAAGTCGCTTATAGGCAAGTCGCAGATGGTAATTTCGTCGCCGAACGTCGCTATTTGCGACGCGGCGTCCATTGTCGCTAGACGTCGCCAAATGAGCGACAGAGAGCGACGTATAAGTACGTCGCCAACATTGCGACGTAATGCGACCACTAGCGACGCTTCAAAAGTTTATAAATGATGACGAGGCATGTCATCCACGTGGCTACGTGGGCAACGTAGCGACGTATATTAGCGACGTCGAGCGACGTAACGTCGCTAGTTAGCGACGTAGAGCGACGTCTGTGTGACGTCGCAGTACGTCGCAGAACGTCGCTATACGTCGCTGATATAAAAAAAAATTTTAAAAAAATATAATTGATATTTTTGTTATGCTGTGTGTCTGTGTTTACAGTGTGTGTGAAGTGCAGTGTTCGAACCATCGACAGTTTCGCTTATTGTTGTATGTTTTATCTTGGATAGAAAGAGCAACAGTTCAGGGTGCACTTCTCAGAGCTTCCTCTTCACGTCCTTCACCTTCTCGGGAACCTTTACGACGTCCGAGAAAGTGAAGGACGTGAAAATGAAGCTCTCAGAAGTGCACCCTGAACTGTTGCTATTTCTATCCAAGATAAAACATACAACAGTAATCGAAACTGTCGATGGTTCCGAACACTGTATTTCACATTCACTGTAAACACAGACACACATCATAACAAAAATACACAATATATTTTTTTAAAATTTCGGCAGCATCTCCTTTGTATATCAGATCATCGCTTATAACCCAGCGTAGGTATATTTGTCATCCCGTCGCAGATATCACAGTAAATATCACAATAAAAATAGGAGGCAGTGCAAAGTAAATATCAAAGACACACATCCTCACAAACATCCAATAGAGTCAAATAAAAATGGAAGATGATAAAAAGTCTCCCACCAAGTGTATAAACAACAGTGTATGAATAAACAATTTGCCCATAGGGCCAATACATACAAGTCATAAAAAAACCAATAAAATCACTGCGGACCCCTGCCGCGCAACTGGGATAGAATGTAGTCATACTGCTCCTGGGTGAGCTGTACCGTAGGGGCAGTAGGAGGCAGTACAATGTCTGGAGTCGGCGCCGGAGGCAGTGCAGTATCTGGAGTCGGCGCCGTCGATGGACCCAGAGGATGTACCTGCTCCAGCTCTCGCAGTCGCTCACCATGCGCAGCAAGGGCACTCACCACCTTCTCAGTATACTGAGCGACTGAGAGAGAAAGGCTCCTCTGCGATCCGTCCAGCTCGAGCTGTCTACGCTCCGTGCGCTGCGTAGACTCGGTGAGCGTCTGCAAGTTGGTAGCTGCAGCCTGATGCAGACTCATCAGCTCCTGTATACTGCGCTCGACCGCATCAAATCGTCCGGTGACGATCGGAGGGTCGGATCGTCGCTCGACCGCATCAGAAATCTGCTGCTGCAACTCGCGACGCAGCTCCTCGATCTGACGACGAACATCCTCAGCTCGTGACGACGCCTGCGTAGCCGGAGACTGCGCACTGACAGAGGGGGCCCGGGATGACTCCGAAGCCAAATACGCGCCGTAGGATCCCGTACCGTAGTACGTACCCTTCTGAAGACCGCCAACGGCGGTCATCCAGAGCTCGTCCGGCGATGGCTCTGCAGGCGGCTGGGAGGAAGTACCAGCCCCTCCCTCTGCTTGCGCACTAGCAGCAGCAGCAGCATCAGCCGCCTCCTTCTGTAGCCGAACAAACTCGGCCTAGAACATGTTTGCTAACGTGTAAGTGTTTACTAAAGTCTATATTGATATCTATTTTCCTGTTTTCTAAATTATAGTCAGTTAATATTAGTTGAATAGAACTTACATATGCCTGCGTCGCCCTCTCGTCAATGAAGTTCCCAGCCCTCCGATGGGTGACCAGGAAGACGGTCACCATGTTCGGGTCCTCACCCTTCTTTACCTGTTAAAATATATTATCTATTATTAGTATTAAACATTATATCGAACTATATATAAATTAATGTCCGTTATAGGAAACGTACCAGACGACGAAAATGCTCCGTCATCAGAATGGAGCCGCCACACCACTTACCGGCGCTCGACCGCGCCACCTTGGCCTTCTCAGACCGCTCCTGGTACTGGCGCTCGCTGAATCTAGCCTTTATCGCAGTCCACTGCTCTGGCGTAATCCAACCCTGGATCGGACGTCCGGCGCGATCACGACGCTTCTGGTCGTCGATCGCATCACGGATGAGCTTGGCTATGACGGCAGAAAATTGGCCCTCGATCCTCGCCGCCCGGTGTGGTGGATAGAAATAGGTCCTCTACAAGAAGTAAAATACAAAAGTTGTATAATATACACAAATTATTATTAAAATTTAAAAATAAACAAATTTTTTACCTTGAAGTGGGCGAACCAAAAGGCCTTCCTATCTGCGAGAGCATCTGAGTAGTTGAGCCAAGGCCCACCATAGTTCTGTCTCACAAATGTCCCCAGCTGTCTCTGTACTGCAGAAGGCCGATATCTATACAATAATAATTTTTCATGAATATATATGTACATATAATCATTTGAGAAATATATAATAATTAATTAACTTACTTCATAGGCCCGTCCGTCCAAATCTCCATACGCGTCTCGCCCGGGGGAGCGCATGGAGGGTCGCTCTCACCTCCTGCCTGGGCAGGATCAGTCTGATCGCCGTCCTCCATATGATCGGCGTGGGCTCCCTCCATAGAGCCGTCGACAGTAGGAATGCTGGACGGGAGATCAGGGATGCTGGACGCGGGATCAGGAAGGCTGGACGACGAGGGAGGAGTCGCCAACCTGCTAGAACTGCCCTGTCCCGGTAATGGACCGGGAACAGGAAGGCTGGACGACGAGGGAGGAGTCGCCAACCTGCTAGAACTGTCCTGTCCCGGTAATGGACCGGGAACAGAACGGTACACTGGCATACTCGGAGATGAGGATGAGGGTACGGAACTGCCCTCTCCATCCCCAGCCCGAGGCTGACGGGGCTGCCTAATATATAATCCTCCGCGTCGTCCAGATGGTCTAGTCATACCTGACAATAAAACATATGACAATAAAACAAAAAAAAAACATATTTATATGATAGACATCACAGATTTTTGAAAAATATCATAGTCAAAAAGTGTCGCTGAAGTGTCAATAAAAGTGTCAATAAAGTGTCACTGAAGTGTCACAGATTTATATGATAGAAGTGTCACTAAAGTGTCAAATATGATTATAAAACAAACGTACAGATTTAATCCTCTTCTGAAAATTCATCTAGTTCGTTTAGCTCATCTACTTCTTCTTCTTCTTCTTCCTCCTCCTCCTCTACATCTTCACTTTCATCTGCATCTTCCTCTTCAGATAATTCTACTTCTTCTACACAATTAGATGTGTAATAGGAAACTTTCGTCGTGTCCACTTCTATAATATTAGTTACAAGAGGTAGTTCATCCTGTTGATAAGCTATATCGTCAACCTCAAAGGTATTTCTAGCTTTGGTCTTGCATACTGCCCACCAGTCCGACCTTGTTATTCTCCGTTTAGGATAACTTGTGAAGTACACGAGCTGAGCCTGACTTGATAGGACAAATGGTTCATAGGCTTGATATCGACGCCGATAGTTTATATCAACAAGACCGTGCTTGTCTACTTTCCAACCTTGACCTTTAATCGGATCGAACCAATCACACCTGAATAACACAATCTTAGCAGGCTCTATTCCATAACTATATGTCAGCTCCACAATCTCCCGTAACACGCCATAGAAATCGTTGCCCGCATCAACATCTTTGTAGTTCGAAGATCTGATACACAAACAACTGTTTTTGGTGGAATCGAGATCCACAAAGTTGTCTCTGATCGGGCAAGTTGTTGACTTGAACCTAAACCCATTAACACAGTAGCTTGGCCATATTTTTGCAGCATAAATTGGTCCCTTGGCTAGCGTTCTAATAGACTTATTCTCAAGTCTTGCGTATGGACGATCGACCTAAATACCACGAAAGAAGCAATTAAGCTCATTCTCAATCAAGTGCATATACAAAAAGGTAATTACAGAGTTCTCAAGTCTTACATATGCACTCAACCATGATGGAAAATAATGCCTCATTTCCTGTTCTAGTTCTTCTTCTGTTATGTGTGGCCTACCCGACCTCACATCATCATTAAATATGCTAAAAACAACATCGTTCAATTAATGTAATAGTATAATAATTAACACTATTAAAATAATATAGACGTATTAATTACTTACCCCTCCAGTTTCTCTACTTCCTCCTCGTCGCAGTTGAGTAATACATACACCTGAGCAGCCCTTAGCTCATCATCGTTCAGATATCTCTTTTTCATCTTACCCGATGGCTTTCCTGGAGCATTGAATACCTTCAGTATTGTATCATTACTTTCATGATCTCCCTCGTCGTTTCTGGAAGCTCTCGTTCTATTAGTTGCAACATGAGGCTTGAAATACATCGAACAAAAGGTTGTAATCTCCTCGAGAACATAGGCTTCACAAATAGAACCCTCGACCCGTGCCTTATTTTTTACCTTTCTTTTTAGGTGATTCAAATGTCGCTCGAACGAGTACATCCATCGATATTCGACGGGTCCACCAACACGTGCCTCATAGGATAGATGAATCGGCAAATGCTCCATAGAGTCGAAGAATTCAGGAGGAAACACCCTCTCTAGCTTGCATAGTGTTACCGCAATGTCCTTCTCTTGCTTTTCTAGACGATCAACGAGCAATTTCTTATAACAAAGATCCCTGAAGAATATGCTAAGCTCCGTCAATGGATCCCAAACTGCCTGCGGTAAGAATTCCCGAAATGCAATCGGAATTAACCTCTCCATGAATACGTGACAATCGTGGCTCTTCATACCCGTCAATTTGTTTTCCTTCGGATCGACACATCTTCTCAGATTTGACACATATTCGTCTGGAAATTTTAGGCCCTGGATCCACCGACAAAGTCTCACTTTATCCTCCTTGTCCAGCGAAAAAATTGACTTCGGAAGGAACTGTTTTCCATTCTGCTGTATCAAATGCAACGCAGGGCGTTTGCATATTTCTTTTAAGTCCAACCTGGCCTTGGAATTGTCTTTCGTTTTTCCCTTTACGTCCATCACAGTATTAATTATGTTATCAAACACATTCTTCTCAATATGCATGACATCAAGATTATGTCTGATCAGATTGGTACTCCAGTATGGCAGATCCCAGAATATGCTCCTCTTTGTCCAGTTATGAACTCTACCAAATCCATCGCACTTGTACCCAGTTGTAGGATCTTCGATAGCACTTGGAAAATCTTTAACCTCCTCCCATATCGTGTCTCCGCACCACCTTGGCGGTGGATCACCCTTCTCTACAACGCCGGCACGGAAAGTATTCCTGTTCCTTCTGAACGGATGATCTTTTGGCAGAAATTGCCGATGACAATCAAAGAAGCACGGCTTTCCGCCGTGTTTCAAGCGGAAAGCCTTACTACGGTCCATGCAATACGGACATGAGAGACGGTCATGAGTGCTCCATCCAGATAACATTCCATAGGCCGAAAAGTCGTTGATGGTCCACATAAGGGTTGCCTTCATCTAAAAATTCTGCTTCCTGGAAATATCGTACGTGTTAGCACCTACTTCCCATAACTGATTCAACTCATCTATCAAAGGCTGTAAGTACACGTCAATGTTCCTCTTGGGATTGTTCGGACCAGGAATTATAACGGTTAGAAACATGTACTGAGTCTTCATGCACATCCAAGGCGGTAGGTTATACGGAGTAACAATCACAGGCCAGCACGAATACTAGGATCCCGAAAGACCAAAAGGAGTAAAACCATCAGAAGATAGTCCCAACCTGACATTTCGCGGATCTGAAGCAAAATTTGGATACACTCGATCAAAGTGCTTCCACGCTTCTCCATCGGATGGGTGATCCAACACTCCTTCAGTCTGTTCTCGCATGTGCCAACTCATATTTTCGGCCGTCTCTTTCACCATAAATAATCTTTGCAACCGCGGCGTTAAAGGCAAGTAGTGCATTGAATCGGTCGGTCTTCTTGCACCGGTAGACCTTCCTGTACTAGTTGTCTTATAGCGATCAGCACCACAAAATCTGCACACATCTGCGTCCTTGTCGTCTTTGTAGTACAGCATGCACCCATTGCGACAGGAATCGATTTTCTCGTATCCCATCCAGAGCGATCTCACCATCCTCTTAGATCGGTAGAAGTCTTTAGGCAACTTAGCACCCGCCGGCAAGATCTCTATAATCAACTCCAACACTCGGTTGTAGCATTCTTGCGATATGTTAAAATCTGACTTAATGCTCAACAGTCTTGTAACCACCTCCAACGGTGAATGATCCTCACAACCAGGATACAATGGAGTCCTTGCATTCTCCAGCAACTCCATGAACTGTGCAGCATCGGCGTTCGGTGCCTCAGGTGCATCATGAACGAAACTAGGCCCCGCAGCGTCGAAAACCATGTTCACGCACCCGTCGTCGTATGCATGATTATCTGAAACAAAATTAGGTCTCGCATGCATATACGGCTCAACGTAAGGCTCCGGCTCTGATGCTAAAGACACAAGTTCTCCGTGTGCGGTCCACTGATAGTAATTAGGCGTGAAACCCCTCGAGTACAAATGATATGTCACTTCCACTTCTGGATAATATTTCACGTTATGACATTTCACACACGGACACTTAATTTTGGTGCCGTCCATGTACTGAGGGAACGCCTTAGCAAACTGCAGGAACTGCTCTACTCCCGCTATGTATTCATCCCGCACACCACACATATCATCAGGACGACGATTGTACATCCATGAACGATTCCGCAAGTAGTAATTCATATCCATTTGAAAATAATTCTGCAAAGATGGACACACATTATCCAACAGGCACAAATTCGTATATAATGTCTTATTATGGGACACACATTAGTAGCGGACAGTTACTAATAACAATGATATGCAATCTAGGTCAAACTAGGTTGTACTAAATCAAACAAGGTCAAGCTAAGTCAAACAAAGTCAAACAAAGTCAAACAAGGTCAAACTAGGTCAAACTAGGTCAAACTAAGTCAAACAAGGTCAAGCTAAGTCAAACAAAGTCAAACAAGGTCAAACTAGGTCAAATAGTCAACCTTGGTCAAACAAGGTCCAAATATCCTATTTCTAGTCATGACCTACCAAGGTACCCTTTACCTTATCGCTATTGGTATCCCAATACTAGCTAGCACACACCATTCAAGGCTATACAAGCCTAACCTATAATTCAAGTACCAATAATGACCAGAGTCAACTCAAGCTATCTCATACACACAAGTAATATCTGGATGTCATTTGTTTAGACTTAAAAAAACACAATCAACTAAAACTAGTACCAAGTAATGAGCAATAGTGAGTTACCAAAGCAAACTGAAACTAAAACTAGTATCTGGGTGTCATTTAAACAACTAAAACTAGTATCTGGGTGTCATTTAACAAACATGAAGACAACAAAGTCAAACAAGGTCAAGCTAAGTCAAACAAAGTCAAACAAGGTCAAACTAGGTCAAGGGTTGACCTATAGTTGACTTTGTCAACTCTTAGTCCAATCTAGGTCAGATGTTTACTCTACTTTGACTTTCAGTAAAAATAGTCAACCTTGGGGGTGACTACTATTTCATATAATTTTAAAGTATCGGCCGACATATTGCATATTGAAATGTTGACTCCTTGAAACTATATTAAGAGTTCAAGAGGAAAAAAGAACCCATTGAGCATCAAAACTGAAACAGGTCTAGAGCTGAAGATAGCAATTTTAGGAAAACATACAAAGTAGTAAACGTATATCACATTACGGTATATGATATATCATATTATGATCTAGAATATTATGCCACCATATTGAGGGTCCAACATGCCCAGATTTCAGTCCAGAATCAACTCAAATATCAACATGCCCATATTTTAGTCCATGTGTAGAATTAATAATTCAAAACCAACACAATAAACAAAGCACGAAAATGCATAATGTTTGTCATCACAAGAAGAGAGAGTGCTACTAAAGATGTTACATAAGCAGTAAATATCCTTGGCTGTAAGAATTGAGGCAGTTCTTTATTCCATATAAATCAATAAGAGGATATAAGAGCAAAAATGTCCCTCACTTGTCTTTCAAACAAGTCAAGTAGCATTAATGAAGAAAGCTAATAACAGGTGGAGTTTCAACCAGAATTGAAGTACCAAAGCTTATTACATCAATACAATATACACAGTAGCTTCGCCTTGTGCAAAATTCACATGTGAGTACACCTAATTAAACATGTTAAAATGGAAAATAAATGGTTGGTAAAGGATCTAGGCTATGTGTACGCGCGTGTCCAACATAGTGTCTCGTGTCCACCACAACATGACACAGTGTGTCCAGTGTGTGTGTGTGTGTGTCCATCTGTGTGTGTGTCCATATGTCCGTGTGTGTGTGTGTGTCTCTGTGTGTGTGTGCGTGTGTGTCCGTGTGTGTGTGTGTGTGTGTGTGTGTGTCTCTGTGTGTGTGTCCGTGTGTGTGTGTGTGGGAGAGGAGGAGGAGGAGGAGGAGGAGGAGTAGGAGGAGGAGGTTAGGGTTTACCTGAGCTCGAGGAGGAGGAGGTCGACGGGGGGGGTACGGGTCGCCGGAGAGGGAGGGAGTCGCCGGGGGGGGAGGGAGTCGCCGGGGGGGGGGGGGAAGCGGTCGCCGAAGGAATCGCCGGAGGGGGGGAAGAAAAAATTGGAAATTTCGAGTGAGTGGGAAAAACGAAACGCTGTGCCCTAAGTAAAAATATTAGCGACGTCACATGAGGACGTCGCTAAACGTCGTAAACTGGCGACATATTTTAATAATCCAGCGACGTAACGTCGCTCTTCAGCGACGTAATTTTATATCTGTCGCTGAACGTCGCTGAATAGCGACGTTTTGCGATGTTTATATAAAGGAGTCGCTGAATTCTATATATAGCGACGTAATTTAACGCCGTCGCTAACTTACGTCGCTAATAGATCATATTTTGTAGTGATAGCACCGACATTTTTAAGACCAAACGGCATAACCGTATAGCAATAAATCCCAAGGGGTGTTCAGAAAGCAGTATGCTTCTCATCTTCGGAATGCATCTTGATCTGATTGTATCCTGAGAATCCGTCCATGAAAGACATGCGTTCAAAACCGCATGTATTATCTATCATGACATCAGCAATTGGAAGTGGAAATTCGTCCTTTGGACAAGCTGCATTAAGATCTCAAAAATCTATGCAAACTCGGACTTTTTTGTTCTTCTTCATAACAGGAACAATATTGGCAACCCAGTCTGGGTGTTGTTCTTCACGAACAAAGCCACATGTAATCAGCTTTTTGACTTCTGCTTTGATTGCATCCATCATGTCTGGTCGAAAATGCCGTTGTTGTTGTTTCACAGGCTTGGCATTAGGAAGAATATTGAGTTTATGAGTAGCAACTTTAGGATCTAGACCCGGCATATCCTCATAACTCCATGCAAAGATATCAATATATTCTTTAATTAATTTTATCAACTCTTCCTTTTCATCTTCGGAAAGGTTCTTACTGATGAATATTGGCTTGGATGTAGTTCCGTCTCCAACATCGATTTGAAGAATCTCATCCTCCGTAGGTGGTTGCCGTTGTTCAAAACGAAGTTTCCACCGTGTGTCCATCTGTTGGGCCCAAGGGTCATTTTCAAATGGCTCAGATTTGCCATCAGTTTGAACCATGTTGACTGAGAATATACACTCAGATTCACCATAATAATCTCCTCCAGCATATTCATATTCGATAAAATGGATTTCTTCGGAATCTGAGGATTGTGAAGAACTAGAAGAGAATTCTTCTTGTATATCATCATTAAACATGTGGGACGGATCATATCCCAACCCATGACGAGTTTTCTGGTAGAAAGGATCACCACATAATGGTAATCGTCTACCTTTGCCTTGATTAAGACCTTGCATAGTCTTCAAATCATATCCTATTTTCTGAATAATCGTGAGAGATTGTTGACTATATTTGTCAATTCGGATTCTTCCTTTATTTTTATTTCTAAGATCATCCGTCTGAACAACAGGGATATTTCTAGCCAGGCCAAACACAATTTGGCGCTTGTTTTTCTTATCAGACGGAATCATGAAATAAGATTCTTCGTGACGTCTATAAGTTACACAAGCTTGCGATAAAGCGGCTACAAGAAGAAGATAAGGAGAAGATTTTAGGAACTTTTGAGCGTAAGGGCATATATCGACATGAGGAGGAAAAGAATTTTCCTTATGGTCAATGTATAAAGTTTCATCTGTATCTATGTCATCTTTATATTGATGACTTTGATCATCAGAAGATAAAGACATTCTTTCAACAAATTTGACAGCCATATACTCCAAAAGAAAATCTTTATTGATATTAGAAAGTACAGAATGATCAATATTTACATCATTTATAATTTGACTGCTACGCTTCGGATTAATCATTAACGGACTGCATCCGCCTTCTGCGTAGACTTGCCAAGGTTGATGATCAATGGTGGTTCTGGATCATTCGTACGAGAAGTACGTCCTTTGACTTTGATCATAAGGGGTTGATCTTGACTCTTGGCAGGAACATTCACTGATTCCTCAGATGAAGTTTGAGTTTTCCCTTTGAGCTTGATCTTCAGAGGTTGGTCGTTAACAGGTTGGGGTTGGATTCGCCCTTTAACTTTCATCTTCAAAGGTTGCTCTTCTGGAGGATCTTCATTAATAGACTGATCTTTGCCTTCTTGATCGAGTATTCTGATATACTCCTTCAAAGGAATCAAAAAGTTTGTTGAATTATTGTTGACCTGGAGTTTGGGACGTGTTGCGTCTTGGACGTCGTCATCTGTTGGTATGAGATACCATATTGACTGACACGTATGACAACTCATGTTCTTGGTCAACAGCTTGTGGTTGAGGCTCATTGAAACTTAACAGATCAAAAACTGACCGTTTAGAAACCGAACAACAACACTTGATTACAATCTGATGACACTCGCAATGATGATTTTCTTGGGAGAGTGTCACAGGAGATTGTCTATCTTTACGCTTTTGCACTAGCAATTCGCGTAAATCAGAAGGGGCAGAGGAAGTAGTCTTCTTTATTACATTTGGGGTAGAGAAACGTTTAATCCCTTGTGTATAAAGAAGACTACTGGCTGCATTCGTAGAACCAACCTGTGCATTTTTACGCGTTTGGAGTTGCATGCGTAAATCCTAAGATTTTTTAGCACAAAGGACTCCATCTTCATTGCGTGTAATTTGAAGGTTTGGTACCTTGCGTACAGCAGTATAAAAAGGTTGTTGGTTGAAAAAAGAAGTTTTACCAACTATGTTTTTATGCTTCATGCGTGCAGGTACATTCACTTTAGATGCAGAAGCATCCTTGTGAATTTTATCTACACTGCCACAGACAGGAGATTTACCTTTACGCACAGAGCGTAAAATATGAGTATCTGCCACGTCATAGACGGAAGATTTTTCTTTACGCGTGGAGCGTAAATTTTGTGTGTCTACCGCGTCACAGACGGGAGACTTATTTTTACGCTCAGAACGTAAAGCATTGGGTTCTACCTCGTCACAGACGGGAGACTTGTTCTTAAGCACAGAGCATAAATCTTTGTTTTTACGTACTGGGCGTAAAACCTGGTTTTTGCACGCTGGGCGTAAAACTTGGGAATCTTCACTGTCATAGACAGGAGATTTATTTTTACGCTCAGGGTACAACTCTAAAGTAAGGACTGCCTCGTTACAAATGGGAGCCCCTACAACAGGAGTAGGAAGGATTCCTTTGCCTTCAGAGACAGTCGGGAGATCCGAGGATGCTTTGGATTTGGGAATCCAAACTTTTCGCGCTTTCCTCGATTTCTGAACATTGGAGCAACGAGTACCACCCCCAGTTCGAAGCATTTCTTCGTAGGCAGTCTGGTCGAAGTGTACAACCAGAGTCTTCTTTGTCGATCCGATCGACACATCATCGTATTGAGCAATTGCCTCCTCGTCAGAAGAGAAGGTCGTCCCCAGCAGAGTCGCCATTTTGTTTCACTTAACAAAACGCCTAAAATTGGTTTTTGAAATAAAACGAGAAAAATTACAAGAAGTACAAATTGTTTTGGAAAGTATTGCTATGGAAGTCTGATCTGAAGGCGATCACTTTGTTCCTTGGACCATACGATGATGATGAAGATCACTGCTAGAAGATGAACAATCGGAAGAACTAAGTCACCAGAAAGGTATCGACGCACTTGGGCACTGATGGCGAGGTCGAATGCTTTCCTGCTTTGCTTCACTCTGTTCTGGAAGAAAAGATGAAGAAGAATGCTCTCAAAAAATTAAAGTGTCTAGGCTCTGATCTCTGTATTCTCTCCTGTCTCTCTGATGATCTAATCTGATGATATGGAAAATAAGTCTATTTATAGACTTGACCCATTGTGCGTAAAAAGCAACAAAATTGGATTTTTACGCTGGTAACTGTCACCCACGATGGGAGTCACCCTCTACATATGTTGACACGTGTCCCATTATTTCAATAAAAAATAGGGAGCACGTACACACGTTCCTCAATAAATGTGGCACGAAAGCCACGTGGATAAACCACGTTCCAAAGTGGTCAGGAAGGATTGGGCGTAAAAACAACCCAAAATAGAGTCCAAGCGTAAAGTGGCAAACTGGCGTAAAAATAACCCAAATAAAACTTCTCAGCGTAAAGTGGCTAAAATAGCCTTGAGCGTAAAACTTAGCCCAAATAGACTTTACACTCACAATAGCCTTGAGCGTAAAAGCTCACATAACTATTGTGCGTAAAAAAAGTGATTTTATTGGGCGTAAAATAGTCTTCTCTGCACACCATACGACAAGTATCGAGTTTGGTGAAAAATCCGATCTTCTCGACTTCTGTGTTGCATGCTGTCAGCATAATCATTCTATCAAATCAAATCTTCTGCATTAAATGCGGCCTGACAGTCTGTCCCAGGCGTAAAGTTCAACGACTAGTCCTGGCGTAAAATAGCTAGCGTAAAATTCCCAATCTCTTTGACTCAGTCCATAGAGCACTTTTTACGCTCCTACACCCTTGTCCTGTATAAGCATGATGCAACATGAAACTGACATGTCTTTCATATTGTGACATTGCTTGTTATTCAAATGGAGGGAAAGTATTAGTCCATGGGAGGAGAGGCCTGGACATTTTGGCGATGCTTGGGGTTATTGGACTGATGATGGACTTGGATATCTTAAGTTTCTCCAAGTAGATCTTTAAAGAATACTATTTGAAAGTTGTAGTCTAAATTTTATTTTAATGTGTCTAAATGCACCTTCATATGCCTGCTTTAGTAACTGCTATTTCTAAACTATGCATCTTGTATTGCTTGTGTTCCGACTAAGGCCATCCATAGAGTTAATCTGGGTCTTGGTTTGAAAACATAAGAAGGCATTGTCTCTTTTTTTCATCTTCTCTTCATTTGGAAATCTCTCTGGAGCAATAGAAGATGACTTTCGGCTATGTCGATCAGAGTATTAAGAAGCTTGAAAAACCCCACTTTCATAACCAGTTCTAAAAGTGATGCACCAATTAAAAAGATTTCGGCAAATCATTTCTTCAGGTATCTAGTTTGATTGCTTCTTTGTATTTTTCATAGTGACACAAGTTTTCTCATTTTAGTCTTTCCTATTCCAGAAAACTGGAGATTTCATGGCTGATCAAGTCAGCAACATGTCTAGTTGGGAATTTGCTGAGGTATGTGAACTGTATGTACTTTGTTTCTTTATCTATCATTGCTGCTAAATTTGTTTTGGAAGGAAACGAAAGCAAGCAACAGTTGGTTGAAATGAAGGTGTTAAATATAATCTAGGAAGATTTTAGATTAATTTTTCACCAAGATTTGAAACTGATGGTGAAGATGATAACATTATACTAACCCAAGATTTGAGGTTGACCTCAGTAACTGGTCTAGAAGAGGATGCAAGATTCTCCGACATGACTTCATGGGTGATGGGATCAACAGAAAATCTTTTGCTTCTGCAACTGAACTCAGAGTTGGAATGGTCTGCAGCAGGAGATCACATCTAGGGCGCAGAGGAAGCTTGACAATAGTGAGGATATTTGAGGATTCTACTCCTAATGTAGTTTGGGGAACAATACACTGGCTTATGTTTCTATCTTCTCTTCATTTCGAAATTTTTTTATAGTGGCAGCACACAACTTCCCTGCTGCTTTGATAATGTATTGTATTCCAATAATGAAATTTGTACTCTTGAGGAGAATATTGGTTGACAATAAATATTGTACCCCGATTAAATATTTACCATACTAGATCCATTTTTTTTGTCTAAATTGAATTTCTCATAATGAATATTGGTCGATGATTATGAGCTAAAATTTTGGGCTCAATAGAGTAAACATTTTTTTAAAAAATATTTTTTAATCCATTCCTAATGGTAAAAAACTGTTAGGAATTATTTTTTTCTAACGGTAAAAAACTGTTGGGACACTTTCCTTTCCTAACATTTTTTACCGTTGGAAAAAGTTTCTTCTCTAACGGTAAAAAAGAGTTGGTAAATTTTCATTTCCTAACATTTTTTTTACCGTTAGGAAAAAAAATTCCCAACGGTAGATAACCGTTACGAGTTCCGATAGTAACATTTCCAACGCCAATTCACCAACGGTAAATAACTGTTGGGAATATTTTTTCTAACGGTTATATCCGTTAGGAAACGACTGTTTTGGTGTAGTGATATCGGAGATGGCATTCACTGTGACTTTCTTCTACTCTTTTTGGAACATTAATTAATTATGTAAGTACCTATACAACGACAGGGTGGTGCAGGTACATGGAGCCAGGAATGGAATGAAGCTATATTACGGCCTTGGGCCAGGGGACATCACCCTCCTAATTTCAGAAAATTTTAAAAATTTGTCGTATAAAATTTTAAATTTCTGCAATATATAAGAGCATCTCCAACCCTATTGCGACTTTAGAAAAAAGTTAATGCCACATAGGGATGACAAAATTATATTCAAAAGTTCTTCTCCAATACAATTGTCAAGTCAATTGTGAAGCTTATGTGGCAAAAATTAAAGAAGGCATTGTGAAGTTGATTGTCTTGTTCTAGACAATGCACTTGACAATGTCTTCTCTTTCATGTCATCAATTATGAATAAAAAAATATTAGAAAAAAAGAAAGAAGATGAGTAGTTGTCTTAAAAGTTGTCTTGGAAGTTGGAAAAAATACTTTTTATTGTCTTCTCAATACTTTGCATTGGAGAGAGTTTTTCTATCTCATTGTCTTTTGAGATATAATTTTGCCACATAAACAAGATATTGTCTTGTGGCTCATGCCACATAGGAGCCATCTAAGACTCACAACACTTAACAAGACAATAGGGTTGGAGATGCTGTAATGTATATACATGTTCTTAAATTTTTATGAGACTATATGCTTATGTTCTTGATGGGCTCCGTGTTTCAGAACCCTCATCTTTTATATTATTTTTACTACTCCTGGTATGGTTCTATTGTTGGATGCCCCCAAGACACAGCGGAACAGATCAGTTCCCAAACCTGCCCAATAGCTTTTGGGTTCCATCGGTGTTAACAAAAATAAACAATTAACAAAACAATGAGAAAACAAATTTCTGCAATATATAATTTTATTTTAGTATCTGTATCTTATTTATAATTTTACTTTGAGTATTCTACAACATGAGTCCCTAATTTATTTATAATTCTAAAGTTCCATGATGATCTCTCGTCTTCCAACAAAGTAACTATAACCTAGACCTAAAATTTTCTACATTCAGAATGTATTTCAGAACAACCCTCCTATTTGGCCCACGGGCGGGCCAGCCTGCCCGCCACGCGGCACTCCTCTATTGGCAGGACGCCGACGTGGGTCCCACGTTAACAGAGGGGAGGCCAATGGGGAAGTGCCACACAGGCGGACGGACAAAATAGCTTTTTCCATTTCAGAATATTAATGCTTAACTTGGAGTCCCAATTTTTTTATTCTAGATTTTACATATATATTTTTTTACTTTTGCAAATATCATTTTATGTTACCGGATCATTTTCTACTTTTTTTCATACAGATCCAACACATTCTAGACTTATTTTTTATTGTAAATTTGGAGGTCAAGATGTATTATTCAACCCCATCTACTGTGGATGCTCTAATATAAGTTTTGTAGATGTGGTCGGAGTAAAAATGGTTAATAAATTTCTTTATTTTGCTATGCGAACTAAGGCAAGATGAGCACCTTACAGTTAAAGATGAGCACCTTATAGGTGGGGTTGGGTTCGGTGTGTGTATGAGAAAAAAGGGTAAAGTGCAAAAAACTTCTCGTTAGATTTTCGCTTTTTGCACTAAAAGGTCACATACTCTTAAAATTTCTAAAAGTATGAAATATGCTCATTTTGTTCCAAGATGACAATTTTATCCCTCCCTCCCTCCTTCCTCGGCTGTTTGGGCTGCGTTCGCCGGCGAGGAGGAGGAGGGGGGTGCGCTCGCCGGCAAAGGAGGAGGGGGGGTGGTTGGGGCCGGCGAGGGAGGAGGAGAGGGGGTGGGGGGTCGGGGGGCGCTCGCCGGCGAGGAGGAGCAGGGGTGGTGCGCTCGCCGGCGAGGGAGGAGGGGGGGTCGGGGGGGCGCTCGCCGGCGAGGAGGAGCAGGGGGGTGCGCTCGCCGGCGAGGGAGGAGGGGGGGTCGGGGCCGGTGATGGAGGAGGAGGGGGGTGGGGTGTCGGGCGAGGGGGTCGGGGGGGCTGGGGGCTCGCCGGCGCCGCCCGGGGGGGGGGGGGGGGGGGGTTAGAGGGGACATGGGCATTTTAGATATAAAAATTTTAAAATTTGGCTGGAGGACCTAATCGAACGAATTTGTAATCTAAGGATGGACAAACTGCCAAAAAATTCTAAAAGGTCTTTCTACGTAAAAGACGTATATTTAACGAGGAGTTTTTTTGCACTTTACCCGAGAAAAAATTGTCAAAAATTGTGATGGGGGAGAGAAGTTTGAAAAAATACGGAGAAGAGGATGGGGGCACCAACTCCCGTAATGGTAGTGTTTGGGAGTAGCAGGAGTTGTTGGACGCCAATGGTGTTGGCGCTCCTTTGGGGATTTATGGGATGCTTGACGTTCCTTAGTCATGTTGTTGTACCTAGGGGAACCATTCTCTTTTCTTTTTCTTTTTACTTTGGAAATTATTTTTCTTTCCTAGTCTGTTCCTTATCCAAACACAATAGATGAATAATATTTCTTTTCGAATGACTCGATTCAGCGAACGGGCCAAAAAATGAGCAAAAAAGAAAATTAACTTTCAAAGGGAAAAAATAGGGGAAAAATAATTTTCCCACCCACTCCATGTTAACTTTTCCACCCCAATGATTTACTTTCCCTCTTCATGTGGAAAAATGAATCCATGGGATGGGCGGGAAAATAATTTTTTCCATATTTTTTTCCTTTGAGAATTTCCTTTTCCAGATTATTCTCTTCGACCACATTTTGTTCGCAAAATCAGGATCTTAAAAAAATACTTATTCATTTGATGTGTTTGAATGACAAAGAAAAAGAACATAAAGGAAAATAAATTTCAGAAAAAAAGACAAAAGAAATAATTTATCTGCTGATTCCAATGATTCACTTTTCTATCTGAATAATTTCTTTTTTTCTCCCAAACTTTCTAGTCTTTTCAAACACTAAAACTAAAAAATATAATTTCTCAAAGGAAAAAAGAGAGCAAATGATTTCTTTTCCTTTCCTTTACTTTATGCAACCCGAAGGAGACATAAAATCTCGTCAATATCCTCCATGAATATGATAACAACCTATTTGAAATAAAACACTAAGACATCACTCTACAGAAATAGGGATGTAGAAATTTCTAAAATAAATCTTCTGAAAAAACATGTCACGCAGTGTGTACAAAATCTCGTACATAACGTCGACCATCTAAACAAAAAATATTAAAACTATTAAAGTTCTTGTCGTAATCTCTCGTGTTGTGGTAAAGATAACCCTTTTTTTTTTTCCACCATGCCTCTTCAAATCTAACACCTTACTATATATGGCTGCTTCTTTTTTTTAAATTCCATGCATATACACAATTGGGGAACTCGAATCTTGCCGACCCCTCCGGATGTCTGCTCTAATACCACAGGGTTAGAGAGCTAGGACTATCATGTGGCTTTCTATATGTGGTTGTATATATTTTTTTAGTCTCCACTTAAAATGTTCACAAGATAAGAATTGATCATGTATTGCTCATATCATGTGATAAAGGGTTAGGGTTTCGGAGAATGACGGTGAAGGTTGGGAGAGTTATAAATTATTTTTATGTAATTTTAGTATAGTCTATTCTAGATTGTCATCCCGCGATACATATCATATATCGATTTACTTGCATATCATATCGGGTATTGTATGATCAGTAATTCTAGAAGTTTAGATATGTACTTCTAAATCCACATAGGAACATGATTTAGTTCCATAATACACAGGGCCGACCCGAAGAGTTGGGTTGTCCTATCCTGGAGCTAATTTTGGTTGTCTCTGGATCTTTACTGTCAACTAGTTGTGATGGTCATCCGTGACCTTGACCTTTGGTGGGATATTGCTGAGCCTGGGGGGTTGCCCTAGCAGAGAGGGATTGTCCAAGCCTCAAGTCTTGTCTGACTTACCCCAGGGCCGGCCCTGATAATACATGACTCTCTAAAAAAAAATTAGTATTTAACTCAAAAAAATTCAAATAAATAAATATTATCTATCATATCGGATCAACCGATCAATGGATCATACAATAAACAATTATAGTATATTGTATCGTAACATAGAATCATATGTATCGTAAAATACTAACAACATATAACCCATTCTATTGACAAAGATTGAAGACCTGTGAAATGTAGCAACACTAAGTTGCAATAAACATCAACTAAAGATGCAATCACAATGGAAAATCCATTAGGTGAGAGATCCACTTAACAATGCAGGTGGTATAACATCGATCAGAGACTGCCATTGATTATAGCAACTTGAAGATTAATCCACACCTTGGAAACACATTGTGGTTTTATTAGTATTATATTTTTTTTAACAAACATTATGTCAAAACTTGGGACACTAAGAAAACCAAATTCAATACATCTCCATAGGAAGGCCTGAGAGATCCGAGATCCTGTCCATCTCAGTCAAGGGATGAGGTTGAGATCTAAACAAAATCTCGGTCGCAACTTGGTAGCACCTTGGTTGCATCTCACTTGAAGCTTTAGTGGACATTAGTTGTCTAGTCCAGATTTCCCAAGATTTTGGAAATATCTCGCACCCCTTGGATCTCAGTGATCTCTTCTTGACCAGAAAGAGACCAAGATCACTGAGATCGTGACCCTAGGTTTAAAGTGAAAGCAGCAGCCGCCGCCGCCGCACGGTGGCGCCAGAAGCGGGAGGGGGGGTTGGTCGGACGTGGGAGAGGGGGGTGGCCGGAGGGGAGGCGGAGCGGGAGGGTGGGGGTAGCCGGAGTGGGGGAGGGGGGAGAGGAGAAGGGAAGAGGGAAGGGATAAGGGCATTTTCGGATTTTTTGAAAAATTAGGTATCAAAGATGGTTTTATAAGTATCTTGATAAATGGCATTATGCATTTTGCCCATGCAGTTTTGTTTCAACGATTTTTTCCTCTGTAATTAGTGAACCATATATATATTTGAAGTCCTGTTAAGTATCATTTCTAGGGTTTGAATCTGAACTGTTAATTTGTTGGATATCAAATAGTTTTGCATTGGACATTTACTTTTGTTCTCATCACAAATTGTTTTTAAGCTGAAATAACTGATCAGTTATAACATACAATGGTGGGAAGCTTGTTTTTATTTGTATCTCCATAAATGGTATTCAGCGGTCTTCGGGGTCTAGGACGGAATTTAAAAGTGAGACCTCGTGAACAGGTAGATAAAAAACATTTATTTTTTAAAACGAATTTTATGTTCTCGTACACTAACTTTATCAACCAATTTAACAAATAAAATCTTCTTAAAAAATAACCAGTTGAGTAACCTTAGTGTCATTTTTTCTAACAATCAAACAAGGCAAATAAAAATAATATTATTTGGAGACAAAAGAACAAAGTAACTGTTAGAATAATAAAAGATATTTGGAAAAAAATAAAAAAGTATATTAGTTGATCTCATGATAATAGCTCTCTTATTACATTTGTTGATCTATGGTTCGAACTATGTTATTGTCATTTTGATTACTAAAGTTTACTATGTATAAGTGGATATAGGTCCTCTTTGAGCCGACTTCCTACTGAAGTTATTACTCCGGAGTACTACATAAGTGGGTCTAGAGTATTTGGGCCTTCTCATCAGACACTGTCTGGAGACCTTATATATTGAGAAATCTGAGGCGGTTTTCCAGCTCGCTCACCCTCTGGGACGGCGGCTCTAATGGTGTTATGCATTCTCTATGCAGTTTTTTCAGTAGACTTTCCTCCCGTTAGCGGACAATATTTGAAGCTTGTTGTTATTCCTTCCACTTATGGTGGAGTTGGAGGACAATGTAGTATACAAAAAAAAAAGTCACGAGCGTTATGCCGCCGTAAAAAAAAAAAAAGGAGTTTGTTAAATTACTTTTTCTAGAATTTGAATATGAACTATTAAATTGCTGGATATCAAATAGTCCTGCGCTGGAGAGTACGTTTACTTTCTTTTCATCCCAAAATTGTTGTTGAAACAAGAAAGCTTATAACCTTTAGAATGGGGATAGGTAAAGATCTGACCTCTAACTTAGTCCCAAATGGCTAACTATCCAACCATTGTTCTGATTTCCACAAGTTGAACTTGCCGGGAGTTGGATCACATGGACCGGACCTGCTCACCACCTACCCTTCCATTTTGAGCTTTAGGTAATAATCGCTTTTCTGCCTCACCTGTTCCGAAACATCGTCACGTGCACGCTTACTGTCACGTCCCTTTCCTCCAATAGTCAAGATATCGAAAACGTGACGTCGTACAAGTCTAAATTTATTTATACAGAATAAATAACAATCGATTAACATAATAGTTCAAATGATGCTATGCACGCAGCACGGAAATATTGAACATACATATGACAAATGAAAGAATTTTTTTTTTTTTTTTTTCTGTAGCAGAGTTTTCAAACTACAGGAACAATTGGAGTTTTCAAACGATTACAACAAATGCTATAGTTTTATGCATTACATTCAAAACTTGGATTGTAAAACACCTTTTCTAATGATTAAGGACATCCAAAGAGCACGCTATTAGTACTTCAAACTCTTTGTTCAAAAACCGTACTTGAAATGCGATGGTTAATATCTGTGATGTGTACCGGTGAGTATCAAAACTACACCCACCACCTATTAATGCAAACACAAGATAATCATGTGAAAAAAAAAAAAAATTATTAATAAGATGGTCTTTCTATCTATTGTCTATTTTTATTTTGTACGAAATTTAAGCAATTCGTACAAACATTCCATCATCTCTTTTAAAAAACCATTAGAAATTATTTTATCAACGATATACCATGCTCTTTTAGGCATCCATTTCTACTTTATCTAACAATGCACAGTACTTTCAGGCCTCGATTGGTTCACGGATTTAAGGAAACAAGAAATAAAGTTGTTCCTTTTCTTTGTTTGATAGCCACAAACTTGAGAATCAATTTTCTGACAAGAGAAAAAATTGGTGGGAATATGGTTCCACTCAAGACCCATGGGATTGATTTTCCCTCCTTCTTTCCCAATATTTATTACAAAAGTTATGACAAAAGTAACCATGTGTCATTGCTTATTTTACCATTAATATTATTTTTTATAATATTATTTTTATTTTAAAAGGTAAAAATATTATTGGAAAAGTAAATATGACAGGAATCCTACTTTCCCATTTTCATGAAAAATACAAAAGAATTTATTTCCTTTCCGTGAACCAAAGGAGGCCATCTCATATTTCCCGGACAATAGTAATCATGAAAGCAACATAAAAGATTTAATAAAGTCATTGTTCTTTATTCTTTAAGTGCCGAAAC
This sequence comes from Iris pallida, assembly GCA_029216955.1. Lineage (NCBI taxonomy): Eukaryota > Viridiplantae > Streptophyta > Magnoliopsida > Asparagales > Iridaceae > Iris > Iris pallida. Next base: position 1,612,852 of record JANAVB010031018.1, on the reverse strand, counting down.
TCGTTCCTGCAAAACAAGGTATTATACTGAAATCTCCATCTTTACAAAACAAATGTTAGACATTTATATCATATAATTAGCGTCAAGATTCATCCCTCCAACAATTGTTTAGAGTATATATGTAATTAAACTAGTTGCATTAGCATGTGTGACTTCCAGTTGGGATGGCGAGCCCAATTGTGTTGTCCTATATACCCTTGCGGCAACTTCATCCTTCAAATATTCGCGAAACTTAATATTTCTCTTAGGCCGATTCGAACGTAACAAATATCGTTCGAAAAATTCTATTGTGCATAATTTGTCCTTGACCACGCGCCTATAAGAATAAACTATAACAATAATAAATGCAATAAACTTTTTTATATGCAAAATGTAACTCGATCTCTCTATATAGCTCTCTCTTATGGTTCCATTCCATAGCTTTAGAGCCTCAAGCTCATTCATACTTTCTGTCTAATAATAATTCCTCTCTCTTTCTTCAATCACAACACATTTCCTTCACAACTATGCTTTTCTTTACACATCCTTCTCTTCTTCTCCTTGTCAATAACCACAGATATAGCAAAATGATCACAAATAAGCGCATCTTTCTGGTCTTGTGCACCTATTTAGCTTCAGGAAGATAGACTAGGGGGGCGTTTGGTTTACAGGATTGGACAACGTAATATAATTGGCATTACGTTGTCAATCTAACTCGAATGTTTGGTTGGACAAGAAAAATTAGATGTAATGTACGCGATTACAAGTTTGATTATATTACATCAGTTTCTTCTAAATTCAATTACATCATAAAACACATATAATCGCAATTACATTACAACTTAAGCGGAAGGTTGGTATGCTATAATTTGGTCTTTTTGTTCGTTTTTGGTCATTTTTTGTTGTTTTTGTTTGTTTTTTGTCGTTTTTGGTCGTTTTTGTTCGTTTCTGGTCGTTTTTTATCGTTTTTGTTTGTTTTTGTCATTTTTTTTTCGTTTTTGGTTGTTTTGGTTTTTTTTTTGTCGTTTTGTCCTTTTTTTGTTTTTGTCCGTTTTTTTCGTTTTGTTCGTTTTTGGTTGTTTTTGTTTTTTTTTTTTTCGTTTTTGTCCTTTTGTTGTTGTTTTTTGCCCCTTTTTTGTCGTATTTTTTTTCGTTTTTTTGCCTTTTTTGTAGTTTCGGGTTTTTTGTCGTTTTGTTTATTTGTCATTTTTGTTCGTTTTTGTTTATTTTTTTGTCGTTTTTTGCTCGTTTTGGGGGTCGCTTTTTGTCGTTTTTTATCTTTTTTTTGCTTTTTTCGGGACTTCTTTTCACTTTTTTGGCGTTTATGCTCGTTTTTTTTTTTTTTTTTTTTTTTTTTTGTTTGTGTCGTTTTTGTTCCCTTTTTTGTTTTTCGTTTTTGGATTTTTTTTTGCAAGTTTTTTAATCTTTTTGTCGTTTTTTGCTCGTTTAATTTCCTCTTATTTTTGGTCTTTTCGTATTTTTCGTTTTTGGTCATTTCTGTTCCTTTTTATTGTTTTTTTTTTTTGCTCTTTTTTATAGTTTTTTGTCTTTTTTTTCTTGTTTTTGTCGTTTTTTTTTTCGTTTTTTTTGCCCTTTTTTTGGGTCGTTTTTTCGTTTTTTTTTTTTTTTCCTTTCATTTATTGTTTTTTTTTTGTCGATTTTTTTGCTTTTAGTCTTTTTTTTTTATCATTATTGGTCACTTTTTATGGTTTTCACATTTTTGATTTTTTTTTTTCGTTTTTCTTTTTTATCGCTTTTTTTATTTTTGGTTTTTTTTCCTTCCGTTTTCTTCGTTTGTCATTTTTTGTATTTTTTATTTTTGTCGTTTTTTTTCTTTTTGGTCTTTTTTAGCAGAAAATAAATCATTTTCCCCTTATTTATTTATTTATTATTTATTTTTAGTTTTTTTCTTTTTAAATTTTTTAAAAAAAATTTAGTGATCCACTTTTTAAATTTTATGTTGTATTTAAAAAAATATTAAATTAGAAACTTAATTACATTACATGGTAAACCAAACATATGAATGCAATTGACATTACATTACATAGTTGTTGGAACTTTTGTTTTAGTTCCACTTTGTAAGTATTTCAAATATACCATAGACAAAAGGAAAGAGACTTTGGTTTAGTCCCACATCGCTTAAAACCCACACTTGTGAGTGGGTATATATATGTTTACACCTTCTACATGGTTGTGATGAGTGGGTAGTAAGAGGGGTGCTCGCGCGTCCGGAGGGCATTGGGCTAGAATGCACCCGGTTTGGAGGAAAGCTCCAGAAAATCTTAATGCGCATGTGCGGATGGGCCTGAAGTGGTGCATGCACAGGATTTCGAAACCTCTTTTCTTATATGGGAGAAATTTCTAGACAAAGTTGAAGAATCTGTATTTTTGTAAGTAATTGAGAATAAGATGAGAGAAATTATTTCGGAAGAAATGATTCAAGCAACATACTCAATGAGATGAAGGCATTTTAGTTGTGTTCGAGAAAATCTTAGACCTAAGCCAAATCTGGATTGCATCGAAAATATATATATATATATATATATATATATATATATATATATATATATATATATTTCCAACATCATTATTAGTTGGTTGGTGCCATCAGGCCCGGCCCAAAGTAGTCCGATAAAACTTCGGACTTGGACAACCACCTAGATCTAGCATAACATGTAACATGTCGGAGTCACGGATGACCCCAGGGACATAAAAAAAAAGTTCATCACAATTCAGAAGAAGCCAGATTAAGAAATTAACCACCAAAACTAGCTTGGGGCTAGAATAATCCAACATCATGGGCCGGTCTTGGGTGCTATTCATGCCATGGCTGTACCAAAAAGAATCTGGATTGAGACAATATATATCTTCCACTATACAAGAGTAAAAAGTAATTTCTCTAGTACAAATATCTATTTTAAAAAATAAATTTAAAATTGTTTAAAAACTAAATTTAAAGAAAAAATATCAGAAAATATTTAAATTGTTTAACAAATCTTAATTCAACTATATTTAAATATTTGAACTATTTTTCAACAATATTATAAAAATATTTAACCATAACAAATTATAACTAAAGCTTAATTAAAATTTTAAAAAATTAATTAAAATATAAATAAATTTAAATTTAAATATTTAAATTAGTTTTGGTATGATTAGAAAGAAAGCAAAATGATTTAACGTGCAACGCACGTACATCTTCTAGTATATATAAGAGGGATGTGGTACCGAGAAGCTTGTACCAGGTTGGCAATGACAGTTTGGCATGTTTGGCGGAAAAGGAATAACGGTGGTTTTGATGAGTCTAGTATTGTATCTATTGGGATTATTCATAACATTGAGCATGATATACGCCGTATAGGGCCTCAATTAGGACTCCAGAATTGAGGGTTGACAATGTAATCTCTTCAATTTAGTAATACAATTAAAGCGGATCAAAAGCCCCCCCTTAGAAACCCCCTAAAAACTCCCTCACTCTCAGCCGTAATTTAATGTTAATATTAATGTTAATATTAATATTAATGTTAATATTAATGTGAATATTAATATTAATATTAACATTAAATACTAAAATTAACATTAAACTTAACATTAAAATTAATATTAACATTAACACTAACATTAAAAAAATAAAAATAAAAATTAATATTAACATTAATATTAACATTAAATTACGGATAAGAGTGAGGGAGTTTTTGGGGAGTTTTCTAAGGGGGCTATATATATATATATATATATATATATATATATATATATATATATATATATATATATATATATATATATATATATATATATATATATATATATATATATATTTTATATATATTATATATATATATATATATAATATATATAAAATATATATATATATATATATATATATATATATATATATATATATATATATATATATATATATATATATATATATATATATAAAAAAATATTTTTTTTTTTTTGGGGTGTCCTTTTTACTAGAGCTTAGGCGCGTGCGCCTAAGGAGGGGTTCGAACCCGGGCCACCCGCCCGGGGACCCTCGTCGCTACCAACAGGCCACGACCCCGCGGACATATATATATATATATATATATATATATATATATATATATATATATATATATATATATATATATATATATAAAAGAAATAAGAGAAAATAAATAAATAAATATATATATATATATATATATATATATATATATATATATATATATATAATATATATATATTTTTTAACAAAGCAACTTTATTCCAAAAACGAACAGAACATCAACCGGGTCCCACAAGCGGGAAACCCAGATTCAAAATACAAACAAAAACAGAAAAGAAAACAGAAAAAACAAAACACGAAACCCAAAACACGCAACCCAACGGATGCCCCACGCGGACCAAGGGGGCGCACGGCCCGAAGCGGCAGAGGGTGGGGCCCGAGGGAGCGCAGGGACCGAGGGGGCGCCTCAGGACACCCGCGCGAGAGGGGGGGCCTCGAGCCTGAGAGGGAAGCCACGTCGCCGGGGGCTACGACGTCGGGAGCACGCCGAGCTACGCCGCGGCGGCGTCGTGGGACGACGCCACGACGGCAGGGGGAGGGAGGCCCAGGGGGGCCAACCTCTGAGAAGAGGTGCGGCCGTGGGGGGGCTGTAGAGCCGGCGGGCCACGGGGGCGCCGGAGGGGGTAGCTCATACGGGGACGGGAGAGGGGCCACCGGCGCCGAGGGGTAGGGGGAGCTGATCCGCCGAGAGCCTGGAGGGAGCCACGGAGGCCGTGGACGGCCAGAGGGGCCAGCGACCGCCAGAGGCCGGACTAGGCGGTACTCAGACAGGGAAGAGGGGGAAGGGAAGAGGAGGAGAGGAGGGACTCGTCCTCCGGAGAGAGGGAGGGCGGGGTGCGAGGACTCCGGCGAGGGAGGGCGGAGACAGGGCGAGCCTACGGGGGGTCCCAGCGCGGCGGGCGACCGGCAGTGGGGGGGCTAGTAGTAGCGGCGGTATATATATATATATATATATATATATATATATATATATATATATATATATATATATATATATATATGATCAAAAGCCCCCCTTAGAAAATTCCCTAAAAATTCCCTTCACTCTAATCCGTAATTTAATGGTAATATTAATGTGATGTTAATGTTAATATTAACTTTAAATACTAAAATTAACATTAAACTTAACATTAAAAATAATATTAAAATTAACATTAATATTAACATTAACATTAACATTAATATTAAAAAAATTAATATTAACATTAACATTACATTAATATTAACATTAATATTAGGAATTAGAGTGAGGGAGGTTTTTAGGGGGTTTTCTAAGGAGGACTTTAATCCGCTCCCATATATATATATATATATATATATATATATATATATATATATATATATATATATATATATATATATATATATATATATATATATATATATAGACACTAAGGGGGACTTTTAATCCGCTCCCATATATATATATATATTATATATATATATATATATATATATATATATATATATATATATATATATATATATATAGACACTAAGGGGGACTTTTAATATATGGGAGCGGATTAAAAGTCCCCTTAGTGTATATATATATATATATATATATATATATATATATATATATATATATATATATATATATATATATTTTTATATATGTGTGGTGTGTGTGTGTGTGTGTGTGTGTGTGTGTGTGACCTCTAGCCTAGTGGTTAAGGGAGATGCATGCAACCCAAGTGGTCGGAGTTCGAGCTCCAGTGGAGGCGAGTTCGGCATAATTACCCATTGCTTTTATATATATACTAGTGGATAACCCGTGCCATAATGGCACGGACACGAACCCGGCCTTCTCGACGTAGGCGTGCAGGCACCGGGCCAGCGCCAGGGAGTTCCGGACGGAGACGCGGCCTCCGAACCCGGCCTTCTCGACATAGGTGTGCAGGCACCGGGCCAGCGCCAGGGACCCGAGCCCGACGTAGGCCGACACGGTAAAGACGACGGTGGCGGTGTTCGGGACGGCGTGGGGCCTCATGGATGCGAAGACGCACAGGGCCGTCGCTGGGCATCCGAGGGCGGCGAGGCCCGAGACGGCGGCGGTCCATGAGACGACGTCCCTGTGCGGCATTCTGTCGAACACCCTCAGGGCGTGGTCGGCGGAGCCGCATTTGGAGTAGGAGGTGAGCAGGACGGTCTGCACGAAAAGGTCGGCCGGAATCCGAGGGGGAGGGCGTGTGCGTGGAGCGACCTGGCGGCGGCGGTGGTGGTGTTGAGCAAGGAAGAGAAGGTGTGGGAGTCGGGAGGGACGCGACGGCGGAACATTTGGGAGTAGATGGAGAGTGGGTCGGCGGAGATGGCGATGGCGGTGTTGAAGGAGAAGGGGTTGGTGTTGGTCATGACGGAGAAGAGGGAGGCGACGAAGGAAGAGTTGGTGTCGGCGGTGCGGTGGAGGAAGCTGCTTGCGACGAAGGGGTTGCGGAAGAGGCCGACGACAACGGCATGGACGACGAGAATGGAGCGGAGACGGCAGAGGGAGGGGCGGTGCTAGAGGAGCTGGAGGCGGGGGTGCCGTTGGAACAACTGATTGCTCTGCACCCAACATGGGACCTCCTCCTCTCTTATTGAAAGAGGAACAATTTAGTCATTTTATCATCGTTGAACCAAAGCACATGGGTCGGACCAAAAACCCACTGTTATATATATATACTAGTAGATAATCCGTGCCATAATGGCACGGACACGAACCCGGCCTTCTCGAAGTAGGCGTGCAGGCACCGGGCCAGCGCCAGGGACCCAAGCCCGGCGGAGGCGGACACGGCAAAGACCACGGTGGCGGCGTTCGGGGCAGCGTGGGGCCTCATGGAGGCGAAGACGCGCAGGGCCGTCACGGGGCGTCCGAGGGCGGCGAGGCCCGAAACGGCGGCGATCCAGGAGACGACGTTCCTGTGCGGCGTTCCGTCGAACACCCACAGGACATGGTCGACGGAGCCGCGTCGGGAGTAGGCGGTGAGCAGGACGGTCTGCACGAAGGGGTCGGGCCAGAATCCGAGGAGGAAGGCGTGTGCATGGAGCGACCTGGTGGTAGCAGCGACGGTGGTGGTGTCGAGCAAGGAAAAGAAGGTGTGGGAGTCGAAAGGGACGCGACGGCGGAGCATTTGGAAGTAGATGGAGAGTGGGTCGGCGGAGATGGCGATGGCGGTGTTGAAGGAGAAGGGGTTGGGGTTGGTCATGACGGAGAAGAAGAAGGCGGCGAAGGAAGGGTCGGCGTCGGCGGCGCGGTGGAGGAGGCTGCTGGCGACGAAGGGGTTGCGGAAGAGGCCGGCGACGACGGTGTGGGCGAGGATGGAGCGGAGGCGGCGGAGGGAGGGGCGGTGCAAGAGGAGCTGGAGACGGGGGTGCCGTTGGAACAACCGGTTGCTCCGCACCCAACATGGGACCTCCTCCTCTCTTATAGAGAGATGGACAATTTAGTCCTTTCATCATCGTTGAACCAAAGCACATGGGTCGGACCAAAAATCTACTGTACTTTATATATATATATATATATATATATATATATATATATATATATATGGAGCGGATCAAAAGCCCCCTTAAAAGCCCCCTTAGAAAACCCTCTAAAACCCCCCCTCACTCTAATTCGTAATATTAATGTTAATATTAATGTTAATATTAATGTTAATATTAATATTAATGTTAATATTAATGTTAATATTAATTTTTTTATATTTTTTATATTAATTTTAATGTTAATGTTAATGTTCATGTTAATGTTAATATTAATATTAATTTTAATGTTAAGTTTAATGTTAATTTTAGTATTTAATGTTAATATTAACATTTGTTAGGAACGAAGCGCGAAAACCGTTCCCCCAAACCAGAAAGTCCTGCGAGAGAACCGAGCAAAAGCACACAAACCAAAAACGCCAAACACAATCGCAGACACAAAGATTTTTGACGTGGAAAATCCTTGCGGAAAAAACCACGGGACGATCGGAGTCCAACCCTGAAGAACCTCCACTAATATAATAAAGAGAATACAGTACCCTCTACAAGCTCCTCCCGATCCAACACGGATCACCACAACTCACTTGAAAGAAAAAGATTTTTGATTGCGGACTCCGAAGAACAAGAGATGCTAAAAAATTATTCGAAACAATCTCTCCTTCACAATAGTCCTTAATCCTCTCTCTCTCTCAAAGATTGTAAAGCACTCTTTATTTTGAGATTGTTTTTACAACTAGCATGCATCACCCTTTTATAAGCCCTTGGTAACCCATACATGGAAGGCCAATATATATGGAAACTTCCAATATGAATCAATCATATATTTAACGAAAATTTAATCATAATTAGCTTACCATAATTGGAAATCCAATAATATGAAAAGCTACTATATGAAGGGTCCAATCATAAATATATAATCAAAGTAAATATGGAAATCCAATCATATAGTTTCTTACCATATATGTACCAAAATAAAATCCATGCACTCCCCAAGCTTCTCCGACACACGGATGGCGCTCGTCGCTCTCCGGGGTATTCTCCACATAGGTGGGAACCCCACCCACTCCAACAACATTAACATTAATATTAATATTAATATTAACATTAAATTACGGATTAGAGTGAGAAAATTTTTAGGCTTTTGATCCGCTTCTATATATATATATATATATATATATATATATATATATATATATATAATATATATATATATATATATATATATATATATATATATATATATATATATTTGTTGCTAGTCTGACAATGGAGATTGACCCTTGGTAAGTCAGAATAGCCATGGTTTGGTCGGTTTAGTTTTTTTTTTTTTTTTTTAAATTATTACAACTCACGCACATCTATACGTACTTAGACCATCTCCAATGGAGGTTTCTATCTTCCCTATTTCTATGGAAGAAATTCATTTTAGAAAAAATTTCTTCCAATGGTGATTTATATCACCATTTCTATCCTAGGTGGCAATGATGTAGGATATAAACTTTCTAGGAGGGTTTCTACATGTAGAAACTCTCATAGAAATTCTCCTATCTCTCATGACAATTATTATTGGGCCCCACACCATTAAATTAGTTCTTTTACTATATGACACATAGGATAAAAATGGAGAATCATTGGAGACTATTTTTATATGTCTACAATTTCTATGTAAAAACTCGTCCAATTAGGATAGAAATCTCCTTAAAGTATAACGTCAAGTAGGATAAGAACTCAATTTTAGAAATCACCATTGGAGATGGTCTTATGGTTGGAGTTGGAGGACTTTGAACCATGTCGGCTCCGTCTAGTTTTCGTATAGCTTTTCACATGAGTCACAAACGTTCCACAATAGCCATGGTCTCGTCAGTTTTATGTTCAGAGCTATGACATATTTTCATGGCAACAAAAATATAAAAAAAATTTTTGAGAATTGCGTGTAGCTACCCATGTGAGATCAGATTTCTCGAGACAATGGCACAGCCAAGATGTCCATCTTCTAATGGAGAGCACAGTTCCTAGGTCCAGCTTCTGTTAGGCTCATTCAAGTTTGATGCAAAGGAAGGACCATCCGTGCCATGTTACAGAGCTTCATTTGCTTTGTCATGGGACCCTTGATGTGGACCTTTGTCTCCTCACGTTTGTAGGTTTTGTGTCACTTTGGATTCTCCTACAGCCACAGGTAGTCCTTCATTAGGGGCTGTGATGGATATTCGTTCACTATTATCCCTTTAATCTGCGTTATTATGATGTTGAGAGAGTCCTTGCTGTCACTTTTGAACCTAAAGTATACCATTAGAAAAACAGCAGAAACTAAAGATAGAAACTTAAAGTTAGTGATTTGAAATACTTCAAATTTACATAACAGCGTTGTCCTTATAATAGATTTTGTCCCTACGAAGAGTGCAGTATAAAATGACGATCTATTTTCGAGATACAATGAATCTAGACAACCCGCTATACCGTGTATCCGGTGACGAATCCAACGAACGATCAACAGCATTGTCCAATGGAAGAGATGGACGGTGGTCTGGAGAAGTTTTATGTTTTGGTAGCTTTTTTTTTTCTCTCTCGGGATATTACTCGAGAAAGAACATGAAGAAACAAATATCGTTTTTAGTCAGATCCTCTGAAACGTGACCAAAATTTATGTGTCATTAATCTTGTAACGGAATTGCGTGAGAATAATAGCTGATTGACAACCGATTGCGTAATAATAGTGGTGGCTGACCAGCAACCGAACTCAAAATAAATTAAAAAAAATAAAGGAAAGGAGTTAAGAAAATTATTGTTATATCATGATGTGCTAAGTGCTAAATATGCCACTAATAAATACACATTCTTTGGTGGAATTGAGCCCATCTACCAAAAATATCTATTTAACCAGTAAAATGAGTTAAGCAATATAATTAACAAAAGAGAGTGTTCTCTTTTGTGTATGACAACTATGATATAAACAATATAAAGAAATTTCTCATTGAACCATATTGACAATATTTCTAGAAATTGCTCTAAAACAAACGCACGCCCAATACTTTGCATTCGATGTGGGTCATATACGTGCTGATTTATGATGAATACATGTATGTGCCATTATGGATGAAACTATAATTGAATGATGAGGAGAGTCAATAACACAGACATAATTATGCAAAAGTTCAGAAGAGAGCATCACACTCTAGTATTTCAGAAATTCGAAAAATCAGACTTAAAGAAAATTTTGTAGTTTAAAAAATCGGAGAGCATATTCTGTAAAGAGTGCCAGAGAGCATTTTTCGATTTTGGACAGAAAATTGAACCGAATAAGAGATCATTTGAAAAAAACAAATAATCGGTTCAATTTTGAAAGTACTAAAAATTCTTAATCAATTTCGGTTTCAATCCCCAAATTGAATAAAAGTTATGCAATTATATAAATATCCTTAATTTTATGAATATTTTGTGATTAAAATGTGTATATTTTGAAAACAAAATTCTATGAATATGTTGTAAAGTCAAACTTTGATAATTTAATAACTAGTCCAACTTTGAGCTCAACTTTAAATACAACAAATGTATGTATAAATATTATAATTTTTTATATAATTCAAACACGATTTCAACTTTGGATCCGAACTATTAAATAATAAAAAAATTCTAATCGACAAATCGAATAAACCGAATAAATTAAATTGATTATTTGGGTCGGTTCGATTTTAGTTCTGGCTAATTTTTGGTTTGGATTTTTAAAATTTAGGTTTATTCGATTTTGACTATTACGATTCGGTTTTGGATTTTTACAGTTGAAGACATTTATTTACGTGCTTTGTTATGGGATTCATTTGTGAATTTGCGATTTCCCCCTCTCATAATCAGACATACACATGGAAATTCTCTTGCCACGCAAACTCTGTGAACTTCCTAACATGTGCACCAAGTTAAGGTCCACATATGTGGACACAACACACGGGGCCCACCTGTCGGTCGGCAATTAAGCAAGCGACGATTCTAGATGCACCAAGTGGATCATGGATGACATGGTCATGCGAGTCAGCCCATTGACCAAGTAGGACCGGCCTGGAGGATTGGATTGTCCTATCCTAGAATTAATTTTGGTTGTCCCTTGATCTTTATTGTCAGCTGGTTCTAGTAGTCATCCGTGACCCTCATCTTTGGTAGGATCATGCTGAACCTAGAGGGTTGTCCAAGTCCCAACTCTTGTCCGATTTATTCTAGTACAAGCCATGTGACCAAGCAACTAATATTAAGGGACCTTTCGTTCGCATAATCACAATGTTCGAAAAAAGAAAAAAAAAGTTATTCATTTTGTTTGGAGAGTAGTAAAGAAAAATAGTTTCCAAAGAAAAATAAAAATATTCCCTCCACTCATCCCAAGATTTATTTCCACTCCAAACATTCACCTTTGCTTCCAATTTTATAACATTTCCAAATATTTTTTAAAAAAAATACATAGAAATTACAATATTTTTTAAAAAAAATTGATTTCATTTTTGTTTCCTTTCCGTGAATTAGCCGATGCCCAAAGGTGCTTCCTAACAAACAATTTGTGACTAAAGACAACAGAAACTAAAATGCAAATATTAGTATTGTTGTCCCCAGAACGAAAAGGTTTATTGCCATCAACAATTTTTTTCCCGTAAAAATAACAAAAGTATATTCATCAGCAATAATAATTATGCCAATTAAACAACAAAATTCTATATCTAATATGTCTTGTCTACGACTTTTCTCCATAACCTTTTTTTCGTTTGTTCGACTTTCACGTCTGACCTAATGTAACTTTAACAAGGGGTATATATATATATATATATATATATATATATATATATATATATATATATATATATATATATATATATATATATATATATATATATATATATATAATTTATTTATTTATTTATTTATTTATTTATTTATTTTTTTTTTTTTGGGAAGGTAACGTCTTTATAAAAATGAAAGAATAAACAGGACTATACAAACTAGAACCTCTCAAAAAACGATCCCCTACTCCAACAGGAGAGGACCCTCCTCACTACCTACTCAAAAGACCTACATAACCTACTAAGGAAGCACAACTCAGAGCAGAACAAAAAGACTCTGGAACCTAGCAATCAAAAGTACTACGGGGCCATGATATCCATGTCCACCTGTATGCTCCTCTCAAGGCTAACGACAGTGCTCTCGACGCCTTCAAAAATCCTCATGTTTCTTTCCCTCCATAGGTGCCATACCGAGCAAGCAAGCCGAAGACGGGCCTTCCAAAACCAGGGATGATTCATGGAGCTGAACTTGGATATCTCCTCAAAAGCCCCAAGGATGGAATCCCCTCTAGTCTCCGACAATCCCAGGGTTCTCCTTTGAGCATTCCAAACTTTAGAGCTCATCTCGCAGTGAAAGAATAGATGTGAGTGAGACTCAGGGGCAGAGTTACAAAGTGGGCACCTGATATCTTCCACCTGAAACCCAAATCTCCTCATCCTATCCTTAGTAAGCAATCTCCCTAGCACCGCCTTGAGAATACAGTAACTGAACTTAGGCGTGGCTCCTTTCATCCAAATATACTTCGACCATGTAAAACTCGGGCTCCTCTTCCTGTACTTCTCGTACGCCGATCTCAGAGAAAAGTTCCCTTTGATAGATCCCTCCCATCTCCAGTGATCTTTATCAGCTGTGCCATCAATGCGGATTTTAGTGATCTTCGAGGCCCATCTTCTAGCCTTCGAACCCGAGGGGATAGCCCATTCCCCTTCCCGAATCAACGTACTCACCATCTGCTTGTTCGTCCTGGCATTCCTAAGCTCCACCTCAGAACCCCACGGAAGACTGTCGTGCTCGACCCACGGATCCTCCCACAGCACCGTGTCTTTGCCATCATGAATAATTCTCGTGATACATTCCTTAAGCCTGCCTCGAGATTTAAGGATGGATTTAAAACACGTAGAGAAGTTAGAATTGCTATTCATTGACCAGAAATTGCCCTTCTTGATGTACCTGCTCTTCATCCAGTTAGACCATAAAGAGTCGCCTTCGATAAGGGACCATCCCATCTTAAGCACAGCCAGATCCTTGAGGGTGGACAGGGTGGACAGCCATATATATATATATGGCAGCGGCGACAATCCCTCCAGATTTAGGGTTTCGGGAATTCGAGGCGGAAGACATTGGTAGTCTCCCAACTGGAGCAAGAGGGGTGCGGGAAGGCCCCGATGAGGACTCTTGGGAGATGGGAGGAGGGTGGACTACGGTCGGCCGGCGGAGGAGGCAACGGCAAGGGATCCCTAGAAACTATGGGAATAAGGAGGAAGGGGCGTTTGGAGGGAGCTGGAGGCCTCGGTTTGGCAATCGGCCACCGGCGGAAAGAATCATCCAACTGGAGAAGGGAGGTCGGTGCACCGTGCCAACCAAGGAGGCGAGTTTGGGCGGAACCAGGGAGTGCTGCAAGGAGTACAAGGAGGTCAGGCAGGGATGACATCAGGTCGGAATAAACCTGTACAGAGTAGTGGTCGTGATCATATCCAGACGGGGAAGGAGACCAGGGGAGAGGGTCCGGTTCCAGGAGCACATTGGCGGTCGCAGAAGAGCCATATCCACTCGAATAGTCGGCCGGTGTCGTGGGCAGAAATTTGTCGCCCATCAAGTATCCCTGACGAGGTTGATCTCCAGTACGTGGAACCTAGCGTGGTCAATGGAACTAAGATAGTTGAAATAACTGAGGAGGACATCCAGGAGACCCTGGAATATTGGAAAAACACGTTAGTGCTCTACGTAATGGGAAATCGTCCGTTCTATGGCCAATTGAAGGCATTTGCTGTACGTGAATGGAAACCCAAAGGCGAGATGGAGATATTCTCAAGGGAGAATGGGTTCTATTTCATAAAATTTGCCCTCGCGGAAGATCTGGAACGCATACTGGAAGGAGGCCCGTGGACCTTTGATGGCAGACTGGTGGTGTTGAAAAGATGGAAGCCGGAGTCTAATTTTGAGAAAGACAGATTAACTAAAGTGCCAGTTTGGATTCGGTTGCCTTGGCTCTCCCCTCAGCTCTGGAGTATCCCTTCGATAATGAAAATAGCTAGTATGATAGGAGTGCCTATCAAAACGGATCTGCCGACTGCTAGAAGACAACGTCTCTCTTATGCTCGAGTATTCGTGGAGATTTCTGTTACAGACCAACTACCCAGGAAAGTAGACATACTGTTACCTAATGGTGGTAAATTGGTACAGGATATCCACTACGAATGGGTGCCTCCATCGTGTGTTGGATGCAAATGTTTTGGACACACTAAAGTCCAATGCCCTGAGTCGCTGATGATGGACACGGATGACAATAGGCGGAAGGAGACGGATAAAAGAGGGGATCTTCCGGATATGACAACTTCTACAGTGGAAGAGGTGGCCGAAACTCAGGTGGATATGGAAACGCTCGATGGGATTGGGCAGCCTAGGAAGGAGTCAGTGCATCAGTCGTTGCTCGAAAAGCGGAATGAGCCGGGGACAAGTCAGAGAAGGACTTCTACTTCACAAGCTCTGGTGGTGGTTGAGGGAGCAAATTGTGTGCGAAGGAGTTATTCTGGTTTGGAGAACTGTGCCAATGACGCTCAGGAAATCAATGTTATGGAGGATCATAGTGAGGGGGACGAGAGAGAGGACCAGGAAAGGGCGTCCAAGAAAAACTCTAGTGTTCGTATGGAAGAAGATGAGGAATTGGCGTTGGATGAGTTGAGCCAGCGTCAGGGAAGAAATGGCTCCGGGGACCTAATGCTCACCGAGCCTAATCCACAATGGGATAAGTTTGTGAAGCAATTAGGGGGAGGCGCTTCTACAGGCCAGAGCAAAGGTGCCCAACGAGCAGGAAATATGGCTGCTCCCTCTTGTCCAGTGGAGCAACATGAGGCCAATCAGGACTCCTATAACACTTATTAATGAGTATACTCACCTGGAACATCCGGGGGGCAAATTCCATAGGGAGGTGGAAGGAGATTACAAGTCTGATGCAACATAGCAAGTGTTCGATTGCTTCCTTATTAGAGAGTAAAATCAAGGATGAGAAGAAGCTGGAAAGAAGGATCCCTATACACTGGAAATGGGTCCATAACCTCAAGGAGTGTGGTTTGGCTCGTATTTGGATGATGTGGGACAGCCGAGCCTGGGTCAGTCAGGTACGATTCTCATCAGAACAACTTATTGTTTTAAATTTAACAAACAAAGGTGGGTTCCAATGTGTCGTAGGAGCTGTCTATGGACATAATGATAGACGTAAGAGATTCCAACTCTGGAAGGATATTGTCAAAATTGCGGCGGAGATTTCTGATTCTATTCCTCTAGTGTTATGCGGGGATTTCAATGCTATGCTATGTAACACTAAAAAACTTGGGGGAAGACAGGTTCCTCTCCCGATTCTCGAAGATTTTCAGAACTGTCTTCTTAGCTCGAGGTTGTCATGTATGGCTCGTTCGGGGTACGTGTGGTCATGGAGTAACAGCTCTTCTACTAATAGAGTTGTCTGTCAACTCGATAGAGCTCTGTGTAATAATAAATGGTTAGAAGTTCTGCCTGAAGTTAAAGCTGAGGGGTTGGCGAGTGGTACCAGTGATCATACTCCGATTATCATTAGAATAAGCGCGAAGATCCGACATAGGAGGAAACCATTTTGGTTCAGCAACGAGTGGCCGTTGATAGAAGGCTATATAGAGGCGGTTTTGTCGTACCTCTGCTCGAGTATTGAAGGACGCGCGCAGTTTGGGTTGGTCCAATGGCTGAAGAGAGTAAAGAAGGCTATCTGATCCTGGAATTGTAGCAGACCTCACCCGAAACTTGCTACCCAGGAGGAGAAACTTAGAGAGGTTCAAGCTCAAGTTCAAGCTAACCCTATGGATAGTGAACTGGTAGCCATGGAGACGTTGCTTCAGGAGGAAGTTCGTACCCTCCGATTCCAGGAAGAGGTTAAACTGCAACAACAGGCCAAGTGTTCGTGGCTTAAGGAGGGCGATAGATGTTCAAAAATTTTCCATGCGCGGGTGCGCGCTCGGAATAATAGAAATCTGTTGTCCAGCCTTATTGGGGAGGACGAGAAGACGTCCACTAGCGACCAAGACATTGCTGCTGCTGCTGCTGTTTCATTCTATAATTTGATATACAACCAATTGGAGTATAGAAACTCTTTCCCGTCCATTATTTGCAAGCGCCTAGTGACTACTGCAGGGAATAATTCTCTTCGTCAAGATGTGGTTTTGTCGGAGATAGAGTTGATCATTAGAGAAGCCGACCCTAACAAGTCTCCGGGGCCTGACGGGTTCAATGTTGCTTTCTTCAAATGCCATTGGAACCATATTAAGCAGCAAGTCCTTCTCGCAGTTCAGGAATTTTTCAGGACGGGTCGTCTGCTTAAATAAATGAATCATACCTTCCTGTCACTTATTCCTAAAAAAGATGGTGCTAATGCGTTGAGCGATTTTAGACCAATTGCATGTTGCAACTTTATTTACAAAATCATTTCTCACCTTATGTGTTCCAGGATGCAGGCGATTATGAAGGAGCTTATCTCGGAGAATCAATCCGCGTTCATCAAAGGGAGACAAATCTCGGAAAATTGTTTATTAGCTCAGGAGCTTGTTCGGGAATTCAATAAGGCGGGAGGCAAGAAATGCTGCATTAAACTTGATATTCGGAAGGCTTATGATATGGTTAATAGAGATTTTGTTTGCCATGTGTTATTGAGCATGGGGTTTGATCAGTGGTGGGTGGATCGCATTAAAGAATGTATCTCCTCACCCACATTTTCGGTGATGGTCAAAGGCCAGCCATGTGGATATTTCGAAAGTAATCGCGGTTTATGCCAAGG